>CM046439.1:28413732-28588732 GCA_025506505.1 Flaveria sonorensis | reverse complement strand
TTAGCTTGATTATAACCTAATTTCTCGATTTTTGAAATTAGGGTTTTCAAAACCCTTGTTGCGGATTGTTTTTGTGGAGAAAATTATGTGATTGAAGAAATTTAGGGGTTTCTAAAACCTTGAGTATGGGTAGGATATTTGGATGGTTCAAACGGGTCGGGTTGACCCACCAATAGTTTTTCCTTTGAAAAATGGACTATGTTTAGAACAAACTATTATCGAACCAATCAAACAATTTTTAATTGAAGAAATTTAAGCGGTTCTAAAACCTTGAGTATGGTTAATTAAATATCTTTGCTATAAATTGATTTTCACTACGGTTTGCAAACGAACCGAACGAACTTGTTCGTGTTCGTTCATTAATAAATAAACATGTTCATAAACCGTTCGCGAACACTTACCGAACGGTTTCCTTGTTCGTGTTCGTTCATTAAGGAAATAAACATATTCATGAACTGTCCACAAACACTTATAGAACGCAAACGAACACAAACAAAATCAAACGGAAACAAACAAATGTTCATGAACATGACGAACACAAAGAGTCCATTAACACAAACGAATACAAATTTATTTTAGAAATAAAATCAACAATTTCATCACAAAATTACAAAAAATAAATAAACATGTAACATAAATATCCAAAAACACTTAACATACTTGTCATAAAAATAATTAACACAAAAATTAAGAACATAATCGAACATATTAACGAACATAAACGAACACATTATCGAACGTTCACGAACATAAATGAACGAACACGGCTTGTGTTCGTTTAAACGAATGAAATTTTCTTGTTCGTGTTCGTTCATTTACTAAACGAACGAACATAAACGAACTTTCCGCCAAACAGTTCACGAACTGTTCACTGAACGTTCAGTTCGTTTGCAGCCCTAATTTTCACATAAATAGGTTGAATTGCCCCTCAACCGAAATTATTAAATATTGTTTTCTTTATAACTAAACTGTTGTTCTCCATTTATTGTAATTCGTTGTATTATATTTATATAATTCTTATTATTGTTTGTTTTTTATTTTTTATTTATTTTTTTTATCATTTATGTCTTGTTATTCTATTCTAATTTTAATACATCACTACAATGGGTGCTACCTTTTGTTACCCTTATAATTAAATTTTGCGTCTGCGTGATCACATTGTTGTTTTAGTGTATTTATTGATTTTTATTTATATCCATACTTTACCAGAAATACAAGCAAATGTAAAAATATCTGTAGTGAGAATAACAAAGAAGTGGCAAAGGCGTAAATTGGGTGGTTTTTGTGTTCTTGTCAAGTTTTATTTTTGACAAGATTGTATAAAAAAGTTGTGTTTTACCGGCATAACATTATAACATACCATTTGTGCTTATATATTCATTTATTTCCTCAAAAAAACATGTGTTGGTTATATAATTATTGGTGTTGTAAAAATCGCGACGAGCCTCGATTTGTCGGTGATTAGTCGCTAATCGGAGGCTGGCCTCTTCGATTTCACCAAATCGGAGGTGCTAGGCGGCAGTCGGTCAAAATTGGTCAACGCCGGACCAAATCGTCCAAATCGGCAGTGTTCTAGCGACGATAACTGCCGGATTTTCCTATTCCATCGCTGGATTTGCCGATTCCGGCGAGGATTTGCGACTCCGGTGATGGGAACGACGGAAGGGTGCAACGGTCAGTAACTGGAACGATGAAGGGGACAGTTTTTTTCTAACTTTAGGGTTTAATGATTTAATAAGTTTGTGTATTTTTACATTTAACACCTCAATATTCACCAATTTACCAATTATCCCCCAAACTTGTAAATTAATTCATATAAAAATATAAAATTATACATAAATTTGCAAAATAAAACACAAAAGTCTAATCCGATTAATCCCGATTAACCCCGACTAATCCCTAGTCCCTACCTCACCTCCCGACTAGCGCCTAGCGATTTTTACAACACTGATAATTAAATTTTTTGTCTTTTGTTCTTAATCCATTGGAACGCTTGGTGTGATTCCTGATTAGGGATCATAGCCAGAAATGAAGTTGAAATTACTATTTTAAGTTATAATTAATGTAGAATTCAAATCTTTGTTATTTGAATAAATTAAGGTTTCACTGTAAGATTACAATCCTGAGAGGGTCCCATGTGCCAAGGGAAGTGATCTTGCTGCACTTAGAACAGTAGTTTGTGGTGTCACTTATAGTATTATTATTTTCTGATAGTCTGTCTATTTTCATGATTTAGGAGCCTGTTCTCTATGATTTTGAAGAGGATGCAATTATATGTGATCCTGAAAAGGAGATGACTGTTCTCCATCGTGAAAAGAAGTCTGACTTTGACAAAAGTCAACAACTTTACATGATCCTGAAGCTTCTTCCAGTGATGACAAAGATGAATCAAGAAAAGATCACCGACCTAGATACTGAAGCTAAAAAAAGGTATATGATGGCAAAGTTGTCAATTTTTTTACTAGGTGTCATCCTAGGCAGGGTTGGGTTTACTCTAGGCAGTCAAAGGCAGAAGGAACAAATTGCACGCCCAAGATAAAGAAAGGAACTAACAGGAAGATAAAAAAAAATATAGAACGTCAAATTGGAGGAAATAACAGTTAGCATACTATACAAGCTAAAACAGCACTAACTCGAGAAGCTAAAGCAGCAGATAATTTTTGCAAAAACACTTTGCATACTAAACATAAAAACAGAGATAATTTTACGAAAACAACATGATTCTACTCCAACTTGAACGGTTGCATAATTTTCAAACAGAAATAAAAGAGTCAAGAAGATTTTCAAAACATCTACATAATTTTCTATTTCTGCCTTTTCGGACCTCTATTTGAAAATCAACCTTATAAATTTTAATTCATCTCAAGATCAACATGTGTAAGTCACTTAAATCAATATGGGTATCTATGATTGGTTACTAAAAGCTTCATCGTTTGAATTTTATTCAAATCCATATCAATATCACCTTACTTGAATCTATTTCACAATTTGACTATGTCATCTTTTTCATGTTTATGTGATTTTATGAAGTAGATACATATATATACACACAATTTTAAACTGTACAGAAGAAACTGAGAAACATAGCAGATAACGTACTACACAAGCAGGGTTGGAAGTTGAAACAAAACGAGGCATAAATACATAATTTCATTCAGATTTGAGTAATGCAAAAGATCAAAATCACAAACAAAACCTGAGAATTTAAATGCACGGATAGGGTTGAAACAGAACGTAATTAGATCAGAAGTCTATTACGGTAAATGGAAACCAGCCTCTAACTCTTTGGTGAACTAAGAGAGTGAACTAACAAGTAGGATAGAGCGCCTCTTGCGCCTTTGACTACATAGGGTTTATCTGCGAACCCCCAATTGTTGTTTTTTGGTTTTATAAATACTTAATGTGTAAATATTGTGATACAGCTCCATGGGTCAACCCAGCAACCAATGGGCACTTCAGTGGGTTATTGAATAGTGGGTTATTGAACCCAAGTGGGGACTAGTTTGTCCCATTCCGCCTTAGTCAAGAGTAGTAATTAATTAGTGGCTAAGTGGGGAAGTGGAAGAGGTTACACAATTGATAGTAGTTTTAATGCAGTATTTTATTAGGGCTGAGTGGGGAAGGGGAAGTGATTACTTAACTGATAGTAGTAGTATTAATAGTTGTTTTTGTTCAGTAATTAGGTGTGGAGTACTTTGATTTTTCTCTGGTCTTGTAATTTGGAGACTGGTCCATCTCGAAGAGGACCGCAGTGTGTTCTTGTTTTCTTGTTTAAGTTCAATCAAGTCGACTAGGTTTCTATCATTTGGTTCCATTGCCGGGAAACATGATGGCACCGAAACACCCAAAGCAATCCTGATGGCAGCAGCGGTCAATCAGGCCCCATTGCTCCAATAGTTTCTCAGGTCAGTATGAGGAACGAGAGTCCTTTGGTCGACAAAATCACCACCGTCCATCAACTAAGATCACGCTGCCTGCTTTCAGCGGTGGGGACCCGAGAGGGTGGATTTTGAAGGCGGAGAAATTCTTCAGATATTATAGTATTGCTGATGAGGATCAAGTCGATATGGCAGCCATGCATCTCGAGGGAGACGCCTTAGATCTGTACTCTTGGTTATAGGTTGATCAAACCGTGACCTATTTGGAGGAGCTTGTGCACGCCCTTCACAAGAATTTTGGGCCGGCGGAATTCCAAAACCCGGACGAGCACCTCTGTAGCATCAAACAAACAGGAACCATTCAAGAATATCGTCAAGAATTTGCTAAAAGATCTGCGAGAGTATCCAATTGGCCGGATCACTGTTTATTGGGGGTGTTTTTGAATGGGTTAAAAGATGAACGGAAGGCAAACATAAGGATTCACAAACCCCGTACAGTTTATAATGCAATGAGTCTTGCTGTGGAGTTTGAGTCGAAGCTGATTAACATTCGATCGGGGCCTGTTTCAGTTACTGCTGTTGATACCAAAACCACTACTCCTACTGCTGTTGCTACCAACCCAACTGGAACATCTTCCCAAATCCCTCCGCCGCGATTTTCTGATGCTGAAAAACAGTCCCGCTTAGGCGCTTAGCTAAAGGGGAATGCTTTCGATGCGGGGACAAATATGCGCCTGGTCATCGTTTCAAAATAGGAAATTTTCAACTCCTAGAGGCTGCTACTGAAACAGGAGGTCAAGCTGCTACAGATGGCGAGGGAACTCTGCTCAATCACGAGAAAATGGCTGAAATCAGCCTTAATGTCATCTCGTTGAAGTCGCAACACCCCACCTTCATTCTTCATGGCACGATTAATTCATCTGATGTGCTGATCTTGATTGACTGCGGATCCACCCATAACTTCATCGCTCACTCCTTGGTTCAGCAAGTGCAGATACCAACAACAACAGTACCCCCGTTTGGTGTAAGAATTGGCAATGGTGACATAATCAGCTGTAATCAGGTTTGTAAAGATGTTGCGTTAAAAATATCGGGCCTTCAATTACTTAAGATTTTTATCCATTCTCATTAGAAAGGGTTGGTGTAGTACTTGGCATTCAATGGCTTGCTACCCTAAATACGGTTCAAGCCAATTGGAGCAAGATGTTTTTGATTTTCACCATCAATGTGCCGGAATACAAGCTGCAAGGAGTCCCTCTGCCCACTCAAAATTCTGCCACCTTTCATCACTTAGCTATTGAGCCTTACAAGGAACAAGTGATCAGATGCACAACTGGCTTTCCCCCTCACCGACTTGAGGACAAGTCGGTTTTCTGGGCGGGAAGTATTGATACAGCTCCACGGGTCAACCCAGCAACCCATGGGCACTTCAGTGGGTTATTGAACTGTGGGTTATTGAACCCAAGTGGGGACTAGTTTGACCCATTCAGCCTTAGTCACGAGTAGTAATTAATTAGTGGCTGAGTGGGGAAGTGGAAGAGGTTACACAATTGATAGTAGTATTAATGCAGTATTTTATTAGGGTTGAGTGGGGAAGTGGAAGTGATTACTAAACTGATGGTAGTAGTATTAATAGTTGTTTTTGTTCAGTAATTAGGTGTGGAGTACTTTGATTTTTCTCTGTTCTTGTAATTTGGAGACTGGTCCATCTCGAAGAGGACCGCAGTGTGTTCTTGTTTTCTTGTTTAAGTTCAATCAAGTCGACTAGGTTTCTATCATATTGTTGCAGGTTTCTTGAATCTTGGAGCATATTTACCAAATCATACTAAAAATCTTAACTTGGGTTCTTATGTTAGCATCTATTATGGTGGATTGGATAACCCTATGGATGCGGATCTTTTGTCAAATTTACGTGTCCATGCATGTGACATGGTAACTTTTTAAGTTCTTATTTACTGTATTATTCGTAGAATTTTATGTAAATGATCACATCTTAAATCGCTATGATGCGTGTTATTCTTCCTTACAAAATTGTTGAAGTTTGCTTGTACTTAATTACATAGTTGTTTTTGTTCGTATTAGTTCTTAAGTTAGTGTGTTTACTGTCTTTCATTTATGGATGTAGGTTTTACCTAATATCAAAGAAAACATAAAAGCAGCTAAGAAGAAGAAGATCATCAAGAAGTGCCATTGGTGTGGATTGTGTAGCATTTGGGTTCTCATCAAGCGTTTAGCATGCAACAAGAATTTTTTTTGTGAAGAATGCATTAGCACAAGGTCTGTTATACCTGATCATTTTTTGGCATTCATGTGTATATATTCATACTCTTGATCAATTAACACATGCTGATTATATAATTGAAGACGTATAATATGTTCTTTCCATTTGAGAAACTTGCTGTAAATGAAGTTGAACTTACCTTTTCCAAGTTAAATGTGATGATAGCATTTAAGCATTTGTTAGTTAAATACATTTAGGTATTATTGCAAGAAGACTGTCGAGAGGCAGTGTCCGGTGTGCCAAGGGGAGTGCCCGTGCCGAGCCTGCACGAGAGGGAAACCTAAACAAGTTAAATCAAAGGTCCGACTCAGAACCGTAAAAAATGATGTGGGTATTCACTTTTAGTTCCCTTTTTATTCTAATATTCTGTCTCTTTCTATGATTCAGGAGCCTGTTATTCATGACCTTGAAAAGGATATCATTGGCTGTGATCCGGAAATGGAGATGGATGTTTCAGATCACGAAAAGACCTATGACTTTGACATAGGTCAGCATCTTCATATTATCCAGGAGCTTCTTCTCGTTATTGCGAAGCTGAATGAAGAAAACATCATTGAATTAGATATTGAAAGGTATATGATGGCAGAATTGGTAATTTTTAGTATGGGTTGTAGCTCATAACAAGTAGGGCTCGGTTATCTGCGAGCATTTTTTATTGTTTTTTTTTTCAATTTTATAAATAGTTATTGTGCATATATGACAGGGTTATGTCATGATGGGCTAGAGGTTCAGATTGCAGAATATACTTGGAAGGAGTGCAGGTGAAGTTTAAACTTTATTTATGAAATACTCTTCATCTCATCATTTGATTTTAGTTACTTTTGTGGCTTACATTTTAGTTATATATTTACATGGTGCAACAGTTTCTGCAAGGCTTGCATTCCGGATACTCATAGAAGCTTTTTATGCTGTGCTTAGTTTGTTGTCATGATCTTCGTGACAGATACTTGCATTCTAGTCTTGAAATTTTGAAGGAAACAAGAATAGTTAGAAGCAAAAGTTCAAAAAACACATCTTGGAGGTTTCCTTTGAATATACGTATAAGTTTTCCACCTAAGAATTTAGGTGGTTGTAAGAGAGGTCTTTTACAATTGACATCTTTTTACCCATTCTGTCTCACGAAAGATCTTGAGGAAATTGCAAAGCAAATACTTTTTTACTTTTTAGCTCAAGAGGCTCAATGGGTTATCTGATTATTCACCATGCTTGTTATGCAATGAAAATGGTGAAGCTGGTGTGTATAGTGCTACCAAACTAGAGTTCAAGGATAATAATCTTGAACATTTCATGAAGCATTGGGGAAAGTGCCATCCAATTGTTATCCGGGACGTGCTCCAAAGTCAACCAGATTTGGATTGGGATTTTTGCTTGATGTTGTGCGAGTACTTCAATGGCTCAACAAGAGTGCTGAATCCCGAAACAATTCTGAAACCCGATCAGCAAAGGGAACTCAAGACTGGTGTGAGGTTTAGCTTAGAAGAAAACAAGTTTTCAGGGGGATTAACTCATGAAAATGCATGGACTGAGTTTCTAAATTTCAAACTTCGGTTTTCATCGGATTTTATTCAAGATCACATCCCAGACCATTTCAATACTGTCATCCCTGTGCAAGAATATATGAACCCATTCATGGGATTCTTGAATCTTGGTGCATATTCACCAAATCAAACTAAAAACCCTAACTTGGGTTCTTATGTTAGCATCTCGTATGGTGGATTGGAGAACCCTATGGATGCAGATCTTTTGTCGAACTTACGTGTCCATGCATGTGATATGGTAATTTTTTAAGTTCTTTTTTACTTTATTAATCATAGAATTTTATGTCAATGATCACATCTTAAATCATTTCCTTTTTTTGAATTTAGGTTAATATTCTTGGACATGCAAGTGGTCATCCTATTTCCGAAAGAAAGCTTAATGAAGTTAATATGTCGATGAATGAGTACAATTCACATGACCATTTTAAGTCTTCAAAGAAGATCGCCAATCGCAATAAACTCAAGGTGATGTTTGCTAGTACTTTAAAGTTGGCTGACACGTGACACGGATTTGACATCAGTAAGCTTGGAGGACACAAGCATCCATGAAGTGGTTTTGGTATCTGATAAGTTAGAATCAGAATCCGATAATGAAGAGGTTTCTCAAGATGCTGATAGTTGCGGGACCCGCTTGGACATTTTCCATAGGGAAGATGTTCCAATGCTTTTAAAATATCTAAAAAAGTACCCTTATAAGCTTAGCAGATCTCACGCCTCTCCTAAAAAGGTATGATTAATGTTTTATATCTTATCTAACATATAAAACATAATCTTTTAGATTACTTGGATATGCACTTACTTGCATTTGGACTACAGATTGTTCATCCACTCTTTGATGAAGTCTTCTACTTAGATGATGACCATAAAATGAGACTCAAGGAAGAATTCAGTTAGTGTCCTTCAATCTTTCAGCAAGTTAGTTTTAAGTTCTAATTCCTTTTGGGTCATAATTTTTTTTTTTTTTTTTTTTTTTTTTTTTTTTTTTTTTTTTTTTTTTTTGTATTTGTTATTACCATAACTAGATGTGGATGCGTTGACTTTTAAGCAATATGTTGGTGAAGCTGTTATCATTCCTGCTGGTTGTCCTTACCAGACGAAGAAAATAAGGTAACGTATTTTATGATGTTATCAACTAGAAAGTCAAATTTAGCTTTTAAGCAATGTTAAGATCTAAGATGTTTAATTTTGTGTAGTCATGTGTTAATGTGGTCTATGAATTCATGTCACCAGAAAGTGCATTGGAGGGCATCAAAGTGATGAAATTCGTCGACTTCCTGTAAATCACAAAGCCAAAGGGAATATTGTGCAGGTTATTATTATCATGACAGATTATTATTCTTTAACAACTGAAGCATATTTTTGTGGTCTAATTTTTAGGAAGTTGTATTTTCAGGTGAAGGAAATGGTGATTAATCGAATGCATGCAACAATTGAAGAAATGCATGAGGTGTTTGTCTCACAAATAGAGCAAGTTGTTGCTTTGGCTCAAAGATTGGCTTGTGTAAATTGGTAGACTTAGCCATAGCTTGTGACACAATAATTAATGGTGTAAACTTTACTTGGTTCTTTATGGCCTGTTGTGGGGGCCATGCCTCATGATTTTTGCAGCATTGTTTTTTTTTTTGTTTTTCTTCGTTCTCATATCATGAATTACGTCTTAGAACACAAATTCTATATTGATAAATGTGTGTGTATAAAGATGTAGGATACATAAAATATTGTAAGAATTTGATTAATGATTGATATGATTGCTAATGTGAATCAAATCTGTGGGTAGAAACCTAGCATTTGATGCTTTGTTTGTAAGTCTTTAATTAACATTTATCACCTTTTTAAACTCTTTGATGGAAATTTAAGTTTACACACCAAATCAAATTGTTCAACCATAAGCATAACCAAACATCGTAAATCTCATCTATAGTCAAGCTATTGATGAAGTTCGGGAAGGGTGGATGCAAGTAAACGTTACTCTATCATAAGAGAGATTGCTTCCAGAGAGACCTCTGATTTAAATTATTGAACACAACGTGTCACACCCTGTTGACCGGGTCCGGCTGTGACGACTGATATCAACAGAATGCAGCGGAAAATGACGAACTTAAATAATTTCCACCCAATCATTTATTGCCCACATGGCATTCAAGATAATACAAATATTATTTAATTATTGTCTAATCCCCAAATGCATAAGTTTTAAATAAATTGTCTCCTAAAGTTAACAAATGGATAGGGTGGTGGCTAAACTCCAAACTGTTTGACTAAGTCAACTCCTATCCATGATCACTTGGTCAAATCATTCTTCTCCACACACCCAAAATACGTCAACATTGGTGAGCTCATAAGTTTATGACACAATACTTAACGTAATTCATAAAATAAGATAACAATAGTAATGGTGCACAAAAGAAAGTATCACAATCAAATCTGGACCCGGGTGACCCTCTCGAGTGCTAGAACACCCCCTAACCCATACCTCTTATTGTTATGGGCTTAAGTGTGGCATGCTAAGCACATATAATCTGCACTAATTTGTGACACAACGATTATTAAGTCTCAATGGTGGGTTTCCCTGTCCTTAGGGCCCATTGTGTGCGGGGGATTCCCCAAATAGTACTATCCACAAACCACGCGGCTCCAAATGGAGTTAATGATTATGCTCACGTTCGAAGACAAGAGCAGTAACCATTGCACCATGATAATGATTTGCAAAAGTGTGTATTTCACCCCAAAATAGTTTATGTAAAAAGGGGTTATGAGACTCACCTTAGCTTGTTTCTGAAGTGGGTGTTCGTGGTCTAGAGAGTACCGACCGGCAAAGTTCCTAAGTTCATTTTATAGACATTAGTTTCATTCAATCAGTTGACTAAGCACAACCCCTCTAGTTCAGGTTTATCTTATGCGATTAGGCGATTTATATTATATGTGTGTAATTTGGTTCAAATCTTTGAAGTTTGAAGTCTTGATTTGGTGGTTGGTTATATTTGAGTTATTAAATAATAATTTCAGATTATACAATTTGTTAAAGTTAATATTTGGTTCCAAAACAGTGAAGTTTAATTTGCTGGCAAGATTGGTCCCTCAACTTTGCTAAATTAACAATTTTTAACCTTTATGTTTGGAATTTTGCACTTTAATTGTTTACAATGGGTTTTATTGTTTCAAGTGGATCAAGCTACCATAGTAAGTTAGTTTTTATGCCATTTAGGTCTTTCTTAACAGGTTCAAGAGTTTGTTTCCGGTTTAGGCGTTTTATGAAGTTACCTTAAGAGGTTTCTTACTTGGATTCGTTGAGTAGTCCATATGATGGTTTATATTTAAATTCTATCTTATTTGGGTTTTATTTAGCTTCTGGAATATAAAGTTATGGCCATAGAGTTGGTGCTTAGATTATTTGATATTTAAGCGTGGTTCGTGTTGCGTTTCGGGTGTGCTTTGTAATATATTTGTATGTTTGATTATTCTAATTATTTTTCTTAAGTTGTCTCTATGACTGTAGGTCATAACCTACTGGAAAATATTAGTTTTATTGATTTAATGGTATTTGTAGATCTATTTACTATTTTTCTTTCTAGTGAGACACTAGTTTTCTTAGATTAACGTTATATTTTGTATAAATTCATAGAAAATTCTATAATTGATAATATTTGATTCATAGCTTAATTTTATCATTATTAGGCCATTAGATACTGTATTTTTAAGCCTTAGATTGCTTTATGTCGGTTTGGTATTTTAACGTTCGAGGCTCGGTTTTTAACGGGTTCTTAGGTTCGGGTCAAATTTTTGGTCCAATTTAGTCATATAATAATTTAATATACTTAGAGTAACTTTTTGGTTCTGTAGATTTTATGTTTTTAGCTTAAGAGGACGTTTTTATGAATTTTTACTATTTTAGCATGAATATCCTTTATATTTTTGTTTACCAAGCAATCAAGCTCTATAAATTATGAAATTAATTTTTAGGCATTTCATATCATTATAAGTACCCTGAAATTTTGTACATTCGGATTATATGCACAATTGATATTTCCGTTAAGTCTACCGGTTAATTCCGTTAAGTGTCCGTTAAGTCCCGGTTTTGGATTTCTAAGTGTTTTAATCTGATTTTTCCCTTTCCAAACATTTTAATGTCATAAGTAACTTCTAAATAATCCCCTAATTTCAGTAACTCAATTCCCCGACCTCTTTCTTTTATTTATCTCAAAATCATATATTCTTGAGTTTTGTATATTTTATAAAATGTGAAATACATAGACTTAGATTATGAAACTTCATTTTTAAATTAAGATGGTCTCAATTAACTTCCAAAAATATTTAGTTTAAAATTGTTAGACTTAGATATCACACTTTTACATTTTTGCAAAAATCGGGTTTTTGGGTGAGCCATATTTGTTAAAACCGTATTTGTGAGCAAAATGGTTTTGAGAAAGCTTTGTGTATCTTTTACTTACTGAAAAATTTAGTGTTTTAAAGTTTTACAAGACGTTAGGGATATCGTGGGGTTGGTTGAGTCACCAACGTGACGAAACGCGATATTTCGCGCGTTTTCGGGTAGCAACGGGTTACCTTGTCGTGTGAGGTGGGTGAGATGTATGCGTGGGCTGCCAAAGGATCTTGGAATGGTGAGAGGAGGATGTTTAAAATGGTGGGTTAGTTCAGGTTATAAGATCAACGGAATAGAGATGTGAACTTGAAGATATGTGGGGGTGTGTGTGTGTGTGTGTGTGTGTGTGTGTTCAAATGATGCTTACCTTAGCTTATTGGGGTTGATGGTGCTCGAGTTTGGGCTGTTTCTTGACTTCAAGATGGCTGGAGTTTGATGCTTGATGAATGCAAGAGAGTAAGAGAAAGTTGAGAGTGTTTAGAGGGAGTTGTAGTTTGAATTGAAGGTGAGGGTGGTGGTGTTGAAGGGGTTCGGCCGAGAGGTGTTGGGGTGGGGGTTTGGGTCCCACTTTCTTGATCAATTACAAGATCATGCCTGGGTTTAAGAGAGATTTTGGTAAATTTGACAAACATTCAAGATATGGCAAGATTGTGGGTTCATTTATGCCATGCAAGGGTGTTGATTGGGTTGGAGGTGAAGTGGTAGCTAGGTTGTAGACCACTAGGTAGAATCTCTAGGATTTAAGACTCAAGCTATGCATCTTGTTTGATGTGTGAGGGTGGTGTGTATGTATATGTCGTACGTATGCATGCATATATATGTATATGTATGTATGTTGTAAGTATATATGTATGTATTTATGAGTGAGTTAATTTTATTTACCTAATATTCATTGTATGGTTATTTTTAGTTTTTATTTATAAGGTGTAAGCATTAGGTGGGTTTATTATTTAGTTTAAAGTTATTATTATTATTACTATTGTATTCATAGGTTATGTTTTGCAAAGGTTTTTATACTTTTAATTAAGGTTGTGGTTTAATAAATTATAAGTTTTTATATATTGACAAATATTTAGTTTGGTAATATGCGTAATTGGGTTTATAGATTTTCTTCAAATGTAGTTCGGTATTCGGTTGTACTTAGTTTGCTTTCTTATTGTGCTAACTCTAGATTGCTAGATAACAAGGTCTATTTATAATCACCTATCGTTTATTAGTCTAATTGGCATATAATTTCACTAGGACATCCGGCCTAAAGCCCACTAGTGTCGATAGTTCACGAACAATATCATAACATGGCCCAATGGCCCATTAGGGTTTCGTGGGTCAAGCCGACTTAGCACTGTGGCCCAATGACCGGTTTAAAGTTTGATGGGCCTAAGCCCATTATGGGGTGTGTGTGAATCTATGTCTAGGAGTTTGATCTTGTTGGGCCCATTACATGGGCTTCTGATGTGATCAGTGTGTGGCCCGTTATGGTTTCTAAGAAAAAAAATTTTCTGGGCCCAAAATCAGGGTTGTCACACAACGCACCATTAACACAAGGTAAACCATTAGAAGCACACCATGTAAACCAATATAGACAAGGAGCTCATAATAGCCATAGGCAAACAGGGAGCACATAGTGGGTGATCATATACAGTAGGCGATAGGAGATATACAATGCACAACAATATTGATGAGATCATAAGCCATCTATACACAATATACATTATACATTAATAAGTACATATCCACAAGATCATAAGCCATCCATATACAATTACAATGATCAAGTAGAAGCATATAGTGCCAATAGACAGTCAAGTGATAATAAGCAAAGGCTACTAAATGATGATAATCAAAACTAATCCCCAAGACATAACTAAGACATGTATAAGACACACCCTCCCCTAAACGTCCTTAATCTTAAGGGAGAATTGCATATATCCCCCTCTCTACCAAAAAAATTACATATATTCCCAAAACACAAGTTCCAATGCATAAAGTACAATGTTTTTTAAGCATGCTTTGGGGAAATATGTAATTTTACAAGTTTAGAGGGGGAAATATGTAATTTCCCTTAATCTTAATCATATGTCTCCAAATACTTTATCCTGAACCATGTTCTTAAAAGAGGTGCAACTCTAATAAATCTCGTCTAATCCTCTTCTCCTAAGTCAATTTGGTCTGACTCTACTCCTCATCTCGTTATCGTAAGCGTCTCGACTACTCTAGCAGGTACCATCATTAGCCTCCTTTTGACATGCACAAACCATCTTAATCTCCATTCTCTTATTGTCACCGCTATACTAGTTACTCCTTATCTATCTCTAAAAACATCATTTCTTATCCGGTCTAACCTTATATGCCCACACATTCACCTCAGCATGCCTCGTCTTTGCTACCTTCATCTTGCATGTCTATGTCTTCTTGATAGCCTAGTAGTTTGTTCTACATTGCATAGCCGGTTGGATTGCAACTCTGTTAAGTTTTTCTGTTAAACTAGCCAAGAAGTACTTTTCCTTTTAATTGATCTCTAAAAAATCAAATTGTACAACAACCTAATGAATATAGACAAAATTTACCTTAATATTTTGGGATCCTATGTAGCCCCTCTAATTTACTCTTTTGTGGGGAGAGCTTTGCCTGGTTTTAGTGTTGTGGTTGTAGACTTAGACCTCGGTGAACCAAAAAAAGTAGAGCTTGAATTTGGGGAATGTAGTTTATTGTTTAGTTTATAGAAGAAACATAAAGAGTATCGATTTGAACTTTAGTGATATTTCTTTTTGATTATAACAATGTACATCTTGATATAGCAACTTGGAGATTCTTGTAACGTTCTTTAGTCAAATTTGATTATATGTGAAATTACACTATATATCAAAGGATTTTTATTGTTTGTTAATGCTTCATAAATCCTCGTCGTTAATTTTGATGATCACGTTGGAAATGAATGGTGGTTTTATCTGATTGCGCTATTTATGCTTTCAATCTATGGGTCTTTTAATATGTGATGAGGAGAGTGAGCATGTGATTATGGGTCCCATTAAAAAATACAACTAACAAAGGAGGACGTGCAAAAAATTATGAACACGTTACATCTTAAATCTTCGAATGGTGCACATTAAGTCTTGTGCAATGGAACAAAATATAGAGTAAATATACCTCTCACAATCAAGAGGGGGGGGGGGGGGGAGGGGGAGCATAGACAGACCCAAACTTGATATGGGATGAGTGAATTAGGCAAAATCTGCTAGACTTTTAACTGTCGAAGGACATGATTAGGGATAGGAGTTCTTAGAGACGTCGGATTAAGATTATGGATTTTTAGGGGAGTGTATAGATTAGATTTGTCATGAGGCTAGAATTTTTCCTATACTTTTCTCTACCTTAGCTGTAGCCTTGCCTTAGCATTTTTTTCGTTTATAGACGTTTTTTAGGAGAGTGTATAGGTTCTTCCAAAGGGGTTAGTTCTAAGTGTTCTTGAGCTTTTGCTCTTTTACACGTTGATACTATAGTTTCCTCACCACCTTATGCTAGTCGTAGTTTAAATAACATCACATATTAATACTTAACAAACCGGTTTTTGGAGTCGGGGGTCTCACTTGGACAGCCTCTACCCCCTTGGGTTAGAGGAATGGTTTGTCCCATCCCACCCTACCCGAACTCGACAAATAGTAGTGCTATGAGTGAGATTTAGCTAGGTATGTTTGTTTGTTTATTTATTGAGTAAATTTTGTGATAATAAGTACTTTATTCTTGGTGGATTTGGACAAATTTTGGACTTGAATGGACTTTTGTGTTAGGTCATTTTACGATCATCGCTAGTTGATGAAAATTGATTATAGTCACCATTATAACAAATTTGGATGACATTTCATGGTTTAATTGCAAAAATTGTGGTTTCTGGTAAATATGGTGATTTTGGCTTAATTTAACCCAAAATGAAAATTTGGTGAAATTGATTAGCCAAATTGACTAACGTAGTTTTCAACGATCTATTATACTTCTTTAAGTGTTTTTTTAAAACTGAAAGTTCATAGTAAGGTGACCAAACTTGTTTTGGTTAATTTTTTAAATTAAGGGCCATAATGGTTAAAATTGAGTCAAGACATGCTATTACAAAATACCAAAGATGTCTTATTGGACTATTTATCTTGATTGTACCACTTTAGAATTGCCTTGCATAGAAAGAATTCGGATAGTAATAATGACCATGGTTTTAAAAAACGGTTGAGGCGTGCGCCTCGAGGCAAGGCGCCCAGAAAACGAGTCTGAGGCGGCGCCTCAGGGGGTTATTTTGTATGTGCGCCTCATATGGCTGAGGTGGTGAGAAAGGTTGTGCCTCAGGTGCACCTCAGATGCGTCTCATGTGCGCCTCAAGGCGTCTCAGGGGGTTTTACACTTTGTTTTCAATGTTTTAGACTTTTTATGTCAGTTTCAAACATTCTATGTCTTTTTAATATGTGTTTTTTGATGTTTTTTGATGAATCTTATAATGAAATTAGTCTGTGTTTTATTTTTTATAAGATATATAATTTTTATATTTATTTTTTAATTCAGCCTCGGGCTTACGCCTCGGTTAGCCTCGAGGCTTACGCCTCATGAGGCGTAGGGAAAACGCCTCGAGGCTCGATTCCGTACTTTTAAACCTTGATAATGACATAAGCAATAACAATATCCTTGTAGTACACATGCTATTTTCTCGTTTGTTTTATTGGTTGTTACTGTCTATATTCATATTTCTACTAACATGTTGCACATATATTTTGTGTTGCACGTTTGTTATTTCTCATTTGGCAATGCCTCCTTACTCCTTAGTGTTCTATAAAACGGTATTTAAGTCAAGTTCCATTTTAGAATCTCTTGGGTTGTAAAAACTGCAATAAAAGCTGCAGGCAAGCGCTGTAACGTTAATTTTGTTCAAACGTAATAAGGTATAATTTGAAGCAATCCTAAACTCTCCATATAGTTAGTGCATTTGATTTTTCCAAAAGGTCAAGATACGGTCAAAGATCTATATTATGAACTACCATTAATTACTTACCTTTGACTATTTTATCCTTCATGGTTTTGTTTGACTTCTTACCCATACGAATCCTTTGTTTGTAATAATCCCTCTAACTATATTCCCTTTTGAGTGTTTCAACTGACTTGACGGTTTTGCTAAAAGTCCAAGAGATGGTCAACAATGCCTACATTCTGTATAAGGTATCTATATCCCGTAACTAGAGACTGCTTTCCTTATTAGTATATTTAAATTATATTTTTAGGAGTATGAAGCATAGTTTTTCATTTTTTTTAATCACATGACAGTTCTCAGCTAAGGGTTTATGAGGAACCATCAAGAATTTTTTAAATGTACTAGTATTAGTTCTTTGCTAAGGGCTATGGAGACATAAAATCATCAATGTTGATGATGTGGGAAAAAGAATACAGAAATTTGTGAATTTCACTCAAGGATGTTTCATTTATACCAAATCCAGGGAAAAGAACATGGTGGATGATGCATAGTCTTAATATTTAAAAGGAAATACATGCTTGGTTCCTATTTCATTCGACATGTTTTTTTGGTTGGCTATAAAGTAATTTCAGTAGTTGGTGGCCTCCTTCTACGTAATCTCTATTACCATTATTGGTTGAAGACATAACCTGCTTTAACTAGTGATGTTGAAATTTAAATGGATTGCAAGTTTGATGAGTGTTGGTTATCCTTTTACAAGAAACTTATTTTGTGATTATTTTGTAGGGGAATGATGGCATCAGCCATGATGGTATGGAGTCTGTTTAATTATCCAGATTCCTTATAAAGCAGATATTCATTGCTTTCAGTTGCAGCAGCAGGCGTTGGCCTTTCATGTATTTACTGTTTTCAGGCCAGGTATTTCAGTGTAAATGGTCCACAATGAGTCATCCGTAAGAGGTAAAACTAACAATGGTCACAACCATAGAGGTAAAACATAGTTAAAGGTGTATATATACATGTTGAATTAACTTGCTATTATGTTTGACATTGACTTTGCATGAGGTTCACAATACAGTCAAAATAACATCAAGTTGAATTTTAAGTAACCATTTACCCTCCTCAATATTACTTTCCTTTCTTCGTATATTGAATTAAGTGAAGTTTTAAGTTATGATTTGTTTAATGTTATTCACTTCACTTACATCATGCTCTTTTGACATTGCGTGAAGTCTTTTTCAGGTGTTTCTATTGGATAACCTGCCCCACCTGCTAACCTATGAGATCAGTTAAACATAAGTTACGTTTCAAGGGTGCCTTTTCAGGTGTTGATTTGACTTTACTCTATTGATATAATATAATGCCTATATGTTTAATCACTTACGTTGTTACATAGTTACGCGCACCTTTCCTCTATCGGGACTTTCATTTGACCTATGGTCAAACGCCCTTATATTTCGTATTAGTGAATGATTAGTTCCCTGTTTACTGTTTTAATTAGGAACTTTCCTTTTCAATTCGGAAGCCTAAAAAGTATTTAAGAAATGGCACAGGAACAAAGCGAGAAGCTCCTATTTTTTACTTAGATATTATTAGAAAACAAATGAACGTACCCGGTGCAATCCCACTTATAGCAAAGATATTAATAAGGTCTAGGTGGGTGTGATGGAGATAAAACTAACAATGGACAGCCGTAGAGGTATAACATAGTTATAAGTACGTATATGTTGAATTAATTTGCTAATGTGTTTGACTTTCACTTTGCATGAGGTTTACGATACAGTCAAAATTACATTAATTGAATTTGAAGTAACCATATACCCCTCTTAATACTTCTTTTCTTTACTGGTATATTGAATTAAGTAATGTTTTAAGATATCATTTCTTTAATATTATTCACTTCACTTACCAGTTACCACATGCTGTGTTTAATATTGCATGAAGTCATTTTTAGGTTTTTGCATAGGATAACCTGCCCCGCCAATACCTTGCTAACCTGATAACCTGCCCCACCAATACCTAGCTAACCTATGAGACTGGATAAAACACATGAGGTTACGTTCCATGGGTGCCTTTTTAGGTGTTGGTTTTGTTGGATTAATCTTGATGGCTACGGGTCGTCGGGTCATGGATACAGGTTATGAAGAGTATTATTTTAGTCGCATGTTTTATTATTTGAAAGAGTGATGGTTAGTTGGATTTAGTTAGAGTCAAAATAGTTAGTTAGTGGGCTAGTGGCTTTTCATATCTTTAGGAGCAAGCTTTATTTTTCTTATTTAATGTAATGTTGATCATGAATGACCAACAAGAGAGTTCAAGCAGTAAACTGTGTGTTTCGTGTGTGTGGATTGGGGCCTGAACTAACAGGTTTTACTTTACTCTATTGATATAATAAGATGCATATAAGTTTGACTACTTACGTCTACCCTTCCTCATTAGAAATTTTCAATTGACCTATGGTTAAAAGGGCATATATGTCGTATTAGTGATTAGTTAGTTGCCTGGTTAACGTTTTAATTCAGATCTTTCCTTAAGAAATGGCACTTAAACAAAGCAAGAATAGATAACTCCTATTTTTGATTTATACAGTATTAGAAAACAAACAAACGAGCGTTTTGTGCAATCCCACTTATAACAAAACTATTAGTAGGGTCTGCCGGTCTGGGGAGGGTGTGATAGGAGGCAAACCTTACCTCGATGGCTCTATCCGATGGACAGAGAAGCTACTCGTGTTGAGACGCCAGCTCAAATTATATATTTTTAGAAGAGACTCATTATTAACCAGTGTTGTAAAAATCACCCTAGTCCGCCGATTAATTGGTGATTAATCGCTAGTCGGTCGGTTACCTTGGCGATTTCATGTAATCGGTGGATAAAATCGGTAATTGGACCTAGTCGGACAAAATCGGACCTAGTCGGACCAAATCGGTCCTAATCGGCCACTAATCGGCGGCTAGGTTCTGGCCAAATTCCGGTCACATTTTAGTCAAATTCCGGCCAAATGTTTGAAATTATGGTTAAACCTTGAAAATTTTGGCCAAATACATGTAAATTTTGTTCAAATGTGTTTGTATATATATAAATCTGAACATTTTTATAAAAAATGCATATAAAAATGAGTGTGTATATATATAAAACTGAAAATTACTTATAAAAGTTCCAATCCGATTAATCCCTAGTTATCCCGATTAATTGCTAGTCGGTACTCCACCACCCGACTAGCGTGTAGCGATTTTTACAACCATGTTATTAACAATCAAATATCAGACAAAAAACTGTGTCAAGCTGAGATACATTTGGATCTGTGAAGAAAAAAGCTTTTACAGGTGCAGATTTATTTTGTTCTTCCACATTGGCATTGTTATGCACTTATGCTGATGTTTTTTTGCAGCAATTTGAAGATGACAACAAAATTTAATAAATTAAAAATGCTAATGCATATCTTCTGTTTATTTAGTTAACGTGAAATCTTCTTAGTTTTTATTCACTTACACTTCAAATTTGATTTAGCACTTGCTATGGATCTAGTTAAGGCTGGTGCTTAAATTCCGAAGTCAACTTCCAAGAGGTTGCACTGGAGAATTCATACCCAAAACACACAATTTTGAATGGTAATGCTCCAGTTATGTGTAAAAATTCTTGATTGCAGGTTTCAAGATGTGAAGCAAAAGTTTTTGGTTGGACGTTTGCTCTCTTTTTATCATGTGCTCAAATAGTTTCTATTTGGTCACCGGGAAAGCTTTTAGCATATGATCAAAAGGAAGCGAACAACCAACAAAATTTGATTCTTGGGATAAATGAACTTCATTGGGGTATAGATTTTATCAACCCCAAAAATGAATCTTGGGCATGGAAAACTGATGTACATAGTGTAGGGTAAAACTGCGTAAATCAGATCACGAAGCGATCCGGCTTCTCTTCGGCCCCTGCACAAAACGGGAGTTAAATCAAGCACCGGTACCGAGCATATTTTTTATTTTCATAGAAGTCAATATATTCCCTAAATGGATTTTGACTTTTGGGTCAAAGTAATAGAAACTGTAGAGATTTATAAGCATATTTCTAGAAGAAGTTTTAACAATAGGGAAATAATAATTTTGACCATTGAAACAAAGATCATCAAAATTTGGTGATTAAAACATAGAATACTTATTAGTAATTATTGCTATATATGGAACAAGTCAATCATCAGTTATGTAATCCTTCTGGACTTGATGTTAACTTTTGAAGTCAGAGTAAAATAGGGCTTTAACCTCAACATTAAAAAAATAATAGTGTATAATAATGATAAGAATAAGAATTATACTTGAGTAAAGAATCAAAAGAAAATAAACCTCACTACTGATACATTTCCGTTCTTCACAATTTGGGGCAAAAAAGATATATGTGACGATGAAAGATTACATTACATACATAATCCTTTCACAATCATTATCATCGACATCTACATGGTATGAAGTATCACTAATGTATGTTGTTGAAATACAACAAATATGCAGCAAGAGTGTGGCATTTTGCCTTTCAAATCTCAACAATCAGGTGATAAAATAGTATCTTCACTCCATCTGTGCATATTGAGATTTAAGATTCATGCATTTTCTAATCAAAGTAACGTATTATTATTTTTAGAGTAAAATATCATTTTCGTCCTTGACGTTTTATTGAATTTACCATTTCAATCCAAAAACTTTTTTTTTTTTTGCCATTTCAGTCCACTGTAGTTTACCAAATGTTGTCATTTTATCCACTCTATTAACACCGTTAAGATTCATCGTTAAATATGAGGGTATTTTAGTCTTTTTCAACACCCTAATTATCCAATTATAACAAATTAATCAATTACAAATTAATCAATTAATATCCAATCAAAACTAAAAAACATATGAAGTAACTAGTGAGACCGGGCGCTTCGATGATTAACTCTAAGGTCCGCTGTGGGATTTCAATTGATCTTCACGTTTTGTTCGAAATTGCACCGTTGTTTGATTGAGATCTACTGTTGTCACATTTTGTTTGATTGAGGTCTGTTGTTGTCACGTTCAAACAAACGTGACAATACGAACGTGATAACAACATACCTCAATCAAACAAAGCGTGATAACAACAAACCTCAATCCTACAGCAACCCTCAATCAAATAACGGTACACGTCAGAACAAAATGTGAAGATTAATTGAAATCTCACAGCAGACCTCAATTGAACAACATGAGTTAGAGTTAATCGAAGTTTTTAAATCGAAGCGTCCAAGCTCACTAGTCACTTCATGTTTTTTAGTTTTAACTGAATATTAATTGATTATTTTGTTTTATTTGGATAATTAGGCTGTTATAAAAGACTAAAATACTCTCATATTTAACTGAGATCTTAACGAAGTTAGTGGAGTGGATGAAAATGACAACATTTGGTAAACTACGGTGATTAAAATGGCAAAAAAAAAATATTTTCGATTGAAATGACAAATTCAACGAAACGTCAGGGACGAAAATGGCATTTTACTCTTATTTTTAAGAAATAATCAATATGGTCTTTATCTTTTTGATTTTGGTTTTTTCAGTTATTGACTTTATGGGTTTGGTTTTATGATATAGTTATCACAATCGTGCTACATAAAAAAATACTAATATTGATGTTAATCAAACTTTATAAGAAAAATCATAATGATGTTCATTCTCAGTTATTGAATGATGTTAATTCGAGATGCATAGAGCATTGTATGAATCTAACATTCTTCACTTGCAATCTCTATTGTAGCCATAGCGTCCTAATCCTTGAAACAGCTTCGTTATGTCAACAGCATTGTATTACTTTTTTCATTCGTTGTATTTATGTCGATCTTTGTTGAATAACGATCGTGTGATTTGTTGTGTCAACAGCCTCGTTAAGGTATTCCCTTCGACTCTACTTGATTATTAACATTGCTTTGACAATCGTGCTACATAAAAAAAATACTAATATTGATGTTAATCAAACTTTATAAGAAAAATCATATTGATGTTTATTCTCAGTTATTGAATGATGTTAATTCGAGGTGCATAGAGCATTGTATGAATCTAACATTCTTACTTGCAATCTCTATTGCAGCCATAGCGTCCTAATCCTTGAAACAGCCTCGTTATGTCAACAGCATTGTATTACTTTTTTCATTCGTTGTATTTCTGTCGATTTTTGTTGAATAACGATCGTGTGATTTGTTGTGTCAACAGCCTCGTTAAGGTATTCCCTCCGACTCTACTTGATTATTAACATTGCTTTTATCTTGCTCATAGTTGTCAAAAGCACGAAAGGCGCGCCTAGGTGCTCAAACAAGGCAAGGCGGGGTCAAACCCCTTTGCGGCCATCTAGGCGCTCTTGTGAAGTTCCGGCGAAGATTCCGTTCAGAGTCCGTCCAACTTCTGCAAATTCCAGCCAAAACTGGCCTGACAAAGTCGCCTTTTTGAGTTTTTACGTTTTTTTCTTTCTTCTTTCTTTGCAGCCGTTGCGCTTGTGTTTGTGTTTTAAGAAAAAATGATGGTAAAGAAGAGATGAGGTTAGGGTGGAAGGGGCAGGCACGCTGTGAGGCAACACCATGCCTTGGCGTCGCCTGGCACCACCACCGCCGCCCCTTTTTCACGTCGATGGCGTGCGTTTCTGGCACCCCATCGATCAACGGCTAAATTCACACGACGTGGTTTGGCAACACCGCCGCCACCAAATTTATGTGTGGTATAGTATGACATGATAAAATTTAATTGCTGAGTTTGTAGTGTGTTATGGTGGGTGTGGTATTGGTGCCCCTCCACTCTTAGAAGAGAGAGGGAGGAGAGATTGAGTGGTGTAGAATTGTGTGTTAGCACACATATTTTCTTTTCTCAGTGAAAGGCACCTAGTGTGCAGAGTGAAGAAAAAGAAAAAGTTAACTAAATTTTTAATTTTTTGTTATTAAGTTATCAATCTTTTTTTATTAGACTACATATTTGTATTATGATGTGGAGTGTGCAAAAAAGCAATTGTCTTACCGGACTAAGAATATGGTGTACAAAGGATCGGTATTATTTTCAATTTCATGTTTCCGGTTAGCATTTTGTGCAGCATAGTATTTTTATTTGAGATATTAGATTTTGCATTTTGAATTCATATGCTCTGCAAGTGTTTTCACTTATATGTATGAAGTTAGTAGATGTAGTAAAACAAGATAACTTTAAACTTTATGTACAAATTAAAGTAGTCGTATTTTGAAATAAAGTAAAATAACCCCTAATTGAAACAAATTAAATATTCTTTGAAACAAAACATTAAAAGAATATAAAGAGTATCAGAAAATTAATTAAAAGGACATGAACCGTCTAATAATAATGGATTTAAATTAACAAATAATTAAAATTTACCTTTCCAAGAATACGATATCTCACTTCTTTTAAGTTTACTTAAAATTAAAAGATTAAATTCCAAAAAGAAGAGCTAAATCTTAATATATTATAAAACAAATAAACTAAAGCCTAAAATTTTAAAAGTTAAATATTTGTAAGGTGAGATATAGGTTATATCATAGCTAGTAGCCTAATATAATAGCCTTGCTAGCTGTCTTATTCTAGTTTTTTTTTTTTGACAAATAACAAAAAATTGATTTTAATGAGATAAAAGCAAAATGTTATAATTATTGAAAACATCAAATTTCTTCTTTATAACTTTTACAACCATAACATCACCGCACTACCTTCGAACACCATACCACTACCATAACCACACCACCGCCACCATCAGCCTCATCATCCCCCCTCTTTCTCTCTAACTCTCTCTTGCTCTCTAACACACACAGTACACATAAAGATCAGTTCTCCCACATGTACGACCACCATACCCCTGTCACCACTTTTGACCATACCATACCAAGTACAACCACCACTTAGATCCAAAATTTTTGTCGATGCAGATATCCATTTATAGTGTGTAGGTCTCGTGTAATCTGTATATTATTATGTACTATTTTATAATGACCAATTGAGTATACATACACCTATTGAAATTTGTTCAATATAACAATAAACATATCCATAAGTGATTCAAAGTTGATAAACCAGTAGTAGTGCAGATGTTCTAAACAATAAAGCTAACAGATGTTCTAAGCAATTGAAAACCTATAATATATGATCCATTATTATAAAATATGTCTTAAAATCGCTAATCTAGGTGTGACGTATAAAAGTTTTATTTATTTTTTTTAAAGATTATTAATATATAAACGATATACTTTTGTCGTTTAATTCTGTGACGTATCTTTTTTTCTTTCTAAAATGCATATTTTTATATTGAGTTTTAGTAAGTATATATATTATCAAAAATGTCATTTTTAAGTAATCATGAATAACAAAATAAATGACTTCTTGAAAGTCATTTTTAACGCAAGCTAAGATTTAGTTTATCCCTTTGTTCGCAATAAATTGCTAGGTTTCGTGAGTTTACTAATAACAAGTTATGATAAGCATAAAAATGGCATAAGGTTGATGATCTATAATCTCCTTCACATTTCTCTTTTGCATCAAATTTGCAATTAAGCTTCCTAGTTTGAAATGTAAATGGCGCTTCTCAACCCATTGATGAGATCAGAAGAACCCTTGTTGAAGTGTAAAGTGATGTAGATCGAACCCTATACAAAACCCAAAGACCCCCTTTGTGGTGAAAGAACCCATAAGTAAATCTAGAAGAAAACAATAAGTGAACAAAAATAAAAAAACAAAAGGATTACATATGATTACAATGAGATTTAAAGCCGCGACCTTTAGTTCTAGAGGCTAATGCAATATCCTCTTGGCTATATGATTTGATCATGCATCAATTACGATATAATTTTTCAAATTAACACAATTTCACAAAAAGAGACGGTGTTTTAAGATACGTAAATTAATTAAATGTGCGGGTATGCAGATGTTAACAAAATAAGGATGAGGTTGAGGATGAAGAGTCGTTATTGAGTAATTTGAGTTAACAATCCTTATGAAGGGTAAAAAGACTTAGCTGCTCTAACGTGCATTGAACATGACTAGATTTAATGGATATGTCCGACACCCATCCAACAAAAGAACGAAATCCGCAACAAACCTTAAACATAAAGAGTGATTTGTATGAATAATGAATGTTAAGGACGAACAATACAAATTCTTATATACCTAGACCATATTAGTTTTTAAAGCGGAAATTATCATCGGTTCTCTCCTAATGTGGTCTAGAACCAAAAGTGATAGGTATTAATCCGCACATAACATCCCCTTACAATAGTTGTTGATACAACTTGTGTTAAGATCAAAGAGTTCAAAGAGGATTTTGATCGATTAACTTGTGTGAAGGGATAAGGAATAAATAAAAAGAAAATTGTAGTCAAATCTATAATTACCATAAATAGAAGCTAGAAATATTCTCATAGCCGGTTTCACATGGGCGGACGTTTAGGCCCAAGAGCTTAAATACTTGGTTATATAGCTTGGGTATGGAGACATCATATATGGCTTCTACTTGGCATTGGCCAATGGGTTGAGGCCCATGAAGCTAACTTGCATTTTAGATTAATGAAGTGCCATAAATCATTACTAAATCAAGGGAAAAAAGCTAACATCCCGTGCATTAGCGGATATATAACCTACTCGTTTGAATTTATCAGTATCTCGTATTAGAGGCAGGCTTTAGTGTCGAAAAAACTGATCTATTCATCGAAACCTGACCCAAACCCAGTATTGAAATCGGTTTATGTTGAAATCGAACATAACATTTAATAGAGGAAAAAATAATGATGTTATTTGCTCGCTAATTACTAATAATTAAATTACTTGGATGCACATACTTCAAAGCTTGTAGCATTTGATAGAGGAAAGAATGACGATGTTCATTTGTCAAGTTATCATTGGCCTTTATGGTTTGATGGAGATCATATTTCATAAACTCAAATACGACACACGTATGTTCTAGTTGGGGGTAACATGATCTGATTAGTTTCAGAATGCTTTAAAAACCTTAACAGTTGGATATTATGCAAATATACAAATAACAATTGATGTGTATGTTAAAATATTGGTTATTTTCACTATTTTTAATCAATTTCATTCATCTTATTCATTGAAGAATTAGACGGATCATGTTACCACCATCTAGTTGGCCTTTATGTTGTATATTAAGTGAACTCATGGAATAACACCAAAACATATAGCGGAAATGAAATGGGAGCTTTCAAGAAAAGTTTAAATAAATGCATGAAAATATGGATTGTAATATACTGAAATAAAATATGAGAATAAGGTAAGCCCACATAAGTACTAGTATTTTCTTTTTCATAAGTGCAGGACCGTGTAAAGGGTGGTCAATACAATCAGTCTCACAATGAGGAGAGTTTTAGAACACTTAACAGATCAAATGGGGATCCGGGTTTATGTGAGATGATACTAAGAACACAAGTAAGTAATGAGATAGAACTAAGAACAAGAACAGAGAAGTATGGTTTTCAAGGATGTTGTATATTGCTCTCAAGTTCTATTACAAGTGTTACAAAGCATAAAAGAAATATAAGGACCTGAGATACTTTATACTACATCCTACAACTGTCAATACTTTGAAAGACAGTTGAAAACACTAATCTAGACAACATGATCAATGTAGAGTCAAAAGACAGATTGCCTTTTGACTAGTGACTATAACATGTCATAGCTCACATTCTTTTCTATTATAAAAAGGTTAACAGGTACCAAGTAGGAAGTTACAGACAAAGACCATAATCTACAATTTACAAAAGCGTGGACTTTTCACCAACTTGTATAAGTTGTGGGTCTTCAGAGTTGCAGCGGAAAGTATGTCGGCTTTATGAAAAAGTAGTTCAGAGAAAGCATGTCTTCTCTGTCTTTGGAAGAAATCAGTCTTCACACCATTTGGCTTCGGAAGACTTTGTCTCTGAAGTTTCGGAAGACTTCATCTTTGGCTTCGAAAGATTTTGGACTTTGGCTTCGAAAGATTTTACACTTAGAATATTTTCTGTGGAGAGTGTAAAACTTCCGAAGCAACTTCTACCTTGTACATCAGTGCATGCATGCAGGAAGATCCTTGGTTGTTTTGGCTTCTTTGGTTGCATCAGCCTTCTAATCTTCTAATATAACCTTACAAACTGCCCCTAGGCTGATGCTACCAAAACAAAGAAGTTATTCAGATATTGACAGTCCTCATTAGGATCAAGACCATACCTTTTTTCATCATCTGGTTAGAATCCCTCAGACTCTCATAATATCTTCTCATGTCATGGA
This sequence comes from Flaveria sonorensis, assembly GCA_025506505.1. Lineage (NCBI taxonomy): Eukaryota > Viridiplantae > Streptophyta > Magnoliopsida > Asterales > Asteraceae > Flaveria > Flaveria sonorensis. The sequence goes on along the minus strand of CM046439.1, from coordinate 28,560,454 downwards.
GATCATGTAAAGGAAGATCAAGCATGTCTTGCCAGAAGTAGACATCTTGACCTCCTTGATCTTTAATGACATACCATCTATCTGGATTAGCAGCAAAAGTCCAGGACAAGATGGGTCTTCCAGTTACAAGAGGCTCTACTTGAATTGGAGTTGGTTGAGCAGCCTCTTCTTGCACTACCTCAGGATGAGTCAGGATGCTCTGACTCATCCTGAGGTGTAGAGGTGGATGCCTTGGTCTTCTTCTTAGAAACACTTTTTTAACTGAGAGGATTGGTGTTTAGCACCAGGTTGTTCTACTGTGTCTCTCTCAGTTGGGTTCTCTTCTCTTATAGGTTCAGAAGGAGAGTGAAGAGGACCCTGCTATGGATCAGAAGATGAAGTTGGCTGAGATGCAGCTCTAGGTCCAGGTTGTGTTATCTTAGGGGGTTCACCTTTACCTCAACTTCAGGTTGAGCTGGACTTGGTGGAGAATGCAAGTCAACAAGCTCTCCCTTTTTAATCTTTGCTTGATTACTCTGATATGCTCATCCATAGTGGATAGAGACATTGGGCCAAGCCTCCTTTCAGAGAATCCATACAGCTTCAAGAAGCTCATCATTCTTTGTCTGTCAGCAGACTTCTTTTGGCTCTTTTAGATGATGGCTCTTGACTTTGCAACTTCTTCCTTAGTTTTCTCTTAGCAGCCTTTCTTTCTTTGGTAACTTATTGCTCCAGCTGCTTGAGATACTCAAATTCAACTTACTTATATGATAAGGGAAGAAGTGTAGATGCCAGATAGAGTCTTGTGGCACTCAGTTAGTTGATCATGTTTAGTCTCTCAGCTTCCTTGTCTACTAGAGGTTGTGCAGTTGCCACAGCCTCTTTCTCAGGACTTTTTTGAACTGGAGAGAGGATAGGAGCATGCTTGTAGAGCCTTTTCTATCTCCTTTCTTCCTTGAGTTTGAAAAGCAATGTTGCATCCTCTGCCTCCTTCCTCTCTTTGGACAATTCCTTGTTGGCTAGTTCATTCAGTTCATCTAAAGGGAGAGGGAGTAGTTCATCAATGTTGTAGTTCCTGGTCCCTAGGTAGTTTAGCCTGGCTGCCCTCAACTTATCATTCTGAGTATTTGGGCTGGGGGCAGCCCTTATGGCAGCTTCCATGAAGCCTGGAGACCCTCTTGAACTCTCCCCCCTTTGTTTCCTCTTCCTCTCTCTCTTCTCCTCCTCGATCTCCTCAGAGGTCATCTTCCTCTTCCTTTTTTCACACACAGGCCTTGGTGACTCAGGGTGGAGAGAGCTTTGGCCTTCATTGTTTGGTTCAGCAGTCAAGCTCAGGCCAGAGAGAGGTTGTGAAGCACCTTCACCAGCTGGTGCCTCATTGAGGGTAATGGGTGCTAAAGAAGTTCCTGTCTCAAGGTTCACAGGTTCAACTTCTAGGCCTTCAGTCAAGGCTTCCCCTTCGAAGCTAATCTTAGGGTCCACCTCAATATCCAGTTGACCAAAAATCTCACCTGCTACCCTCTGTCTATATAATCTTGATCTCAGCTTGAATTCTTCTAACACCCTTTCTTGAATCCTATCTGCTTATCTTGCAGCTTGTTTGTTTTGACTTGGGTTGACAAGTGGAAGATCAATCGGATGGATGCTCTCATAAAAACTCAAGTTGAAAATGTTGAAAATTTCTTGTGGACCCTGAGATCTAAAGATAACAAGAGCTCTTCTATCTGTGTTGTACCTTCATCCCATAATTGGATTTTCAGAGTGATGAGATGGGGTAGGCATAGCTCTGGGGATACCCTTCTCAAACAAGCTTTGTATGAGTAAGTCCACATCCATATGGACTTGGGCAAGTGAGTCCATATTCATGTAGACTTGGGGAGGTTGCTGAGTATGGACCATTGCAAGTGAGGGTGGTGAGTCCTCAAAGTCCATACTCTATGATGAACTCCCAGGTTCTATGATTGTTTGGACTTTCTCCCCCTTTTTGGTAGCATCACCTTCTTGCATAAGTGAGCTAGGGGTTGGGTCTGTCATATCCACAGGTTCTTGTAGACCTGGTTGAGTTCTCCTGAGTGGTCTCTCAGCTAACTTGCCCTTGAGATTGGGTGATCTCAAGTTGCTGGTCATTGACCCTCCTTTATAAGATAGTCACCTGAGATTCTAGGTGACTTATCTTTAAGACTAAATAGGTGCATGTTTTGGTTAGTTTTTGCACCTTTAGTTTTAGACTCCCCTCATCTTCATCTGAAGAATCATGGGGGGATGAGAGAATAGGACCAAGGTCTTCTTCCTCATCACCAGCACTTTGTTCTTGGTTGCTGGATTTCCCCTGCATCATGACAACTTCAAGAGAAGTGTCAAGAGACTGGGTTGCCATGGTTGAGGTCTGAATGATGTAATCACTTGCTGAAGTGAGAGCCTCTTCTATATGGACCTCCTGAACAGGTTCAGGGAGATCCACCTCAGTAGTAGGTGGATAATGTGGGCAAAACATGGGAGAAACATGAGTACTCATCTCTCTTTGAGTAGGGGTGGAGAAGAGAGACTCATGATACTCACTGAAGCCTATGTCTTCATCATCATAACTTGGGATTGGTTGGTTTAGATCAAGAGGCTGGGGATGGTAACTGTCCCCTAAAGGTTGTTCACTAGATTGTTGAGACTTTAAGTGAAGGCTTAAGGCTGTAGGGGTTATGAGCTCATCAGGCTGAGTATGAAGAACCTAAGCACTGATCATTTGTGAGATGGGAGTGGTTTACTCCTTAGGAGAAGTGGGAGCTCAAGTGTCCACTTCCTCATGTACGGGTGATGATATAGGGACCTGCACAAATTGAGTAGCATGTGCAGGGGTTCGTTTGGATTTTCTCTGGTAAGTGATGGTTATTTGTGGCTGTATAGGTGGTTAAGAAGTATAAGGTGTGGGTTCAACACTAGCTGGTGATGCTAGGTTGTCACCTTGAGCAATGAGCTTGCAGGATCGGCGTTGGTCTCTCAACACAAGTTTTGTATCTCACAAACTCTCTAAGTCTCACTCGGTTGATGAAGCACAATCTCTAACTAAGTTGACAATAATATAATAAGTTAATGAACACAAGAATGGTTTTCAAGATACTTGTATATATTACTTCTCAACTTAGTATTACAAGACTCTTACAAGCATGGTAACTTAAGTTACAATGAGAAACTATATATACTACTATCTATAGCCGGTTATACTTGGAAAACCAGCTGGAATTTATCGCTAGACAAATACTACATTGCTAGAAGTAAAGTATCTAAGATAAAATAATATCCTAGATTAGTTAGTCATGACTAGTCCATGACTTATCTTTTGTCACCAACTAAGTATGGTAACTGTACTAACTGATAAAGGTGAATAGTGGATTAAAGTATGGTCAACTACATAGGTGTGGGAAAGCGCCATGCAGTGTATCAGAGTTGTCAGTGGATGTCAGACAGCCCATACTTATGTCCACTGGTTCCTAGTTGATTCTTCCGAAGGAAAAATGGCTTTGGAAAAATAAATTCTTCCAAGGCCATTTATACTTCAGAAGAATCAACTTCTTCTGAGTCTTTTGCAAGTCTTCATGACTTCATTCTTCGGAAGACTTTGTCTTGGATCTTCTAAGTGTGAATTCTTTGGAAGGAGAACTACTTGGTCTTCATATACTTTGGCAAACTTGGTTTTACCTTTGGAAGTTCTTCACATACTTCGTATGGAAAACTATTTAGTCTCGGAGACTTAGTTTTCCTTCAGAAATTCTTCATACTTAAGCTTTGGAAGATCTTCAATTTGTCTTCAGAAGAACAGCTTTAGCTTCGGAAGACTTCTTCAATTGTACTTCAAAATATTCTAAGTGTTGTTTTGGTTGCACCAGCCTCATATGATCCAACAAACTCCCCCTAGGCTGATGCTAACAAAACTTCACTTCCTTCTGCTCCTTAAGGTCTTTAACACCAGAGAAAAAAGATATTTATCTGTTTCCTTTTTCCTCCCTGATGTGGTGGTGAGGAGCTGGTACAAGTCATTCGTAGATAACAGATCAAGTCTGTTGTTCTGAATAACATGCACCCTTTGCTGCGTCCCTCTGAAGAGAGTTAGTTGATGGGAATTGTAGTCATATTCCTATCTAACTATAGGATCAGAAGTTGAGCCTTCAACCATCTGAAGGAATGGTTTTCCTTTTGTAGTTGTTCTTTCTTCCTCATCCCTTGCTCTCTTTTTCAACTCTTCTTCAGTCTTGGCTTTCTTTGTAAGCTCAGCCAGATAAAGACTACTCAGATGATTTCTGATGTGAGCAGCAACCTGAGAGTTAAAGGGATTGGAGAATGGTTTCTTTGCTAACTCAGCAAGGTCAAATCTACTGGAGTGTAACAGAGATGAAGTATCAACCCTGTTTACTTCACCATTCTCTCTTTCCATAGCAAAGCTGTATGAAGGTTCATCGAACCTCCACTGGACTATTTGTTTTCTAGGATTGAGGAGTTTAGATGAAAGTTTGTCTCCTTTCTAGTGTCCAGCAGAGTCACCAGTTTCCTTCTTAACTTCTTCTCTTCTTTTGTAAGAACATCTGAATTAGTTACAAGAAGTTGGAGAGCTTGGTCCAATGTTCCCCTAGGCAGATCAAGGAATGCATCTCTTATGAGGGAACTAAAAGAGCCATCAATGTATTTCAGCTTAATTGACTCTTCCTCACAAGAGATATCGCTCAATGTTGTGCAATTGATGAGCTTCCTCTTGATCTCCTTGAATTCTTCTAAGGTCAGGGGCTTAGAAGGTTCAAAAGATGGTTTGGGTATAGATTGGGTTTTGGGTTGTGTTTTAGGTTTGAGGATAGGTAGTGGAGGTGGTTGTTGGGAAGCAGTGGGTGAGGGTGTAGGTAAGGCTGATGGTGTGGGTTCAGGGGTGTAGGGCTCAATGGTTGGTTCAGTTTTGATAGGGAAGGGAAAAGATATGGGTGTAGGTTGTGGTGTGGGTGCTGGTTTGGGCGTTGGTTTGGGTGCCATCCTCTGAACACTTGGTCTTTGAATTACCTCTTACCTTTTTCCTAAGCGAATGTCAGCCTTGATGTCACTGACATGTCTTTGTAGGGTCTTCTCTGTCATAGGACCCACTTGCCTGCCGGTGAAGCCATAGGCTTTGAGATAAGCTTTCATCCATTCTTTATCTCCTTCACTCTTGGCAGCTACAAGCTTTGCCTCTTCCTCCTTCTTCTTCTTCTCCCTTAGCTTCTCCCTGGCAGTCCTCTTCCTTTCTTTGTTGATTTGATCTTGCTCTCTGTGAAAAAGAAACAAGATTGTATCATAATCATGGGGTGCCAGCTCCTCTTGAGAATAGCCTCTAGAGCAGAGAAAGGCTATCCTCTCCTTCCTCTCCCTTTCCATAGCCTCCTCCTTCCTTTTCCTCCTCTCCTCCTCTTCGGCCAACCTTGCTGCTTCGTCCTTTTCTTTTTGTAGCAAGGTTGCCTTCTCCAGCTTTACAAGCTCATCAAGTGGGAGTAGAAAGATATCTTCATTGACTACTCCCAAGCTGATCCACTCTCCTCTTGTTGTTGATACTTTCTTAAGCGGCTGCTGCTGCTTTGCTGCTTGCAGCCAATAGCTTCCCAGTATCAATTCTTCCCTTCTTCTTAAGCTTTTCCAACCTTTCCTCCTCTAGAAGCTCCTTAGCAGTGAGCTTCCTCTTCCCCTTAGGATCAGAGGAAGATTCAGCCTATGAAGACTTAGGTTTAGAGGATTCAGGTTGGGGAGAGTGGGGTTGGACTTGTGGTGTTTGAAATAGAGGGGTTGTAAGGAAGTCCTCACTGTTTACTTTAGAGGCTAGGTTAAGAATAGCCTCTGTGATGAACAGATCATTAGACGAGGAAGACAGTTCAATTATTCCTTCAGCAGCTTGGATTTCTGCTTTAGAAGTAACTGGAACTGCACTACCTGTCCCTTCCAAATTGGTTGCTGGGCCATGAGTCTGTATATCCCCTTCGAAGTTAATCTTAGGTTCAATAGAGACCTTAGGTTGACCAACTTCCTTTTCAGAGGTAGGTGGTGCACTTAGCCTTTGAAGCTCCTCAGCTCCAAAGTAAGCAACGGCTACATCAGGGGAAGGTTGTTCAATGGATGAGCTTATAAAAAATGTGGTTAAAAACCTGTTAAGATCTATAAGCATCCTTGGATCTACTTGAATAGTAATGGGAGCTGGTTGAGGGAAGATGGTTGCAGGGTGTTGCTGTGTAGGGTACAAAGATGATATGGCATCAAGGGAAGTTGTTGTGATGGCAAGGCAGGGTTCCTCATGTCTTTGTTTCTGTACATTCTCCCCCTGTTTAGTAGCATCATTTTGAGAAGTAGATGAGCTAGAGGAAGAACTTAAAGAAACCTAAGTATGTACATGCCTAACAGACTTCTCAATCTATGTCTCAGCTAGTTGAGCCTTGAGATTTTCAATCTCAAGTTGTTGAGTGGCAGACCTGTCCTCTAAAGTCTTAACCTTTGATTCAAGGTTTGAGACTTTAGAAATCAGGTCTCTAATAATGCGTTTCAGGCTACCCTTATCTTTTTTTGAAGAATGATTAGGAGATCAGATAACATACCTAGTATGTTCATCATCACCACCAGTAGTGGTTTCTTGGCGCCCTGGATACCCTTGTGTGTTGATGTCTCTTTCAGAGTCATAAAGGGGGAAGGTTGCCATAGACTCAGTCCTACTTATGTTACCACTGCCCTGAGAGGTTAGTGAAACACTCTCAGTTGTAGCACCTGAGCCTACATGAGTCACCTCCATACCAGTTTGACTCATCTCAGTTAGGTATAGCTGATGTGGGCTAGACATTAGAGGTTCCCTGGGGCTCAGTTGATCTTGAGAATGGTATGGTAGATCAACATCATGGGCCGGGTGAAACATAATGTCCTCATCAGGTAGGGTTGATAGGTCAATGAGTGATATGGAGGTTAAATCTAATGACTCGAGACCTTGGTCAGCACCTATGGGTTCTTTTGCGAGAGCAAATGACCCGATGATGTTGGTGTCCCTTTTGGCTACTCAGGGGAGTGTTGAGACTCACCCTGAGGGCAAAAGGCTTGGGTTGTGGGCTCGTCAGCTTGAGACTGAGGAGACTTAATGCTGACATTGAGGTTAATAGTGGAGGATGGTTGGACCTCTGGCTGAATGGGAGCCCTGAGTTCCACTCGATCCTTTTTAGTTTGAACAGAGGGGACGATTGAGTAGATTGATCAGGGTTTTATTTGGGGCGTCTTGTGTATGTAATCTTGATTGGGAGGGAAGAAGTGATTGGCATTTGAGTCGTGGTGTCTGGTGTGGGTTCATCACCTGCTAGGCTTGCAGGGATATCACCAGGAGCCGTTGGCTCGCGCATACCTGGAAAAAGATCAGTGAATCTTCCAGAGAAATTGGTGGACACCTTCTTTGAAGTTTGAAGATGCCAGGCTGCATGTGATGGACCAGTAGAACGTCTGCACATTGTAATCTGTCATGGTCCAGCTCACAGTTGATTATGTGCTGAATGAACCGGGGATACATTTAGAGTGGATCCCGGGTGAGATTGCTTCTTAAGTTGTTCAACACAAATCTTGAGTAGTTGAAGCGCAGGCCCTTTACCAACCAGTGGACTAGACAGCCCAAATCATATAGGATTTGATCCCATCCCTCAAATTTGTTGGATAGGCAGTGCAAGATGATATGAGCAAGAACTTCCAATTGTAGGAGAAGTTAAACTTGTAGACTGTAGACTTGTGCACATCGCCGCCATATCCCATCTGAGTGTAAGTGTCTTCTAACTCAGATTTAGGGAATTCAGTAGGGGTGCCCTCATCATGAAGCTCCAGATGCTCCTTGATGGTTGATTCAGCAATGGTGATCTCCTGTCCGCAGATCCTCGATCTGATGACCCTTTCACCATTTAGTGTTTCATCTTGACCATTGGCCTAGAATTCGACCATGTGGTTAGAGTAGATGGTGGGGTTAACAGTGAGGGCAGTGAAGTATGCTGATTAGGACAGAAATTCGATGATAGGGGCAAAGTCAGCATCCTTTGAAGAATCAAGGATAGCGATCAGATTATGTTGGGGATTTAGGGCATTGTTTAAGAGGTACGGTTGGATTGAAGGAATTTGAGAGTGAGTGAAGAAGATAGTGGTAACTTGGGGCTTTTGCTGTGGTAAAGAAACTAAAGAAAGAGAGTCGGAAATTTTAAGGGGGGGGGGGGTTAAAAAGCAAACCGATAAGGTGAAAGGACAGTTTAGGTTTCAATTTGACAGGGGCGGTAAGATAAAACATTTAAAATATTCCGACAATCATCAATAAAATCTTACTTTTTATAGAGTGGGGCCTAAAGATCTCAGTTACACAGTAAAGGTGTTCTTCCGAAGGTAAACTTGCTTCCGAGAGAAAACACTTGTGTTACTCAATATTGTCTTCCGAAGCCATTTTTACTTCCGAAAGCAAACCATGTCTTAATGACAAGTTTGCTTCTGAGAGTACAATCTTCTTCTGAGAAAAGAAGTTAGTAAGCTTCAAAAGTAAATTTAATCTATGATCAATTATTCTTCTGAGGCTAAAAGCTCTTTGGAAGATAATATTTATGCAGAGGAATTTGCCTTCGGAAGATGGATAAAGATTTCTTCCGAGGGTAAATTTCTCTTCGGAAGTATTTACACTTAGATTTTTGAAGAAAGCCTTTTTGTAACAGGGCTTAGATTGTAGTTAGACAATATAGACAAGACATATTTTAAAAAGGTTTTTCAAAAGAGAAGAACTAGTCAATATTAATCATCCTAATAGCTGTAATTAAATATTTAAACCTTTGTTCATCAAAGGCTTTGGTGAACAAGTCAGCATATTGTTCATTTGAATACACTTTGACTAGCTTTATTAGATTTTTCTCATAAATATCTCTAATGAAATGATACTTGATGTCGATATGCTTAGTCTTGGAGTGCTTGACTGGATTTTCTATGATAGAAATGGCACTCTTGTTGTCTATATGGATAGGAGTTTGCATGAAGTTAAAACCATAGTCCAACATCTGATTCTGAATCCATAGCAGTTGAGCACAGCATCTCCCAACAGCAATGTATTCAGCTTCAGCAGTTGATGTTGAGACACATGATTGCTTCTTGCATTGCCAGGAGATAATCCTTCCACCAAGAAATTGTCATCCTCCGGATGTGGATTTCTTGTTGATGTTGCAGCCACCATAATCACTGTCAGTGTACCCATAGAGACTGAAGTCCTTATTCTTAGGATACCAGAGACCCAGTTTGGGAGTTCCTTTAAGGTATCTAAGAATTCTCTTGGCAGCAGTTAGGTGAGACACCTTGGGAGCAGCCTGATATCTTGCACAGATGCAGGTTGCAAACATGATATCAGGTCTACTTGTAGTGAGATACATCAGAGATCCAATAATCGCCCTGTACTGATGCTGATCAGTATCCTCCCCCTCGGAATCAGGACAAAGATTATGATTTCTGGGTATCAGTGTCTTGGCTGGCTTACAATCTTTCATCTCAAATCTCTCTAAGATGTCCTTGGCATACTTAGATTGATTGATGAAGAACCCTTCTTCCATCTGCTTCACTTGAATTCCAAGGAAGAAATCCATCTTTCCCATTTAACTCATCTTAAACTTCTTCCTCATGATGCTTTCAAAGTCTTTGCACATTTGGTCATTTGAGGAACCAAATATGATGTCATCAACATAGACTTGAACAAGCAGCATGTCCTTCCCAGACTTCTTTATGAACTAAGTCTTGTCTATGGTGCCTCTGGTGTAGCCATTCCTAAGATGAAACTGAGACTGGGTCTCATACCACAGCCTAGGTGCTTGATGCAACCCATAAAGAGCTTTATCTAGTTTGCACACATAGTTGGGGTGCTGTGGGTCTTCAAATCCAGGTGGCTGACACACATAGACTTCTCTATCGATATCCCCATATAAAAATTCACATTTGACATCAAGTTAATAGATAGTGAAGTTCTTGGATGATTTAAAACCAAGGAAGATTCTCACAGCCTCAAGTCGTGCAATAGGTGAAAAGACATTAGTGTAATCTATGCCTTCCTCCTGTGTGTATCCTTGAACAACAAGTCGTGCCTTGTGCTTGATGATCAAACCTTTATCTTCTCTCTTATTTCTGAACACCCACTTGGTGCCAATAGGGACTTGGCCAGGTGGTAATGGTTATAAGTTCCATACCTTTAGCCTCTTGAATTGAAGCAACTCCTCTTGCATAGCTTCAATCCAATTGTTGTCCTTGAGGGCTTTTTCCACCTTCTTTGGTTCCATTTGAGAGAGAAAGCATGAGTACAAGCAGACATTCCCATTGTGAGTCTGACTTCTTTTTCTCACACCTTTAAAGACATCCCTAATGATGTTTTCAGGTGGATGAGTTTTGTGTATCCTGAGCCTAGGAATCACATCTAGTTGCATAGATAGATCTAGGTTTGAGAAGCTTTGCTCAGGATTTTGAACACCATGACCAGCTGATGTCTCACACTCATTTAATGAGGACTGATTGAATGAATGTGTGACAGCATCAATGATATTCTACTGAGAAGTAGCATCAACAGTTTCCTGTTCCTCCAGATTACTGTCTTCATTAGCTTGGTGTTAAATGCTGGAGTTATCAGCTGATGAGTTTTAAGGCTTAGTTGGCTGACAACTTGTTGAAGCTCCATGATTTCCTGAGATGTTCAAGCTTTCAGGACTTCCAGTAATGGGAGCTTGTTCTTCAATTCCTCTTGGAGAACTAGGATAGGTCTGGGTAACTCAAACATTTGATCTTCATGGAGGTCACTTTGAGTTCCTGTTCCAGCTAAAACATTCTTACAAGATGGTTTAGAATAGTTTGGAAACAATTCTAGATTGAAGATATGACCAGGGCCATTCCCTCTAACACAAGAAGTGTTCTCATTAACAACAATGTTAGATGATACCTCAAATTGTTGATTTTTAATATTATACACTCTATAAGCAATAGAGGTTGAGGAATATCCAACAAAGATAGCATCATCCAACTTTTCAGCAAATTTTGCTAAATTGTCTTTTGTGTTAAGTATGGTACACCTGCTGCCAAAGGACCTAAGAAAGCCAATGAACGGGGGCCTCTTGTTCCATAACTCATAAGGAGTCTTTCCATGGAGCTTAACAATGAGAACCTTGTTTTACACATAGCATGCAATGCTGACTGCTCTGCCCAGAAAGTTAGAGGTAGCATTGAATCAACTAACATAGTTCTTGCAGCCTCAATAAGTATCATGTTCCTCCTCTCAGCAACACCATTCTGGTGAGGAATTCTAGGAGCACTGTCTTGTCTGGTTATTCCTTTTGAGTTACAGAATGAGTCAAGAACTTGATTCTTACTCAGTCCCTTGATCACTTCTAATGATTTTTACCTTGTGATCCTTTTGATTTTCAATTTTAAGAATGAAAGATTTTAAAGTTTCAGCTATTTCATCTTTAGTTCTTAAAAAGACTACCCATGTAAATCTTGTAAAATCATCAACAATCACAAGACAATATGATTTCCTTCCAATGCTCATTATACCTGAAGGACCAAAAAGATCCACGTGCAATAAGTGTAATGGAGTGGTGATGGAGTTAACCTCTTTGGATTTGTTAGAAACCTTGTGTTGCTTTCCTTTCAGGCAAGCAACACAGTTATCTTTACAAAAAAATTCCTTTTTAGGCACACCATGTACCAAATTATTTTTAGCCAGCTTATTCATGGTTTTAAAATTAACATGGCACATTCTTTTATGCCCAAGAGTTGACTCATCACCATTAGCTTTGGAAAGAAAGCATGATACTTCACCTAGTGGAGAAGCATTGTTCATATCAAGTTTGTACATATCCCCTCTCCTAGGAGATATAAGAAGCACTAATTCCTGAGGAATTTTCATCCAGGGTTTGAGGATAATGCACTCATGTTCTGTGAAAAGCCTTTGGTGCTTTTGATCACAGAATTGAGAAACACTCAAGAGATTGTGTTCAAACTGTCTTATAAAGTTTACTTTGTCAATGTTTAACTTACCATTGGATACATTACCTCTACCAGAAATGTATCCTTTGGCTTCACCTGCAAACTAAACATGACCTCCATCAAAATGTTCAAATTGTTGTAGGAGAGATCTATTCCCTATCATGTGCCTGGAGCATCCACTGTCCACAATCTAGACATTTCCATTCTTGTCATGTGGATATCCCTGCACATAAGGTGAAATGATTAGTTATTGTTAGAAACCCAAGCCTTGTTAGTCTTGGGTTCTTCCAATGTAGATGATATAACTGAACCAAATTGTAATCATGGGGGCTCAATTATAGTTTGTGAAGAAGAGATTTGGGCTGCAACATCTTTTTTGGTCTTCCATTCCATCCTATGGTTGACCTGTGTTGATGAGCCTAAGGAGGCTTGTGCAGCATGACTTGCTTATGAGGCTTCTTTCTTTTCAAAAGAATTTTTCACCAACTTTTCTTCTGAAGCAGTATTCTTCTTGGAAGGTTTCAAGGAAATCTTTTTGTTTCTTTGTTTGTTCTTCAGCTTGTCTTCCGAAGCTATTTTCCTTTCGGAAGAATGAGTTTCTTCCGAAAGCAACTTGGCTTTGGAAACAAGCTTTCCTTTCCTTAATACTTGGACCATATGGTAAGGTCCAAATGTGAAACCATCCTTGACTCCTTCTTTCTTAACATTGGTTGCATAATGTGTGCTTGCAGGATTGTAGTAACAATCTTTAGCCATGTGGTTATGTAGGCCATAGATTATGCACTCAATGTTATTCTTGGTGGGACATGTGGGCTGTTGTTTCTTGCACTTCTTCTCTTCTTCAACATCCTTCCCCTTTAATTTCTGATCCTTTAGATGGATAGGAGTGCTGGTACTACACTCCTTTCCTGAATCGGAACTTCCAACCACTTGGAATCCAGCTGAGATGAATACACCTTTTTGCCTTGGGTCTGTCTTCATCTTAGTCTCAGCCACCTTTTTGGTAGTTTTTCTTGCTTCCCTGATCTGGTTCTTCCTGGATTTAGTGGTCAAAGGTTTATCAACTGTGGGGATGAGGTTTTCTACCTTATCCTTCCCTGTGGTTGTTTCCATTATTGCATCATTCTTCAGCTCACTAGGTAGTGGGTCAGCAGTTGGAACCTCTTGCTCATCAGTACCACATCTTGGCTGTCTAATAGACATAAGAGAGTGTGGTGGAGCAACTTCATTGGATCTCAACCCACTTTTGTTTTAATAGCATACCTTGGAGTAGGAAGATGATGTTATAATGGTGTTGAAGTTATGCTCTTGAATAACATACTTCTCTGCTTTAGCCTCAGCTATGACTAGCTAGGTTTGAGCATCAGTCAACTTGGAAATTAGATCTTTCATTTGAGTCCTATAGTTGGTATGTTCATGTTTTAAAGAGGACACTGTTTTCTCTAACTCTGCTATTTTGAGCTTATAGTCAGATTCTGCTCTTTTAAAATCAGATTTTAGGATATTTAAGGACTCAATATCAGATCTAATTTCTATGTTGTAGTCCTGATACAATTTAACTTTAGCAATACAGGCTGGGGTACAAAGATGTTCATATACCTTGCTGTCTTTAGTTCCAGCCATGAGTGCTTGAGTAGGGATGACATCTTGCACCATAAGGCTCCAGTCAACCTCCTGAGCAACAGCTGTAGTGTGTTGCTTAGTGGGTTTGGTTACAGACTTTGAGATAGCAGGATGTTGGGAGGCTTGAGCTGCTCCAGGATTAGATCTTTGAGCTTTAATTCCCTAGCAAAGTGACCAAGCTGGCTACAGTTGTAGCATTTGGCCTTGCTCTTATCAAACCCGAATTTGCTGTTAGTTGGGTTCTGAGGGAATTGCCTTTTGGTTATTTTAAAGAACTTCTTTGCTCTGTAGGTTAAAAGAGCCATTTGCTGGACAATGTCCATATATTCAACATCATTTGGGCTGAAACACTCTAGATCATCAAAATAGTATTGAAACCTCCAGAGTGCTCACTCCCTGAAACAAAAGCACAACTATCCTGGAAGGGAGTATGTTGAGCCTGTTGAGACCTATGTGTCTCAGGGAAAGTGATGTATGGCCCAGAAGAGGATGATGTCTGTTGGGTGTAGTTCAGGTACAACTAAGGTTGGGGAGTTCTTGATCCTTCAGCAACATGTAGAGCATTATTGACTACAAGATTTGAGGGTTTGTTCATCTGGTGGCTCTTCTGAGTCTACATCTCCATACAGTATCCATCAAGGATTCCATACAGTTCAGTCATAGTGAGAGTACTGAGATTTTTAGTTCTCTTGATTAAGACACAGTAAAAGGTCCACTCATGAGGAAGTGCACTCATGAACTTCTGACTATGTCTCTTTTCTCAAGAACAACTCCCATAGTCTGAAAAGAGGTGATCAAGTCCATATACCTAAAGTATTGTTGGCTCAAGGTCTCACCAACAACATAAGTGAAGTTCTCAAACTTCTGCTTCAGCATATCCTTCTTGTTCTCCTTTGATTCAGTAGAACCAGAGTACATCAGCTTCAAAGCATCAAAGAGTTCTTTGGTGGTCTCGCATTTCTTAAAGCCTGCCATTATGGAGTTTGGTATAGCAGTAAGCAACACGGTCATCGCTTTGTAGTTGATGTCCATCTTCTTGAAGTCTTCATCAGAGTAGTCTTCAACAGCTTTCTCAATCATGGCGCCATTACCAGCCGGGTCCACTACCTTTGGCTTGTAAGGACCATGAGTGACAGATCTCCACATGCGGCTGTCTTGATACTTGATAAAACCTTCAATACGTTGCACCAGGTTCTAAAATCATCAGGGGTAATGATAGGAGCCTTGGTCAAGGTTCCCATCTCGGACTCAAAATTTATTTAGTTAAGAGCCATTTGAGTGAAGTGAGTAAGTGTGAAGAAACGAGGGTGATTTGGGATGGTTAGATTTCACAATCAAGAGCCTAAAAAGCTCTGATACCAATTGCAAGATTGGTGTTGGTCTCTCAACACAAGTTTTGTATCTCACAAACTCACTAAGTCTCACTCGGTTGATGAAGCAGTATCTCTAACTAAGTTGATGATAATATAATAAGTTAATGAACACAAGAATGGTTTTCAAGATACTTGTATATATTACTTCTGACCTTAGTATTACAAGACTCTTACAAGCATGGTAACTTAAGTTACAATGAGAAACTATATATACTACTATCTACAGCCGGTTATACTTGGAAAACCAGCTGGAATTTACCGCTAGACAAATACTACAATGCTAAAAGTAAAGTATCTAAGATAAAATAATATCCTAGATTAGGTAGTCATAACAGGTCCATGACTTACCTTTTGTCACCAACTAAGTATGGTAACTGTACTAACTGATAAAGGTGAACAGTAGATTAAAGTATGGTCAATTACATAGGCGTGGGAAAGCACCATGTAGTGTATCAGAGTTGTCAGCGGATGTCAGACAGCCCATACTTATGTCCACTGGTTCCTAGTTGATTCTTCTGAAGGCAAGGCTTCCGAAGAATAAATTCTTCCAAGGCAATTTATACTTCGGAAGAATCAACTTCTTTCGATTCTTCTGCAACTCTTCATGACTTCATTCTTCGGAAGACTTTGACTTGGATCTTTTAAGTGTGAATGCTTCGGAAGGAGAACTACTTGGTCTTTATATACTTCGGAAGACTCATTTTACCTTCGAAAGTTCTTCACATACATCGGAAGGAAAACGACTTAGTCTCGGAAGACTTAGTTTTCCTTCGGAAGTTCTTCATACTTAAGCTTTGGAAGATCTTCAACTTGTCTTCGGAAGAGCAGCTTTAACTTCGGAAGACTTCTTCAATTGTACTTCAAAATATTCTAAGTGTTGTTGGCTGCACCAGCCTCATATGATCCAACAGAGCTCTAACATTTTTGGGACAAGGGTTGTTTCTACCCCTAAGAAGCCAACAGTTGGCTTCCTTATGGTCTTGAAGATGTCGGGCTTCATCTGTCCCAATTTTAGAATATTACCTATTCCCTTCAACTGTGAGCCCAGTTCACAGTTGAGAATGTGTTGGACATATCTAGAAAACATGTAATACTCTAAGGAGTCTAAGTTTGCAAGTAAATTAGTATAAACAAATTGTGAATACCTGAACTTGACCCCCTATACCATCCCATGGACTATAAAGGAAAGTTCTTCAAAAATCTTGTCCCAACCTCCATGCTTGTTGGATAAGCTATGAATGATGACATGGAGGAGGTACTTCCACTGAGAGGAGACCTTCCCCTTTCTGAAGGTCCTGGCTGAGAAGTCACCTTCATAGCCCATCTGCTCAAAGGAGTGGTTAGCAGCAGATTTTGGAAAGGACAAATCACCTTCTACATCATCCAGCTGAAGATGAGTGTTTATGGAGGCTGAAGTGATGAAGATTGTCCTCCCCTGCACTATGGCAGACAGTGCCTTCTCCCCATCCATGGTGACCGCTTGGCAGGTCCTCCAGAATTCCAACAACTGATCCTCATAGAGAGGAGGACCAATGGTGAGGGAGGTGAAGTAGTTCATCAAAGAAAGGTAACAACAAACCTCTGAGAAACCAGGATCTTTCTTAGAGTCTAACAGAGCAACTTGATTATGTTGCCTGTGAAGATGCATGGAGAAATCGGGGTGGTTTCTGCGGTCGGGGTTGGCCATTTGAGGTAGCTTTACAGAGAAGAAAGATAAGAACAAAGGCGGTTTGTGTGTGAATTAGGTTAGAGAAAAATGCAGATGAAGAGGATAGTGAGAAGAAGGGGAACCGTTGAGAGAATATATATGAAATGGATTTGAGACAAAGTTAAAACAAAAGAATAAACTTTGAAATCCGAATGTCGGTCCCACCTCTGAAAAAGTGCCCAAAAAGGTAGTTTTATTAGAAGTTGAAAATCTTCCGAAGGTAATTTTGCTACGGAAGTTTTAAGAAAAAGCTTTCGAAGCCAATTTGGCTTCGGAAGATATTCGTAAGATTTATGAAAATTTTGCTTTGGAAGAAAAATACTTAGAGAATTTTTCTTCCGAGACATGTTTGGTTTCGGAAGAGATTAAGACTTGGGAATTTTATTATAAAGAGAATAAATCTTCCGAGACTTAATTGCTTTTGGAAGAAAATTGTCCTTCAAATACATGCAAGTACTTAGAAGCATATTTAAGCTTCGGAAGATATTCTCAGAATTTCTTCCGAAGGTAAATTTCTTATAAGTAGTTATTTGATTTGACAACATAATTTTCTTTCGAAGGCAACTTGAAATCTTCCAAAAGAAAATATGTTTGGAAAAATTGTCAAAAATCTAAGGAATATCATTTTAAAGATTTTCTTCCAAAATAAATTGGGCTTATTAAGGTGATAAAATTGACAAACTAGGACACACAGGTTTTAGAATAAAGTTGATTTAAGTTTAAGAAAATCTACTCAAAGTTAATCATCCCAATAGCTGATACAAGATATTTGAATCTCTGTTTATCAAAAGCTTTAGTGAACAGATCAGCATATTATTCATTTATGTTAACTTTGACTAGTTTGATTAATTCCTTTTTAAAGTTATCTCTAATCAAATGAAACCTGATGTTGATGTGTTTTGTACTTGAGTGCTATACATGATTCTCTGTAATAGAGATAACACTGTTGTTGTCTATGTGGATGGGAGTCTCTTTAAAGTTGAATCCATAGTCTAACATCTGATTCTAAATCCAAAGCACTTGAGCACAACAGCTTACATCAGCAATGTATTCAGCTTCAGCAGTTGATGCAGACATACAGGATTGTTTCTTGCATTGCCATGAGAAAATCCTTCCACCAAGGAATTGATATCCCCCAGATGTAGACTTTGCAGTCATGTTGCAGCCACCATAGTCACTATCTGTATAGGCATACAGATTAAAGTCAGACTTCTTTGGATACCAAAGGCCAAGCTTGGGAGCACCTTTGAGATATCTAACAATCCTCTTGACAGAAACCAGATGTGACGTCTTGGGGTTGGCTTGATATCTTGCACAGATGCATGTGGCAAACATGATATCAGGCCTGTTGGCTATGAGATACATAAGAGACCCAATCATAATCCTATAAAGATGGTCATCCACACACTCCCCTTCAAGATCAGGTCCAAGGGAGTAGTTTCTGGCTATGGGTGTCTTAGCAACCTTACATTTAGTCATGTTGAATCTTGTAAGTATGTCTTGTACATACTTTGGCTGACTTATGAAGATGCCATTGTCAACTTGCTTCACTTGAATTCCCAAAAAGAAATTGAGTTCCCCCATAGCACTTATTTCAAACCTATTCTTCATCAGCCTATCAAAGTCTTTGTAGAGCCTTGGATTAGTTGACCTGAAGATAATGTCAACTACATATACTTGAACCAGCATTAAGTTATTCCCTGTTCCTTTGATAAGGAGAGTTCCATCTATAGTACCCCTCTTGTAGCCACGTTGACAAAGATACTGAGATAGTGTCTCATACCACTTTCTTGGAGCTTGGTGCATCCCATAAAGAGCTTTATCAAGATTACAAACATAATCAGGATGATTTTGGTGTCTGCAAAGCCAAGTGGTTGTTTGACATACACTTCTTCATCAATCACCCCATATAGAAAAGCACACTTGACATTAAGTTGGTAGACCTTGAAATCCTTGGATGCAGTAAAAGCCAGGAATATTCTTACAGCTTCAAGTCTTGCCACATGAGCAAAAACATCTGTGTAGTCAATTCCCTCTTCTTGTGTGTATCCTTGAACAACTAGTCTGGCCTTGTTCTTGATGACAAGTCCTCTATCATCCTTCTTTTTTCTAAAAACCCACTTGGTTCCTATGGTAGTCTTCCTATGAGGAAGAGGACATAGGTTACAAACCTTTTGTCTTTTGAATTGAAGCAGCTCCTCTTGCATTGCTTCAACCCAACTTCCATCCTTTGAATCTTCATCAACTTTCTTTGGCTCTATCTAGGATAAGAAGCAAGAGTATAGACAAACATTTTTGTCATGGGTTTGTCCTCTTGTTCTCACCCCTGTATCATCATTTCCAATGATGTTTGTGGTGGGGTGTGACTTGTGGATCCTGAGTTGAGGGATCACAGCAAGTTGATTGGAAAGATCTAAATTGGAGAAATTTAGATCTGGCAATGGAGTATCACCCACCATATCAGCACACTTATCAAGAGAGGCTTGATCCAATGAGTGTGTGACATCCTTTATGTTGTCTTTTATGGAGTGGTTATCAGCATCAAAAATTCTTGATCACTGTCACCACCTCTATTTCCTTCTACATTTGAAGCTCCTTCACTTGAGTTTTGAACCTTTGAGCTGGAATTTGTTGGCATCTCAGATGTATCAGCTATATTTGTCATGTTTGTGCTAATAGGATCTTCACTTGTAGGGTTAGTTACCACTGGAGCTGAAGTAGTATTCTTGCTTGGTCTTTTTAGCTCAAATCTTGGGTCAGGATCTCCTATTGATAAGTTACCTGTAGATCTCATAAGACTTGTTAAAACAGTTGGCAACTAAATCAGGATCAAATAGCCAATCAGGACCAAAACCTTTCACACTAGAAGTGTGCTCATTAAAGGTCACATTGGCTGACTCCTCAACTACCCTAGATATGAGATTGTATACTCTATAAGCCTTAGCTTGGGAACAATATCCAATAAAGTGTCCATCTGATTTCTCATCAAATTTGGCTACTTGATCTTTGGTATTCAAGATGGTGCAAGGACATCCAAATAACCTGAGAAAACCAATAAATGGTTTCTTTTTATGCCACAGCTCATAAGAAGTCTTACCTTGAGTCTTAACTACTAAAACTCTGTTCTACACATAGAAGGCTGTCTTGACTACCTCTGCCCAGAAGGTGATGGGCAATTTAAAGTCAGATAGCGTGGTTCTTGCAGCCTCAATAAGTGTCCTGTTTCTCCTCTCTGCAACACCATTTTACTGAGGAGTCCTGGGAGCACTATATTGTCTTGTAATACCCTTTTCATCACAAAATGAATCAAGGATTTGGTTCTTAAATTCTGTTCCTTGATCATATCTCATGGTCTTGACCTTGTGATCGTATTGATTCTCAATTTTCAGAATGAAGTTCTTCAAGATCTCAGGAGTCTCATCCACCAAACAATATGAGGTCCTTCCTAAACTCATTACACTGGTGGGGCCAAAGAGATCCATATGTAATAAGTGTAGGGGAGTAGTGATGGAGTTCCTTTCCTTTGGCTTGTGAGACACTTTATGTTGCTTCCCTTTCAGGCATGCAACACAGTGGTCACTTGTAAACTCTTTCTTTGGCATTCCAGTTACCAAATCATTCTTAATTAATTCATGCTTTTAAAGTTTACATGGCACATTCTTTTATGCCATGGGAAAGACTCATCAATATTTGCTTTAGATAGAAAGCAAGAGACTTCTACTAAGGGAGATGTTTCCTGCAAGTCCATCTTGTATATGTTCCCTTTCCTGGGGCTCTGATCAGGATATGCTCTTGAGGAATGACCACCCCGGGCTTAAGAACAATGTACTCATGCTCAGTAAAGAGCATGTTATGTCTCTAATCACAAAACTGGGATACACTCAGTAGATTGTACCCAGGCTCTTTTACAAAACTTACCATTTTAATGCTGAGCTTACCATTTGTGTCCATGCCCCTTCCTGTAATATAACCTCCAGCATCTCCTCCAAAAGTAACTGGCCCTCCATCAATTTTCTCGAAATTTTGAAGTAGAGTACCATTGCCAGTCATGTGCCTGGAACAGCCACTATTAATGATCAATACATTTCCCTTAGTCTTTAGTTGTTCCTGCACAAGAAAGAAGTGGTTAGTTACATTTAAAAACCCAAACCTCATTAGTGTTGGTCTTTTCAAAGTGATTTGAAGACAATGTAACAATAACTGATCCTATGTTCAAGCTTTGAGGATCATTAGCTGGTGTTGATGAATCAGTCACTTGGTCTTTCTTCATCTTCCACATCATCTTTGAAAGATTGGACTTGACCTTCAACACCTCAGAAGTTTTAACAACTTTTGAAGTTTTGGAGACTGGACCTTCGGAAGATCTTGCTTTTACTGCAGTAGGCTTCAGTACTTCAGAAGCATTCTTTTCTTCCAAAAGCAAGTTTTCACTTGTCTTCTTTTTCACCTTGGAGCTTCTGAAGGAAAAAGATTTTCCTTCAAGCTAGTTTTTCTTTTTTCTTCTCAGAAGTATTCTCTTTGATCATGTGAATAGTAGTTTTAGGATTGTAGATGTAATCCTTAGCAAGATGAGAAGTACTACCACACATGATGCAGTACATTTGCTTCCTTCTGAGAGTCTTCTTTTGAGAGAAAGACTGAACTTGATCACTTTCCACCTCCATCTTCATCTTCATAGATGATGTAGCAAGCTTCTTAGGGAGAGGCTTGCTCTTGGAACTGGATGGTTTAGGCTGTGTAGCAGTGGTACACAGCTGATCAGCCTTCTTCTCTTTGCTGGAATGAGTTGCACATGAACTAGAACTCCTGGTACTAAAGTTCATGGTTGAGTCTTCAGCCTTCACCACTTCAAATCCTACAGAGATAAACATTTGTTTCTGCTTAGATTTGAAAGTGGCCTTGATCTCTTGAGCTTTATTTGATCTCATCTTCGCTCTTCTGATCATGTTCTTCCCTTAAGACTTAGTCATCCCAGATTCTTTTCTCTCCTCAGGAGAATAGTGACCCTTCTTAGAATGATCTTCTTCACTCTTCTCAGAATCATCCTTCACTATCTTCTCTTCATCCTCTCAAACAATAGGGTCTATGAGGGGAAGCTCATCTTCATAAGTTCCACACCTTGGAGATCTTATAGACAATAAAGTGTGTAGAGGAGCTATCTTAGTAGATCCCAGTCCTTGCTTATTCTGATAACAAACTTTTGCATGCAAGGATGAGGATATCATGTTCTTGAAGGTCTCTTCTTCAAGAACATGTTTTTCTACCCTGGCTTTGCTGATCACAAGCTCAGCCTGGCATTCAGTTAACTTAGTGATGAGATCTTTTATCTGAGTCCTATAGTTGGTATGTTCATGCTTAAGAGTTGAAATGGTTTTCTCTAAATCTTCTATTTTAAGGTTGTAATCATTTTCAGCTTTTTTGAAATCAGCTTTTAAGATGTTTAAGGACTCAAGATTAGATCTTATCTCTAAGTTATAGGACCTATATTTGTTGACTTTAGAAATACATTCAGGTGTACAAAGATGTTCCAATACCTTGGCTTCTTCATGATCTGCCATCAGTGCTTGGTTTGGAGATGCATCCTCAACCTGAAAGCTCCAGTCAAAGCCTCCTTCTTCAATAGCAACTGCAGCTTGCTGCTTGGGCTTCTCATTCTGGTGAGCTCCATCAGTGTAGTTTGGTCTGGTTTGTACTTGGCCACCATTTGTCTTGGGTTCCTTACACTCTCTAGCAAAGTGTCCTATTCGGTTATAGTTGTAACACTTCACTTTGCTTTTGTCCAGCCCAAACTTTCCACTGGTTATATTGCTAGGAAACTTCCTCCCCGTCTTCTTGTAAAACTTCTTGGCTCTATGAGTAAGAAGAGCCATCTGCTGGACTATTCCATGTACTCTAGATCATCTGGATGGATACAGTCCAGGTCTTCAAGGGTAAAGAGAAAGTTTCTTGTGCTTTCATCAGTAGACATAAAGGCTTGTGAAGAGCTTGTTTCTTGGAATGGGCTTCCATGGATGTAGCTCTCTCTTGGTGTCTCCGGAAAGGTGATGAAAGGACTCTTTTATGAGTTGTTAGGGTAGCAGATGAGATGATGCTGTGGTTCTTTGCAATTCCTTTCAACCACATGAAGGGCTGAACTCTGCTGAATGTTGGAGTTACCAGATGGATTTTGCATGTTCATCTCCATCTGGTAGCCACTGAGGATACCATACAACTCAATGAGAGTAAGGGTCTTGAGGTTCTCAGTCCTCTTAATGACCACACAATAGTGTGTCCATTGTCTGGGAAGAGAGGACATGAACTTCCTCACAATGTCCCTGTTCTCAAGAGCTACTCCAACATCAATTAGAGTATCCACAATCTCAACATACCTGCAATACTGTTGAGTCATGGTTTCACCTGTTTTAAAGGTGAAGTTCTCAAACTGCTACTTCAAGAGGTCCTTCTTATTCTCTTTTGCTTTATTTAACCCCTCATACATTAGCTTCAGTGAATCCCATAGTTGCTTGGCAGTCTTGCACTTCTTGAAGCCTCTGTAGATAGAGTTTGGAGGAGCAGTTTGGAGGGCGGTCATGGCCTTCTGATCTATGCCAATCTTCTTCCAATCTTCATCAGAATAATCAGCCATTTTCTTTGGTATCATACCACCACCAGTAACAGCTGAAGGGGTGGAGGGTATATGAGGTTCATAGACAATAGATCCCTACATCCTGGAGTCTTGAGACTTGATGAAGCCTTCCATTCTTTGGCACCAAGTGTCAAAGTCTTCAGGAGTGATCAGTGGAGACTTTGTCATAGTACTAGGTTCCATATCAGCCTTTGTGATAGCTGCCATTTGAGATGTTAACTATTTTATGAAACTAAAAGGATTTAAGATGGTGAGATCTTACAATCAAGAGCTTAAAATGCTCTGATACCAGTGTAAAAGGTGGTCAATACAATCAGTCTCACAATGAGGAGAGTTTCAGAACACTTAACAGATCAAATGAGGAATCGGGTTTGTGTGAGACGATACTAAGAACACAAGTAAGTAATGAGACAGAACTAAGAACAAGAACAGAGAAGTATGGTTTTCAAGGATGCTGTATATTGCTCTCAAGTTTTATTACAAGTGTTACAAAGCATAAAATAAATACAAGGACCTGAGATACTTTATACTACATCCTACAACTGTCAATACTTTGAAAGACAGTTGGAAACACT
The DNA here is from genome assembly GCA_025506505.1 of Flaveria sonorensis. Taxonomy (NCBI): domain Eukaryota; kingdom Viridiplantae; phylum Streptophyta; class Magnoliopsida; order Asterales; family Asteraceae; genus Flaveria; species Flaveria sonorensis. The sequence goes on along the minus strand of CM046439.1, from coordinate 28,536,577 downwards.
AATCTAGACAACAAGATCAATGTAGAGTCAAAAGGCAGATTGCCTTTTGACTAGTGACTATGACATGACATAGCTCACATCCTTTTCTTTTATAAAAAGGTTAACCGGTACAAAGTAGGAAGTTACAGACAAAGACCATAATCTACAGTTTACAAAAGTGTGGACTTGTCACCAACTTTCATAAGTTGGTGAGTCTTCTAGCACACCCTCAAAATCCACGTACGGGGTTTTACTGCGAGGCGAGTGAACAAACCAAGATCCCAGTAATTAGTTACTCAGAACGACACAATATGCAACCTTTAAAACAATTCAGAGTTTGAAACTTTAAAATATTTGCGGAAGCGATTTGTAAATAACCCAAACACAAGGTACTAAATGTAAACTACGCAAAACATGTGCCCAAACCAAAATACGTAAGTAAATGCTAAATTAAAAGTAAACAATGTTTGAACAAAGCATGCTTGACACATGCGTGCTCCTATGGGCAGCTGCGAGAAACGACCTGAGAAAAGCATACTAAAGTGTCAACACGACGGTTGGTGAGTTCAAAAGTTTGTAATCATCATAAACAGTAGCGTTAATAAAATATAAACAAGTGCATTGAAATAGATAACTAGTCTAATTTCATTAGTAAAGAGCAATACTGATTTCACGATCGAAGTTGACTACGTTTGTCTGTTTGCCTCCCACCACGACATACCAGGTTGTCACACTGTAGTAGTTTAGGACAATATTGCACCCGTTGACTTCCGGTCACACGGGTGGGGCTTGTCAGACCCAGTAGTACTACCCAAAAAGTTCCCGCTAGATTCCTTAAACAACGATCCGAAAGTGTGAGGGCTTTCTATGGTATAACCCACTATGTCTTACCAAACACATGTTATAACAGTAAAGCATTTTAAAACCAAGTATGCTTTCTCCCCCAAAAAGAGAAGCAAGTAAAAGTGGGCCATTTAACTCACCTGGTGCGCAAACGAATGATTGTAAAAGCTAATGATGAGTGGAAAGACAACCCTTCAAAGGTTACCTAGAACACACAAGTACATAAGTACGTGTACATAGAAAGCTTAACAACCCTAAGTGTTCAATAAACACGTTGACCCAGGGTTTTGGAAAAACAAGACTCATTAGATCTAGTTGACCCGTTTGACCCATTGGTAACATGTCAAGTTAAGTTCTTGTTTGATCAAGTATAGCAATCCATCATACATGGTTACCACACAAGTTATTCACGTATGCCACATTACAAACCCTTACGTGCTATAAAGCTCATCACACACCATGGTTTATCAAACAACACATATAAATCCCAAGAAGTCCAGAGTCATAATTTTAACAACACATCATGCATCATCATGATTCTATCATAATTCAAACATAGTTCCATAATCACCTAACACCACCCATTATCATGTATATTGCATAAGATCCTAAATTTCCAAAGTTGTGCATCAAGTATTCATACAACTCAAACAACACAATCTACCACCTTAGACATCATCAACAAACATTCTAACATGATCCTAACTTCATAAACATGCTCAATTAACAATATCCAATGATATACATAAATAAAGTTTCCCTTTCGGGAAAGTAACACCCAAAACCAATCTAACATCCAATTCTTTCATAAAATTCACCAACTTTATGCCTAATCAAGTCCATAACAACCATCCAAACATGACTAACATCATCAATTTATCATAATTCATCAATCTCATGCATAAAAGTTACTATTAATAGTAAGGTATGAACAACCACTCAATTTCATGAATTTCTTGCACAATCCATGTAAACTAACATCAATACAATAAAATTAACATCATACAATCATCAAACAACATCAATTTCAACATTCATCATGATTTGCGAACTAGGGTTCATCATGAATCAAAAACTATGAAAAATCAATAAAAATCAAACCTTTAATCAAGTAGGAATCAAGAATTGATGTTTGCTACACGTTCGAATCACTTGGAACTAATCAAAATCGATGAATGATTGTTGTTGTTGATCAAAATCGCAAGGGATGGGAGGGGTAGGGTGTTTGGCCGCAATGAGGGGGGTATGGGAGGGGATTAGGGTTTGATTTTAATTATATTTGGTAATATTGTGTTTTGTGATAATTACAAACTTATCCCTTCTTGATTAAATTTTATAGAAACAAATCTTTTTAACACTTTGTAAATAAGTTCTTGACTGCAAAATACAAGCATTATTAACCTACAATAATAATCATGTATATTTTTCAATAGCCAAAAAACACATAAAATAAATATAACACGGCACGTTACAAGGTTATATTCACAAATAATATTTAAAATCTATAAATCACATAACCACAAATTAATAATCAACATTATTAATTAAATTATTATCTGATAATCATTGTTAATTATTTTTAAGTCATCAACGTTCAACGACAACTAGTGTATGCTCACGACACGTGTATGCAAGACCTAACGGAACTAACGGAGTTTGGTAACAGAAAATTACCGGATGTCACATTATCCCCATGTTGAAAGAGTTTTCGTCCTGAAAATTACGTTACATGGTTGTGTTATATCACTAGTCTATTACATTGGCACAAAGAAATCGAGTGAGTTTCAGGTTGAAAGAAATTTCGTCCCGAAATTTAGTCATTACCTTCGCCTGCTGTAGTCGTTGTTTCAAACAGATGAGGATACTTAAGCTTCATCTGATCCTCACATTCCCACGTGAATTCTGGTCCATGTTTTGAGTTCCAACGAACTTTGACTATGGGTATCTTGCTTTGCTTAAGAGTCTTGACTTCATGGTCCATCACCTCAACTGTTTCCTCAATGAACCGTAGTTGTTCATCTACTTGTACTTCCTCCAGTGGTACAACCATCGTCTCGTCCGATAAACACTTTTTTCAAATTTGAGACATGAAATACATTGTGAATTCCACTCAACGAATCAGGTAGGTCTAACCGATACGCCACTGGACCTATTCTTTCCAGAATCTCAAATGGTCCAACGTATCTCGGATTAAGCTTGCCTCTTTTGCCGAATCGAATCACACCTTTCCACGATGAGACTTTCAGTAAAACTTTGTCTTCGACCTAAAACTCCAAAGGTTTTTGTTGCTTGTCTGCATAGCTTTTCTGTCGATCACGAGCTGTAGCCATACGGTTCCTTAAGTGTACGATCTTCTCGGTAGCCTCATACACCAACTCGAGGCCTGTTAGATGACTATCACTAATTTCCGCCCAGCAAAATGGTAATCTACACTTTTGCCCATACAAAGCCTTAAATGGTGTTGCCTTAATGCTGGTGTGATAACTATTGTTGTAAGAAAATTCCACCAATGGTAGGTGAACTTCCCAGTTATTCCCGAAATCAATCACACAAGCATGTAACATGTCCTCCAATGTTTGAATAGTACGTTCACTTTGCCCATCTGTTTACGGATGATAAGCAGTGCTCATATCCAGATGAGTATCTAAAGATTTTTGTAACGATTGCGAAAGATGTGATGTGAAATGAGCATCACGGTCAGAAATAATTAAGACTAGTGCACCATGTCTCGAGACTATATCCTTCAGATAAATTCAAGTTAACTTGTCCATTTTATCCATTTCCTTGATTGCCAAGAAGTGAGCAGACATAGTTAATCGAGCTACGATAACCCATATCGTGTCACAACCAGTGGGAGTCCGGGGTAATTTGGTAATGAAATCTATAGAAATCTGTTCCTACTTCCACATAGGAATCTCAGGTTGTTGTAGTAACCCAGATGGCTTTTGATATTCAACTTTAACTTTCAAACAGGTTAGGCACTTGCTCACATCCGTAGCTACGACTGCCTTCATATTAGGCCACCAATAGTGCGCCTTCAGGTCATGATACACCTTGTCAGATCCAGGATGTATAGAGTACTTAGACTTATGTGCTTCACTCATAACCAAGTCTCTTAGGTTTCCATACAAGGGCACCCAGAGTCCTTTCATGAAATAACAAATTCCATCCGCTTTTACCTCCAGCTGTTTGTCCATTCCCCATAAAGATTCAGACCCAATGTTTTTCGCTTTCAAGGCTTCTGTCTGAGCTTCTTGGATTTGTTCAGGAAAGTTAGTGCTAATCGTAAGCTGCAAAGCTCGCACTCATTGGGGTTTAGTAGTTTCCTTTCTACTCAACGCATCAGCGACTACATTTGCCTTTCCTGGGTGCTATTTGATAGCGTAATCATAATCATTCAACAATTCCACCCAACGTCGCTGCCTCATATTCAACTCCTTTTGCTCAATGATATGCTGAAGACTCATGTGATCAGTGTAGATAGTGCACTTGGTACCGTACAAGTAATGTCTCCAGATCTTCAAGGCAAAAACTACCGCACCCAGTTCTAAGTCATGAGTGATGTAGTTCTTCTCGTGTACTTTTAGTTGTCTCAAGGCGTAGGCTATCACCTTATCATGCTGCATCAAGACACAACCAAGTCCTTGGATAGAAGCATCACAATAAACCACGAAGTCATTACTTCCCTCCAGTAATGCCAATATCGCTGTGCTACACAGTTTCTGTTTCAACAATTGAAAAGCAAACTCTTGACTATCACCCCATTTATACGTTATTCCTTTGTGAGTCAAGGCTGTGAGAGGTTGAGTGATCTTAGAGAATCCCTCAATGAATCGCCGATAATATCTGGCCAGTCCAAGAAATTGCCGTATCTCACTAGGCGTCTTGGGAACCGACCAATTCTTTATCGCTTCAATCTTTGCAGGATCAACATGTATTCCCCTCTCGTTAACAATATAATCCAAAAATTGTACTTCGCATATCCAGAAATCACACTTGGAAAGCTTGTTGTACAGTTGTTCCTTTTTAAGTAGTTCCAAGATTAGACGTAGGTGCTCTTCATGTTCCTCTTTGGTCCTCGAATAGATCAACATGTCATCGATGAACACGATAACAAACAGATCGAGATAGGGTTTGGACACACGATTCATGAGATCCATGAATACTGCTGGTGCGTTTGTCAACCCAAATGGCATGACCAAGAATTCATAACGACCGTAGCGGGTTCTGAATGTTGTCTTCGAGATGTCTTCCTTTCAGACTCTCAGTTGATGATACCCAGACCTCAAATCAATCTTAGAGTAGTAGCTTGATCCTTGAAGTTGATCGAACAAGTCATCAATATGAGGTAAAGGATATCGATTTTTGACTGTAACCTTTTTCAATTCTCTATAGTCGCCACACATTCGAAATGTGCCATCCTTTTTCTTTACGAAGAGAATAGGTGCTTCCCAAGGTGATGAGCTCGGTCGAATAAACCCTTTATCCAACAGCTCCTGCAGTTGTGCTGATAGTTCCTGCAGTTCGTTCGGGGCTAACCGGTAAGGTGTTCTCACAATCGGAGTGGTTTCGGGAGTCAAATCAATCTAGAACTCAACTTGATGATGAGGTGGTAGTCCAGGCAGATCCTCTGGAAACACCTCCGGGAAATCACGAACTACTAGAATATCCTCTATCTTCTTTTCCTCCGGTTGCTTGTCAGTCACAAGGGCTAATATAGCTAAGCGACCCTTACCTAGCCACTTCAGTGCTTTCATAAAGGATATGATGCCTATCACAACACCACCTTTCTTGCCCTTAACCGAGAGAATTTCCCCGTCCAGGATAGGAATGTGGATAACTTTCTCGTGGCAAATGACTTCCGCCTGCTTCTCGGACAGCCAGTCCATTCCCACGACCACATCGAAACTCCCAAGCGTAATAGGCATGAGGTCAGTGTCAAAAGTATGACCAGCAAGTTCTATCTCACAACCCTTAAGGATGTGTGTAACGTGGATTTGCTTACCATCAGCTAATTCTACCGTATATTTAGATTTCAACGGAGAAGGCATATCACTTAAGAGACTACTAAACTTAGTAGAGATAAAACTCCTATCGGCTCCAATGTTAAACAATATAGTAGCAAAATGACCATTAACAGGGAATTTACCAGTAACAGTAGAAGGGTCGTTTAGTGCCTCACCTGAACCCATGACAAAGGATCTCCCCTTAGCTCCTTCGTTGTTGCCACCATTATTGTCACCACTGCCATTGTTGTTTTTTTTTCCACCATTTCCAGCACCATTCCTATTTTTCTTCAACTGAGGACAATTCCTCTTGTAGTGTCCTTCCTTTCCACACTCAAAGCAACCTTTTGGTGTTTCTTAGGATTGCTGAGGCTTCTTCATCAACTCACCACGGCAATCCTTTGCCTCATGTCCAGCCTTACCACAATGCTGGCATCGAAAATTGTCACACCTGCCAGTGTGGTGGTAGTTGCATCGATTACATTTAGGATACTTCCCCACATATCCACCTTGTCTCTGAGATGAAAAAGATGACTGATTGAAACTACGGTTGTTGTCAAACCTCCTTTGCTACTGTTGATGCTGATGCTACTAAGTGTGCTGTTGTTGCTGCTGATGTGGCTGAGGTTGGCTATTTGACGAAGATCCCTTGCTGCTAGAGTTGTCCCACTTGAGTTTATTGTCAGGCACACTTGCCACAACGCTCCGTTTGGGTAGCTTTCCCTGCTCTACCGCTTGGTCAGTAAGCTTGTGAGCTAATCGAATAACCTACTGGATAGTAGTGAGGTTCGCAGCAGTCACCATACTTTGTATCTCTGGAACCAAGCCACGCAGATAAAGCGCAATTCGTTTGATCGGCAGGTCGTTCATGCAGGGCAAAGTGTCGCCAACTCGTGAGACCTCGTAGTGTAAGCCTCGATCTCAGATCCTTCCATTTTTAACTGCCAGAAAGCCTCCAACTTCTGGACTTCATCCGGTTCTTCTTCAGGTTCCTCTTCACGGTCTTACTCATTAAGGTCTTCCCCAGGTGCAGGGGTATCCGCAATCTGAAGTGCCGCTAGCTATGCCACTAGCTCAGTCAATCTATCATCTGTCCCTACACTGTGAAGCTCTTACGTGGACATGTGCTCAGTAAGTGCAAAAACATTACCAGCCAAGGTATGATGCCCACTAATTGACATCGAGAGTCGCTCCTGAAGTGTCTCTACCAGTAAACGCAGCTGACGCATCTCGTGTCATAAAATGGAGTTCTTGTCAGTAAGTCCTCTGTTGCGCTATCGCTCAGTGTCCAGTGTAGCAACCAAAGCTGCAACCGCCTGCTCGAGAGGAATATGTAGAGAAGGAAGGGTAGGTGCCGTAGAGGCAATCACCGACCTAGTCCTAGGTCCAGTAGTAGCTATAGCTGGAACACGCTCCCTGTAGACCATGCGATCAACATAGGTGGGATAGTAACTCCAGTTCCATGGAGCGTCGCGCTCGGGTAGTGCAAAAGGCTAATCCCAGTCTATCTCTTCAGAAGGATAGGGATGTCAAGGCCAGTTAGATCCCCTATCAGGTATGGGAGGAGGAGGAGGTGACTCAGAACGTGTAGGCATCTTACCCAGAGCCCATAGATGATGCCATGCTACGAGGTACGTGACATATATGCCAATGAGTATACAGTAAGGGATAAGTAACGAGTAACTAACAAACTGTGCGGTTATAGTCTAGTGTGTATGCAACCTAGTTCCCTATAACCAATGGCTCTGACACCAATCTGTCACACCCTCAAAATCCACGTGCGGGGTTTTACCGCGAGGCGAGTGAACATACTAGGATCCCAGTCATTAGTTACTCAGAACGACGCTATATGCAACCTTTAAAACAATTCAGAGTTTGAAACTTTAAAATATTTGCTGAAGCGTTTTGTAAATAACCCATTACAAGGTACTAAATGTAAACTGTGCAAAACACGAGCCCAAACCAAAATACGTAAGTAAATGCTAAAGTAAAATTAAACAATGTTTGAACAAAGCATGCTTGACACGTGCATGCTCCTATGGGAAGCTGCTAGAAACGACCTGAGAAAAGCATACTAAAGTGTCAACACGACGGTGGTGAGTTCAAGAGTTCGTAATCATCGTAAACATTAACAGTAATAAAATATAAGCAAGTGCATTGAAATAGATAGCTAGTTTAATTTTATTAGTAAAGAGCAATAGTGATTTCGCGATCAAAGTTGACTATGTTTGTCTGTTTGCCTCCTCCACGACATACCAGGTCGTGACACTGTTAGTAGTTCAGGACAATATTGCACTCGTTGACTTTCGATCACACGGGTGGGGCTTGTCAGACCCAGTAGTACTACCCAAAATTTCTTGCTAGATTCCTTAATTAACGATCTGAAAGTGTGAGGGCTTTCTATGGTATAACCCACTATGTCTTACCAAACACATGTTATAACAGTATAGCGTTTTAAAACCAAGTATGCTTTCCCACAGAAACAGAACTAAAAGTGGGGCATTGAACTCACCTGGTACGCAAATGAATGATTGTAAAAGCTAATGATGAGTGGAAAGACAACCCTTCAAAGGTTACCTAGAACACACAAGTACATAAGTACGTGTACATAGAAAGCTTTACAACCCTAAGTGTTCAATAAACATGTTGACCTAGGGTTTTGGAAAAACAAGACTCATTAGACCTAGTTGACCCTTTGACCCGTTGGTGACATGTCAAGTTAAGTTCTTGTTTGATTAAGTATAGCAATCCATCATACATGGTTATCACACAAGTTATTCACGTATGCCACATTACAAACCCTTACATGCTATAAAGCTCATCACACACCATGGTTTATAAAACAACACATATAAATCCCAAGAAGTCCATAGTCATAATTTTAACTAACACATCATGCATCATCATGATTCTATCATAATTCAAACATAGTTCCATAATCACCTAACACCACCCATTATCATGTATATTGCATAAGATCCTAAATTTCCAAAGTTGTGCATCATTCATACAACCCAAACAACACAATCTACCACCTTAGACATCATTAACAAACATTCTAACATGATCCTAACATCATAAACATACTCAATTAACAATATCCAATGATCTACATAAATAAAGTTTCCCTTTTGGGAAAGTAACACCCAAAACCAATCTAACATCCAATTCTTTCGTAAATTCACCAACTTTATGCCTAATCAAGTCCATAACAACCATCTAGACATGACTAAGATCATCAATTCATCATAATTCATTCATCTCATGCATAAAAGTTACTATTAATAGTAAGGTATGAACAACCACTCAATTTCATGAATTTCTTGCACAATCCACGTAAACTAACATCAATACAATACAACTAACATCATACAATCATCAAACAACATCAATTTCAACATTCATCATGATTTGCGAACTAGGGTTCATCATGAATCAAGAACTATGAAAAATCAATAAAAATCTAATCTTTAATCACGTAGGAATCAAGAATTGATGCTTAGTACACGTTAGAATCACTTGGAACTAATCAAAATCGATGAATGATTGTTGTTGTTGATCAAAATCGCAAGGGATGGGAGGGGAAGGGGGTTCGGCCGCAATGAGGGGGGTATGGGAGGGGATTAGGGTTTGATTTTAATTATATTTGGTAATATTATGTTTTGTGATAAATACAAACTTAACCCTTCTTGATTAAATTTTATAAAAACAAATCTTTTAACACTTTGTAAATAAGTTCTTGACTAGAAAACACAAGCATTATTAACCCACAATAATAATCATGTGTATTTTCCACTAGCCACAAAACACATAAAATAAATATAACACGTTGGCACGTTACAAGGTAAAATTCACAAATAATATTTAAAATCTATAAATCACATAACCACAAATTAATAATCAACATTATTAATTAAATTATTATTTGATAATCATTGTTAAGTATTTTTAAGTCACCAACGTTCAACGACAACTATTGTGTGCTCACGACATGTGTATGCAAGACCTAACGGAACTAACGGAGTTTGGTAACGGAAAATTACCAGATGTCACATCTTCAGAGTTGCAGCAGAAGTATGTCAGCTTTATGAAAAAGTAGTTCAGAGAAAGCATGTCTTTTTTGTCTTCGGAAGAAATCAGTCTTCACACCATTTGGCTTCGGAAGACATTGTCTCTGAAGCTTCGGAAGACTTCATCTTTGGCTTTGGAAGATTTTGGATTCGGAAGATTTTACACTTAGAATGATTTTTGTGGAGAGTGTAAAACTTCCAAAGCAACTTCTACCTTGTACATCAGTTCATGCATGCAGAAAGATCCTTGGTTGTTTTGTCTTTTTTGGTTGCATCAGCCTTCTAATCTTCTAATATAACCTTACAATAAGGTCGGTTATATAACCGCATACGAAAGTGTAAAACACTTTGTTTCTTTGGAAGCTAATAAAGCATTTCGTATACACAAGATATATAAAAAAATCGATACTAGATATTTAATGTATATATTGAGTAGATCTTCTCAATAATATAACTGCTTAAAAAAATACTATATCTTACACACACACACACACACACACACACACACACACACATACACACACACACACACACACACACACACACACATATATATATATATATATATATATATATATATATATATATATATATATATATATATATATATATATATATATATATATATATATAGGGAGAGAGAGAGAGAGGAAGGTTCTACTAAAAATATATTTTGCTTAAAGAGGCTAAAAAATGATCTTAGCCTTCTATTTTGCAATCAATGGCTAATATAAAAATATAGTAAATAAAAAGGTGGAAGGGTAATTTGGGTATATAACCACTTTGTTAACTTTTTTGAGTTTCTCCCAAAAAATTTAAATGTTTATAACTGTTTCATAATGGATTCTTTTTTAAAATAAATTGCACCATAAAATCAAACATTTTTTCTCTTTAAATTAAGTATAATATTGCTATATATTTTGTGCTGTTTTGCGTTAAACAATAAAGTTTTGTGCTGTTTTGCATGTTCTATGTTGTGTTGCGTCAATACAAGAAAATTTCATGTGTTGTTTCTATGATGTATTATGTCAAAACAACAAACAACACAGAAACAACACTTTATTTGTTGTTTTAACGTTCTGTACTATTTTGCGTGAATATAACATGTTTTGTGTTGCTTTGCGTTAGAACAACAATCTATGTGTTGTTTTATGCTTAAACAATCAAGTAACAAACAGAGTGTGATAAAATAGCATTTGAGTATCATTGATTATCGATGTCATCCACCGTCACTATTCATTACATCTGATTACCGTTATCGTTGACTACCGAATCATTATCTTAAAACACTATCGATTAACACCTACCGCTCAAGTTAACACCTCTAATCAGTAATTAGTTGTTGCATATAATTATGGAGTTTAAGACGAGTAGAGATTACTAGGGTTTGGTTGTATTTTGATATTGTTTTGGAGTGAAGAGAGTGTGTAAAAAAATGTGCTACATTCTTAAAAGATAAAGGGAATTGGATTAAATAGTTAGTAGACCAAAATACTCCTTACCCTATTTTCTAGTTTTGTCACATGTCATCACCTTATTTCTTCTTATACTTCTTAAGCAAATATTATTTTTTATTTGAACTTCATCTAAATATATATAGATTTTAATTAATGAGAGAAGATTTAAACAAAATGAGATCAGTTATAAAATAACAAGATTTCCAACTTATTTCGTTTTCAACACTTTTATTTTAAATTGTTTTTCCCTAAACAACCTAAAATATTATAAAGAGAAACGTTAGAGAGCTAGCAGAAGGGGAACAAGATTACACCAATATTGCCAACGAATTGAAATAATTACACCAACTTAACATATTTCAAATTTTAAATGTATATAAAAAATAGTAACAAATTCAAGGTTTTTTAAAGTTAACTTTAAGACACATTCTTGATTTTTTTTTTTGAACGGCTAAACTCTTCCATGTTACTTGTTAGTGGGTATTGAACCCATGACCTCTATGTTATACATCAAGTTAGTTACCATCACACCATAAAAAATGACCCAAAAATAATTAGGTTTAAATAATTTAGCTATCCTTCTATCTTTATATATATATATATATAAGGTCAGGATCATTACAGAATCACTTTTTATTTTCAGAACCAAAAGAACCATTGATTTATATAAATGTAAATTACGAATCATTGATTTATATAAATGTAAGTTAAAGCCAATGATATTTAGTTGTTTTACATAGTTTATTGTTCATGTCTGATATACACATATGTAAATAGATTAAGTATCACCAAACTTAATTTACACTTATGTAAATCAATGGTTTTGTGGTTCTGAAAATAAAAAGTGGTTCTGTTATGATCCTAACCCTATATATATATATATATATATATATATATATATATATATATATATATATATATATATATATATATATATATATATATAGGTAGAGGTTCAAATAAAAAATAATTTTCCTAAAAAATCTAAGAAATAATACTAACCTGACATGTGACATAATTTAAATTTAAAGCTTAAGGGCAATTATGTTAAAAATAAAATCAAACTTTTTTTAACAAAATATAGCACACATTCTTACATCTTTAATCTCAAACAAATCTTTTCACTTTTTTATACCAACCCCAAATATGAGTAATTATAGAACTATAAACCCACCAACCATGACGACGTGTTGCCACCACAAGGTCTCACGTCGCTCGCATCAACCTTTGGCTATCGCAAAATATGTGCTGCATTTCATAAAATAAAACAAAAAATATGCTAAAGACGCAACATAGCACAGAACTGTGTTGTTTGACGCAAAACAGTATAGTTCTATGCTATTTTGATTAAAATAAGCTAATAAATCACGGAAAAAACACATGATATTTTGTTGTTTTGACGCAAAATAACATAGAACATGTTACGCAAGACAGTACAAAACTGTGCTGTTTGACGCAAAACATCATAAAACTGTGCTGTTTGACAAAAATCAACATAAAAACTGTGCTGTTTGACATAAAACAACACAATTCTATATTGTTTTTATGGAATACAACACAAAAATATTAAAATGCAACACGATTTCATATAATTTGTTTTTTTTTGTAAAAATATAGCAATACTATACTTAATTTAAAGAGAAAAAAATGTTTGATTTTATGGTGCAATTTGTTTAAAAAAATAATATAGTATGAAAAAGTTATAAACGTTTCAAAAAATTAAAAGAAACTCAAAAAAGTGAACAAAAGTGATTATATATCCAAAATATCTTTCCACCTTTTTATTTACAACATATCATCATACCCATTGATTGAAAAATAGAAAATTAAGATCATTTCTTAACCTTCTTAGACAAAATATATTTTTAATGGATTCTCCCTCTATTTTAGATTTATGTTGAATTAACTGATCACCTAGCCTTTATTTTTTATCTGTTAAGTATTTGAGTCCCTTATTATTATCATTCTTTAGCAGAGTAATCCCTAAACTTTTCTGTTTGTAGTCATCTAATTCTCATATAAACTTCAATCCAAACCTATGTAAATTGTAGATCAAACCCTTCTTTTATTTTGATATCTTTAATATGTTTAAAATCTGATGATTAACCCAAAATGAAATCCATAAACCTATTTGTAGTTTACAAAATCATAAAATTGTAGTTAACTAAAGTCGCATATCATGCAAGCAACATATCTTGCGATTGCAATTTGCATTGGTTAACATGTTATTTGGTTTAATATATCAATTCTCAATAGTACACATTTGTTTAAATATCCATATATAACCTATATATATATATATCCATATACTTCAAAGCTCATAGCATTTGATTGCGGAAAACACAATAATGTTTATATGTCATATCATCATTCGTCTTTATGGCTTGATGTAGATCTGATTCCATGAGTTCAAGTACTATGTAAGCATCCATCTAGACGGTGATAAACATAATCAATTTTATTTCAACAATATTAATATGCCTTAAAAGCCTTAACAATCAGATTTCATGCAAGATACAAAGATCAATGAATGTGTATTTAACACATTGTTTTGTTTCAAGATTTTGTGTCAATTTGATTCATCACATTCATTAGAGAATAGACGATATTCATTGAAGAATTAAACGAATCATACTACCAACATCTAGATGGGGCTTTATACTTTAATTAAAGTGAACTCGTGGAATCTGATCTACATCATGTCATAAAGATTAGAAATAAAATGGGAGATATCAAGAGAAGTTTGAATAAATAGACGAAGATGTGGGCTACACAAGACCAAATAGAATAAGCAGAAAAGATGAGTCATATACATATCTTTGGATACTTTGAATATTTCTAGAAACATTATTTCTATTATACATTTTTTTTAGCAACCAGTAGATGATTGCAAAAGCTAGTCACAAATTTAAAATGAAACTCACTTGCTAAATTATTTCCAAAAATGAATGTATTGCTCAAATGCTTCATTTTTTGTCACAAACAGGTTCATTTCCATTTCGGTCATGCTCAGAGTTCAGTTGCATAACTGTTCTAAAATGTGTTTGGTTGCAAATAGTTTCTATCGTCATGCAATCGCAAACAATTTTATCGCAAAGTCCGTCGCAAAAATTTTGGTCACAAAGTCCGTCACTAAAGGTTGGTTGTAAAATTGGTTGCAAAAAAATTTCTGGTCATAAATTCTATCAATAAGCAACGGTAGTTCCACTCACAAGACTACAAAAGGGCATAGGCGTCGCTACTGATAGAAAATTACATCTTCAGTCCAAAACTCTAAACAATTTGATCCTTCGGTCAAAGGGAAGTTAAGATGAGGTGTTAGTTCCCTCAACGTACTAAGCATGTGAGGGTAGTTCTGTTTTTCTATCCCCTTCTTTAATTAAGTTTCATTGCTACTAGGGGAGTTTAATATTTGAATTGGGATCGAAAAAATCAAAATTCGATTCAATGCGGAAATCACTTCTTCAAAATCTTATTCGAGTTCGAAGTTTTTTATCAAATTTGAATCAAACTTTCAATTTGTGATTTTACATTCGATTCGAAATTCAAATTAAAAATATACATATAGGTTTATATATATAGGGCCGGTTACTATACAAAGTTTAATTTTCGTACGAAGCGTATGAAGCCACCAGAACGTGACATATGTTTTTTGGCGGAGGGATAGTTTCATCCGTGCTACAATTACGCATAAAAGGTACATAATTACGCAAATTATATTCATAATTACGCAAGTTATATATTATTACGCAAAGAAAAATTACTCACGTTATAAAAAATAATCACGCATGTTATATTTATAATAATTACGCAAGTTATGTTTATAATTACGCAGTGAATAATCACGCAAGTTATACGCACAACACATAGACATTTTTTTAAAAAAAAATATTGATTTTTTTTAAAAAAGTATAGCAATACTATACTCAAATTAAAGATAATAAAATATGGTGTAATTTTTTTAAAATAATAACGTCGTATAAAAAAGTTATATATGTTTAAAAAAACTGGGGGAGTTTAAAAAAGTCAACAATTATAGGTTATTTTTGATTTTACCCTTCCAACCATCATTCCAATGCATGATTATTTCATGTTTAATCTAAACCGTCCACCTACTAAATCAATGGTTGAAATTACTTCGCACACTTCGTATGATTTTTCAACTGTAAACTTTCTATATATATATACATGAAATATAATAATTCATTTTAAATTATATATAGATGAATTATGTATACATATACTTTTTCAATTTTTGTTTTAAAAATATTTAAATTTCTATTTCTAATTTCTTAACCCCAAATCTTCTTTAGTTATTTTATATATTAAAGGTTATAGTTTTAAAAATAATTATTAAAATAAGTTTTTTATGAATTCGGATTTGATAAGAATTCGATAATCAATTATGAATCGAACCAAATTCAAACTTAGTTTTGAATTCAAATTCGAATACGAATCGAATTCTTCGAATCTAATTCAAATTCAATTTCAAAAATTCAAAATTCGAATAATTCAATTCGATATATTTAAGAATTTGAAATTTGATTCATTGAACACCCTTAGTTGCTACCCGTGTAAATGGGTCATCAAAATTGGGAATCACATTCAATACATTCACAATTCTCTTCATTAAATACTCAAAAAACATAATCCAAAGTAGTAATAATAGGTCTCTTCCATCAATCAACTTTGAATTGAAAACTTCTCACATGTCGTTCAATAGGACATTAGGACATTTGTATGTACTCTCCTTACATATCAAATCATGAAATATGTCTTAGTAATACACAGGATGTATTGTAGTATAATAAATCTCAACTTTGAATTGAAAACCTCTCACATGTTGTTCGATAGTACATTTGTATGTGTTCTCCATACATATTAAATCAATGAAATTTGTCTTAGTAAAACATAATTTCAGCATAATAATGAGACCTTGCCTAGTGTTTTGATGAAATATTTGCTAGCTAGTTGTAAGATTCTATGTTGGCTTTATTAACTCTATCATCTTTCGGTCACAAATAAATAACTAAAAAGTGGTGGCAAATCAGTTGCAAGATATTCGACCACAAAAACACTTTCTTTTTTTGTCGTAAATGACTCGGACAACAAAAACAGTAAAAAATGAGATTACTTACGAAACTTTTTGCCACGCAACTAAATTTGTAAATTTACAACTGATATTGTTGTCACAAATACCTAGTGTTGGTAGTGGGAGGGGATCATGGTCTCATCTTAGGCGAATGGATGATCATGAGCGTGACTAATGGACAACTCGAGGATTTTGGGCTCTAGACACGAAGTCCAAATGTGTGAATGTTGATGTGCTTCTACTAAAGCCAAATCATTTGACGATGTTAAAATCAGATGTTTAGTGTATAATAAGTCATGTTGAAAACTAAATACTTAAAAAACTAAGATAAATACATGAGTATTATGTTCTGTGCATGTGAATAGTACAATGCATCTTAATAATTTTTAAAAAATAATGCAAATTATGATTGTGATTACAATTAAGTGTAAAGTAATAATTTCAAAACTAATTATAAAATGTGATAAACTATAAATTAGAGGAACTACATACAGAAACTAATGGGTTTACGAAGTCATGATGTAAAAACTCACATGAATGAATATATTTAACAAATATTAGTTAAATGCCTTGATTAAATTATGTTTGTATCAAAAACTCATTGATGAGATTCTAGTATTGTTGTGCTAAAATTTAGGGGTTGTTTGGTAATTTTGGGCAGAGCGACTAAAATGTTTGACTAAATAAGCGGTGACATCTTGAATCATTAAGGATGTTTTTTAAACTTACCCGTTAAAAGATCTTATAAACCATTAAGATGTATCTTTTAAATATAAAAAATATACTCTAATTCTTATCGATTCGGAGATAGTTTTTTATAATTAAGAAACGCATAAGCTAGTTAGTTATTCTAGATCATGCTGACACGTGGGGTAAATTGATTGGGCCATCTTTTTTTATTCAGAATTCTTTTGTATGTGAAAGAATTAATAACGGAGGTTAAATACAAGAAGCCCTTTGCTCTAGTGGTTAAAGATCCCCAAGCTAACCTAAGTTGATCCTTGGAGGGTTATTTTTTTTCTAACCAAGTTTTAAAAGTTTTTCGATTTGATTATTCATCCATATTTTTCTTAAATTAGACTACTAAACCATCAAATAAAATTATCATCGAATTTTCTTATGTCAAGAAAGTAACGGAGGAGAATATCTGGGGGTTGGAACTTTTTATATATGAAATAATATTAAAAAAAACAAAAAAAATGTTAATTATATAAAAAAATTTGAAAAAATACCTAAAATTCTCGTCATCATTCCACAACAGCATCATAAAAAAGAGAAAAGTATTTTATAATTAAAACAAAAAGAAAAACATGCTAAAAGATATGTTAAGACTTATAAATTAAATAATATATGAAAGTTAAGTGATTTAATTATAACAGTTTCTAAACTTGAGTAATCTAATTGAAATTTTTTTAAAAATTGGTTACTATTTTACAAAGTTACTCCTAAATTAAATAGTTAATAATTAAGAATTATGATTGTAAAATGATTATTTAAGAATATATATGGTTTAAATCACATATCAATAAGTATTTTTAATAATAAGATAATAATATTAAAAATGAAAAGAGATAAGTTTTTAATTTAGGAGTTGTTTGGTAGGCTCTTAATGATCATTAAGAGGCTGCATCTTAATGGTTCAAAGCCTCTTAAATATTAATAGGTAACCTTAATCTTAAAATGGTTAATAAATAACATCTTAATAGAACTAAAAGAGTCGGTATAATTAGAAAAAATAATTAACAAAATATTAAAATAAATAAAATAGAGTAATATTACTTGCTGAACTAAGAATTTGATAATATTTAATAATATAATGGTCATGATATATTTAATAATTACTCTTAAAAAATAAACTTGAATACTTCTGTATATTATAAACCTATTTTTAGTACTATAAAGGAAAATTATATTACTGTCATATTTTTTTTGTTACAAGAATAAGATTTCATCCTTGTAAGAGTTACGTTTAGACGCTAATGCAACCAAAGTTCTCGCAACATGCATTCTGAAGTATAGAGAAAGTTAATTCGAAAGATTTGATACAACTCAGTGAAATTCACTAAGTATCAAATCTTCTGAAGCCAAAAGACCATTTCTTTTGAAGCCAAAGATGAAGTCTTTTGAATCTTCAAGACAAAGTCTTCCAAAGTCAATAGACTGATTTCTTTCAAATACAGAGAAGACATGCTTTTCTTGAATCACCTTTTAACAAAAGCTAAAATACTTTCCGCTGCCAACTCTGAATATTCACCAACTTAAGGTCTTAGATTCTGTAACTTTCTATTTTATATTTTTATCCTTTTTGTAATAGATAAGGATGTGAGCTATAACATGTCATAGTCACTAGTCAAAGGGCAATCTGCCTTTTGATTTTACATTAATCGTTTTGTCTAGATTAGTGTTCCAGCTTGCCTTTAAGTATGACTGGCTGTAGGATGTAGTATAAAGTATCTCAGGTACCAGTCCTTAGGACTAAGCTTTATAACATTTGTAAAACACTTGAGAGCAATATACATCATTCTTGAAAACCATATACTTTTGTTCTTATTGTATTCTTTACTTGTGTTTATTGTTTCATTAGCCGGTTCCCTATTTGATCTGTTAAGTGTTCTAGCCTCTCTAACCTTGTGAAACTGTTGTATTGCTCCCCTTCACTAGTCCTATAATTGGTATCAGAGCATTTTAGGCTTCTGATTGTATGATCTCCCCATCTTAAATCCTTTTAGTTTCACAAAATACTTACTAGCTCAAATGGCAGCTCTCACTTAGGCTGACATGGAAACCGGTACCATGGCAAAATCTCCACTGATCACTCTTGATGATTTTGATACTTGGTGCCAACAAATGATCAAGTCTCAAGACAGCAGGATGTAAAGATCTGTTGTCTCAGGACCTCATATCCCAAGCATCTCTTTAGCCACTACTAGAGGTGGGATGATTCCAAAGGAAGCATCTGACTATTCTGAGGAATATTGGAAGAACATTGACACAGATCAAAAGGCCATGACCACTCTCCAAACTACTCTTCCCAAATCTATATACAGAGGCTTCAAGAAGTGTGTAGGACCGATGAAGAGGTTCAATGCAACAGTTTCATTATGGTTGGAGAGACTTAGAACACTTAAGAGATCAAATAAGAAACCGTGACTGGGTTTGAGAATGATATTCTCTGTTGATGTGAATCAACAAGGACCGAATATGATGATTGAGTCAATGATTGTAAGGTGGAATCAAACAATCACAGAACATTGAATGCTGAATAATACTCATAAATGCTCTTTGTATTAAAGAAGGTGAAAAACGGTTACAATGAATGCTAGGGTTTTCAGCATGAACTGTAATGATACACCTTGAAATATTACAAAGCAAAAATATTTTGATTGTCTAATGTCTAACAACAATCAATCTCAGTCACCTCTCATATGAGGATTTCTATTCTATTTATAGGCTGACATATGCCTGAACAAAAGTCTAAACTAACCCTGACCTATACATCAGAACTAGTCTAAGTACAAAAGTCTTCATCAGCATTTCTTCTGTACATCCGCATTGACTAATGCGGATGTTCTAATCTTGTCAGCATTTCTTCTTGGTCATCCGCATTGACAAATGCGGATGTTGAGTTGATCATGAGCATTGGTGTTTGGTCATCAGCATTGACAAATACGGATGAACAAACACTGCGCATTTGTTGATGACCATCTGCATTTGTTAATGTGGAAGAACAAACACAGGCGCATTTGTTCTATGGTCATCCGCATATACAAATGCGGATAGCTGACACTTGGTTTCAATTGTTGATGCAGATTCTTCATCCGTATTAGATCTTGGACTTGGGGAGATTTCAGCAGAACAACTATCAATCCACCAATTGAATTGGCATGTATGATCCTTTCAGGGTCTAACAATACTCCCCCTAAGGATTATACAGCCTATTTACTTCAAGGTCTTGATGGTGGATGAGGTTGTGAGGATTCTGCTGAGTCTTGAGCAGCTTGAGGAGGGATGAGAGGTTCTGCCTGTGAGGGATCCAAAATTTCCTTTATCATGTTGACAAAGTCATTGGCTTCAGTCATCTTTTCTCGGTTTAGCACATGGATCTTCATTTGGCTCATTGTGTAGATGGCTTCCATAGGTAGCTTTTTCAAAGAAATGGGTTCCCATATTGACACAGTGGACAACCCATCTCTATGGATCAACAAAGCTCCATCAACATCCACTTCTAGCTTCACTATGTTCCCCAATTGCAAGGGAGTCTTCTTTTTTCTTCTCTGCTCTCTTTTAGCTTTGATTCTGTCAAAGGCCATCTTCAGAATCTTTATACATTTTAAGAAAAAGTACATGTCTTCCTCACCCAACTTATTGTTTAACTCTCTGAAGTGCCTAGTGTATATGTAGTGGATATAAGATTCATCTAGCAATCTCACTTCAAATCCACTAAACAATCTAATTTTTGCACCTTCTTTTCCTTCCCATTTTCTTTCAATAACCAACTCATATGTCTTTTCATCATAATAAACATTTGAGATTGGTTTGGAGGAATGAGTTCTAGCTACCATCTTTCTCTTTAAAGATTCAGTTGGCTTCACCTTGAGCTCAGGAAACACAACCTCTTCAGCTGGTTTTGTCTTTTTCTTCTCTAGAGGGTTAACAAAGGACCTATCTTTCCTCATACAGATAGCCTTAAGAGATTTGAAGTTTTTTGTCCTTTTGAACATTCTCAGAATGCCTTCAAACTCATAACCCCTGAACATAGCCTGATGATTGATGAGCTCCAGTTCAGCTAGTTCTTTCAGATCATGAATCTGCAGGGAGTTCACTAAAGCAGTATACTCAGTGAAGAATTAAACTAACCCTGAGATCCATTTGACCATAAACATATTCCAGTCACTATCATACTTCCAGGCAATAATTTTCTGATCAGTCTTGCCATGTGGAGTAGATACACCTTTGATCATTTCAGCAGTGGTGAGCCCCTCTTGAAGTATTAACTGGGAAGGCTCAGCAAACCACTCTGGATTTCTATGTAGAACAGGTGCCAAAGAGTTATGATCTCTATGGGTGAGCTGGATATCTTGTGCTGATAATCTTGTTTTAGGCTTTTTGATGATCTCATCTTCTATTTTCTTCAGCCTTTCTTTCTTTTTATTTATCATCCTAAGGATGGCAGCCCTTAGGGAATTAGTCTTCATATTGGCCAATTTTCTTTTAGTATACCCTTGAGCAGACAGATAATCCTTCAATTCCCTGTCAGTCATGGAATAGGGATCAGGATATAATGATTGAGAGGCTTCAGTCTGCTTGGCTTTTGAAGAGGGTTTATCAGCTTGAGTTTTGGGAGAATGAGTCTTTTCATACTCAGTTTCAACAGAAGGGTCCAGTAGTTTGTTTAGCTTTTCTTCTTTTGCTATCATCCCCTCATATGTCATCCCAAAGACTTCATCTGGATCATAGCCATGATTGATGAGAAATAAGGATTTGGTCATCAAATCATCTGTTTGGGCTTTATCTAACATTTCTTGGACAGAGGGTTCAAGCTTTTCAGGGCTTTCTCTGTCTATGTATTCATCAATCACATATCCACCCTTTATCTCTCCTTCTTCGAGGTCTATGCCCACTGACCTCATTTTCAGTTGTTCCTCAGCCTTTTCCTCTAAAAATTGAGCAATAACAACTAGGCTCTGAGGATCATCTTGATGCTTTTTCTTTGGAGGATCTTCTTCTATAGGCCTTTTACCCTTTTCCTTTTCAGACAGGTACTTTCTCTTTCTGGTATATGTTTGTACTCTTGGACCAGAAGAGGGTTCAGCTATTTCAGCTTCTTTAGGCGATTTTTCAGCTTCCTTTTCTTCAGCAGCTGATGGGATTTTCTCTATTGACTCTAGTTCTGATTCTTCCTTTTGTTGTTGTTTTTCACAGAGCCTTTTGATCAATTCTTTTTGCTCCTCAGTGAGAGTCACAACAGGTACAAGCTGAAGGCTCAATTCCTTCTCAAGAAGGATAGGAGATTGAGATATCACTACAATGGGCTCAGAAACTTGACCTTGATTTCCAATAAATTCCCAGAATTCATCATCAATGATGAAATCTTCAGCAGTGAAGCTTTCAAGAGCCTTGATCATATCACTGAACTCTGATTCTTCAGTGTGTGTTTCTTTATGATCTTTGCTGGTGTACAGTACCATAGCCAAACTTTGTTCTTGTGGCTTGGATCTACTTGATTCAGCTTCTTTTTCAGGTTCAGAAGATCTCAATTTCTTAGCAGGAGGAGAATCATCATCACTCTCTTCTGAGGAACTTTCACCTCCTTCTTCTTTGTCATCATCTTTCTTCTTGCCACCCTCATCTTTATAACCTTCATCATCCTTTCTTTTCTTTTCAACCTCTTGATTTATCATGATTATCAGCTCCAACTTAGAAACTCTTTTGTTCAAAGTTTCTATATGTTTTTGCATAGACATGATTATATCAGATTGCTCTTCCAGTAGGCTTTCTTGTTCCTCCATTGGAATGGTTTGGATGGTCAAAGTGTCCACATGACCACTGACTTCATCCTTTGAATGTTGAAGAGCAGCCTTTAGGCTTTCTATCTCCTTATCTTTCTCTTTCTTTTCAGTCTCATACTTCTCTTTCATCTCTTTTAACTCTTTTTCGTTTTCATCTAACTCTAGAATTCTGTCTTGAATGATACTAGATCTTCTATTTAGGAGTTTCTCAATCTTGGCTACTTTTTGCAACAGCTCTGATACCATATTGCTAAATATTACAAGTGTTGAAAACAAATGCGAATGACCTTTAAAAAACACTGTAGCAAATGCGGATAAGAATTTGTTCATCCGCATTAGTGTACTGTTTCAAATGCGGAAGAGTAAAAAAAAGAAATGCGGTAGAACAAAGGTTTACCCGCAAAGACAAATGCGGTTGAACACTTTTGTCCGCATTAGTTTCACTTTGTTTTAACTGGTATGAAAACAATTACCCGCATTGATTATATGCCAGGGATACGTTCATCCGCATTAACCAATGCACTTACCCGCATTAATATTTGAACTTAATCAAAAATTAATGTTTTTGTAGATTGAATTCTTTTTTGTTTTCTGATGAACTGATGGCTGTTATGAATAACTATCTATACTTTTCACTTGTTTCTTATGGAGTTTTGACAGATGTTGGGATTGTCAATTCTTGCTTGGATTGACTTGTATATCAGGTTTGATGCATACAAGTTTCCCAGAGTTTGACTGATCTTGGACTTTTGTGCATCCAAATGTCTATACTGAATTCTCTTCTGTTTTCTGAAGAACTGATGGCTGTTATGAAGAACTGTCTATACTTTTCACTTGTTTCTTATGGAGTTTTGACAGATGTTGGGATTGTCAATTCTTGCTTGGATTGACTTGTATATCAGGTTTGATGCATACAAGTTTCCCAGAGTTTGACTGATCTTGGACTTTTGTGCATCCAAATGTCTGCATAAGCTGAGATATTATAGTATAACTTCTGCACCAACATAGTCAGATTCTTTTTGTTTTGATTTTATAAAAATTAAGAAATAAACAACCTGTACAAACTGATCAAAATTTTAAATTTCTCCCCCTAAAATTTATATCCTTATTTAGATAGAAATTTTAAGGATTTAAAAATTTTGGATCATAAAATCTCTTTAATTTTGCATGAAGAGGAGGTATACTTTTGTTGGGATCATAACAATCCTACATTACACAAGTGCAATCTTTTGATTGTAAAATAGACATGTTTATGAACTTATTGATTGAAGGTATGTTTGTCCTCTTAAACTCATACTTGGAAAATATTATACTGTATGTGACATTTATCATGTTTTGATTGATTTGAATATTCAACATGTACCTCACACATAGAAACATGGGTTGATAAACCATTCTCATGTAATGCATGGTAGACTACTTTCACATCTTACATGACCAGGTTACTTAAATTATGAGATCTCAATTTCACTGATCCTTATTGGGATTCTTTTACTTTGATCCTTTTGATATTTTGATCCACATTGGGATTCTTTTGCACTTCACTTTGGAAGGTGATCCATAATGGGATTCTTTTTGTATACTCTTTTGTTAATTCATCCAAGGTGAATGTGTTCCACATTAGGAATCTTTTGGATCATGACATCAGCACTATGTGCTTGTTTCTTCAGGTCTTTGCTCAGCAAAACAAAGAAGAAACTGATGCAGGTGAATGAGATTCATAGTTCATCATTATCTGGTGTGTTTGAGTTGCTACACACATACACTTGAATAAGCTGATACTTACCAGTACTCTAAGATGAGAATTTCACAGTTGAATATGATTATTTAGTTCATCACAGCATGTATCTTCCTTTCCAAGTTGAGCCTACCTACATATCAGTAAGTCATGACAGTCTTTTAAATTTTGTATTAAGCACAGTGAATGATATAACGACTGTAATTATATCATTTCCCAAAAAGTATAAGCCACAAATTTCAAGAAAAAGACTTATTTTTGTGATATTTGATAATTTTTTTTATTTTACTCAAGGTTAATCATGCCAATTAATTGAACTAGGAATTCAAACCTATTAGGTTCAAATGCCTTGGTAAATAGATCAGCCAATTGATTGTCAGTATGAACTTGAATCAATTTGATTAACCCTTTTTCAGCACAATCTCTTAAAAAGTGATATCTAATTTCAATGTGTTTTGTTTTTAAGTGTTGAACTGGATTATTAGTAATAAACATTGCAGCTGTGTTGTCAATGTGAATTGGGGTGTGCAGGAAGTTAAAACCATAGTCAAGCATCTGGTTTTGAATCCAGAGAAGTTGAGAGCAACAAGCTGATGCTGCTATGTACTCAGCTTCAGCCGTCGATACTGACACATTGGTCTGTTTCTTGCACTGCCAAGACACCAGTCTGGGACCAAGAAATTGACAACCACCAGATGCGGATTTTCTGTTGAAATTGCATCCCCCGTAGTCACTGTCGGTGTATGCATAGAGATTGAAGTCTCCATCCTTTGGATACCATAGACCAAGAGCATGTTTGCCCTTAAGATATCTGAATATCCTCTTGACTGCATTCACGTGAGATTCCTTGGGATCTGCTTGATACCTGGCACACACACAAACACCAAACATGATGTCAGGCCTACTGGCTATTAGATACATAAGTGAACCTATCATAGATCGATAGAGAGTCTGATCCACTGATTTGCCTTCTGGATCTGGACCAATCTTCACTTTTGTATCAACCGGTGTTCTGATGGACTGACAGGCTGCAAAGTGAAACTTCTTCAACATTGATTCTACATATTTTGACTGGTTGATGAAGATTCCACTGGAGGTTTGTTGTACTTGAAGACCTAGAAAGAATGTGAGTTCTCCCATAGCACTCATCTGAAATTTTTAATGCATAAGATTTTCAAAGTCTTGGCATAATTGTTTGTTAGTGGAGCCAAATATGATATCATCCACATAAATCTGGACAAGCAGCATCTCATTCCCTTTTCTCTTTCTGAATAAAGTCTGGTCGATCTTCCCTCTTTCATAACCATGTTCAAGAAGAAATGATGACAAAGTCTCATACCATTTTCGAGGGGCTTGATCTAAGCCATACAAAGCTTTATCAAGCTTGAATACCCTGTGAGGGAAATCAGGATCCTCAAAGCCTGGAGGTTGACTCATGTAGACTTCTTCAGAGATCTTTCCATACAAAAATGCACACTTTACATCCATTTGATAAACAGTGAATTTCATGGATGCAGAGTACGCAAGAAATAGTCGTATGGCTTCTAGTCTAGCAACAGGAGCAAACACCTCGTCATAATCTATTCCTTCTTCTTGTGTATAGCCCTGTGCTACCAATCTTGCTTTGTTTCTGATGACGATCCCTCTATCATCAGTCTTGTTTCGGTACAGCCATCTGGTGCCGATAGGGTATTGTCCTTCGGGGAGGTCTACCAGTTGCCATACTTCTTATTTCTTGAATTGTAGCAACTCTTCCTGCATTGCCTCAATCCAACTATTTTCTTGAAGAGCCTCTTTGATGTTTTTGGGTACTGTTTGACAGAGAAAACAAGAGAACAAACAGATGTTTGCTATGCTCGACTTGCTTCTTGTCACCCGTTCATTGAGATCACCAATGATGCTTTCAACTGGATGATTCTTGTGTGTTTGGTGGTTGGAATTGATTCACCAGCAATGGTTACATCAAGATTGGAGAAATTCAGATCATCTTGGTGAGAGGCCGATTCATCTTGAACTGTGGGACAGTTATGAAAATAATCAAAACCGGTTTCAGTTCCTGCTTCAACATCAGCAGCATTTTGATTACTTCCATCATTTGAGGTTCTTTCAAGTTCAACTGAAGGAGTAGCTTGATTTTGATCTCTGACTTCAGATGAAGGATCTTCTGAAGGAGATGGTAGTGTGCTTGGACCAGCTTCAGTTGAAACACATTGATTTGAGATGGTTGTCTGACAGGGTCAGCTTGTAGTGGAACATCTTCAGTTAGTTGATCAGTAGAAGTTGGAGGAATCATTGGAAATTCATCTCTTCTTTCTACTCCTGAAGAGGATTCTGCTAAATGTAGATTTCCTGAATCAGACAAATGAAATTGATCAAAAGATTTTGTAAAAGAGTCAATATCAAACAACCAGTCAGGACCATTTGTAGATTTGGGAAACGAATGTTCCTTGAATTGAACATTTGTTGATTCATCAATAATATTTAATCTAGGATTAAATACTCTATAAGCCTTTGAAACAGAAGAATAACCTACAAAGAATCCTTCATCAGACTTAGATGAAAATTTTCCCAAATAGTCTCGGGTGTTTAATATCGAGACAGGACAACCAAATGACTTTAAAAATCCAATAAATGGTTTTCTGTGAAAAAGAAGTTCATAAGGCGTCTTGTTTGTTTCTTTTACAATCAAAGTCCGATTTTGCACAAAGGACGATGTATTAACTGCTTCTGCCCAAAAGGTGATTGGCAATTTAGCATCAGCTAGCATGGTTCTTGCTGTATCAATCAGTGTTCTATTTCTTCTTTCAGCTACCCCATTTTGTTGAGGAGTTCTAGCTGCACTAAATTGATGAGCAATGCCTTTGGTTGTACAAAATGAACTCAGATCTTCATTCTTAAATTCTTTCCCATTATCACTTCTAATTGTTTTGACCTTATGATCAAGTTGGTTTTCAATTTTTGTGATAAAATCTTTTATCAATTGGGATGATTTTTTTTATGAAGTAGAAAGAAGACCCATGTAAATCTGGAAAAGTCATCAATGATCACCAAACAATACTGTTTCTTTCCAATACTCATAACATGAGTTGGTCCAAAAAGATCCATATGAAGCAGCTTCAATGGAGAGTTGTTTGTGTTTATTAGTTTTGGCTTGTGGGAAGACTTATGTTGTTTCCCTTTGAGACACGCTGAACAGTGATCAATAAAATGGAATTCTTTTTGAGGTAAACCAATGACGTGGTTTTCCTTGACTAATCTGTTCATGTTTTTGAAGTTTGTGTGTCCCAATCGTCTGTGCCAAAGCTGTGACTCATCAAAGGATGCTTTAGACAGAAGACATGTTTCTTCTTTTGGTGTGGCAGAATTGAGGTTTAAGACATATGTGTTATTCTTCCTCGGTGTTTTTAAGACAACCCATTCTTCAAGAATTTGAAATCCTGGTTTCAGAATATAGCAATGAGTGTCAGTAAAGTGAGTAGAATATTTCTTGTCACAGATCTGAGACACACTGAGCAGATTGAAATTCAGTTGTTCACAGTAGTTCACTTGATCAAAGCTCAACATCCCATTTGTCACAGATCCTTCACCCGTGATTCTGCCACCTTGTGAATCTCCACCGAATGCCAAAGTTTCTTGATTATGCTTGAAATCATGAAGGAGGGAACGATCTCCAGTCATGTATCGGGAGCATCCACTGTCCACGTACCATAAACTATTGGACCTGTATGAATGACCCTGCAAGCACAACAGAACTTAGTTAGAATGTGGAACCCAAGCCATGATGGTCTTGGGTTTCCCGTTCCTATCCATGATAGTAACTTCTTGGTACTTTTCCCTGAATAGTGACTTTGAGTGAGGTGTTCTGGGAGATTGATGATATTTTGCATGTTTTATCTTATCAATTTCAGTTGAAGAGTCAAAAGAATAATGAAACCTTTGATCCCTGTTTCTTTTAAGAAACCTGACCCGTTTTTGGTTATCAAACATCATTTTTGAATTATGAAAATCATGTGTTTGGTTGATGTTATGACATTTGTTTCCTCGTATTTTCCTTGACTCGGTTGTGTTATCCCTATCCCGATCAGAAATGACAGTCCTGAATTGAGTATTAAGAAAGTGATTTTGATTTTGGGTTTCACAGATGAGATTGGTGAGATGTGCTTATGTTGAGGAATTCTCAACCCTTTTTGTTTGAAGAAACAATCAGATGTATTGTGGTTGGTCATATCACAGACTGAACAATATTTATTAAAATAGCAGTTTTTGGTGGAATGATTGTTCATGTCACAGATTGAGCAATATTGATTGAAAAAGCATCTATCTGTACTGTGATTAGACATTTCACACACATCACAATACATGTGTTTGTCTCTTGAAGCTGATCTTGATGTTGAAACCTCAGTAGATTTACCAGTTTTTGACTGAGTTTCAACCTTTGATTTTGGTGAGGAAGCAGAATCAGCCTTTTTAGTAGCTTGTTTCACAACTCTACTAGGTTTGTTCTTCCTAGATTGTTTCTGATTTCTTACCATTTTCTTCAATTCCCTTTCGAATTGATCTACATGTTCTTTATTAAAAATATCAAATCCAACTCCTTGCTTTGGTTTTGACGATTGAGGGTCAGCCTTGATTTTGATTTTTGAAGTTTTTGGAGTTTTGATGTTCTTTGGAAGTGAAACTGTGTCTGATTTGATTGAATTGTTTGGAGATTCGATCTCACAATCAGAACTGCTTTCAGCAGAAGGTTTCACTGAAATCTCAGCTTTCTGCTTTTCTTTCGAAATTGCAGGAACAAATTTCACAAAAGGCACTATGGCTTTGACCGGGCTTCTTGGTTTAATGACATTCACTGTCTTGTCTGAGTACTCTTTGATTTTGATAGGATGACCTAACTTAATTTTCTCCTCATTTGTTTCAATGTAAACATTTGGTTTATTTTGAGGATTAGTGATTTGTGTTATTATTGTTTTAGCTTTACTAGTTTTAGGTTCAATTTTATCAGACAAAGTGACAGATTCAGGCATGACTGTGTAATTGTCATTATATGGTGGAGGACATGAATTGTATCCAATCCCAGTCAAATCATTGTGCTCCTTTTGTGAATCAAGCATCTCTTGCAGCTTAGTTGAGGACAGTTGAAACTTTTCAAGTTTCAATTCAGTAACTGATTGCTCAGCTCTGGATTGTGCTAATTCTTTAGTTAACTCTTCATTCTCAGCTGAAAGAGTGTACTTTTTACCATGTAGTTTTTCAATATCAGAAATGAGAGATTTGATTTTTATTTCAAAACTTTTGATTTCTCTTTTAAGCATCTCAGATTTTACCTTTTCTTCTTTAATTTTATCAGCCAATTTGTGATTGTGCTCACGATATCCTTGCAGTTCAGCTATGCATTTATCACTACAAAGATTAGATTTTACCTCAGATGGCATTGGATTTGGGCCATCATTGATGTGAGCCATAAGAGCATGATTCTGAAATTGAGGCTTTACTTCTTCAGCATATAGGCTCCAATCACATACTCCATCTTGTCTGATGACAAGTGCATTTGAAGTAGTTTGGCTGCTTCCATGAGCTGGGTTAGTCAGTTGTGACTGACTTTGATAGGGTTGTTGATAGTGATGCAGCTTTGATGATTGCTGGAGTGGTAGCTTGCGCTTGGTTATGGGGGTGATTGGCCCTGTGAATTTCTTTGAATACAGTGGTTGTTCCTTTTTGGAGCATTACATTCCCTTGAGAAGTGGCCAGTCATACCACAATTGAAACATTTGACTTTGGATTTGTCGTATCCAAGTTTTGCATTTTCATTCAGACTCAGCTTTCTCCCTTTTCTCAAAAACTTCTTGGCTCTCATTGCAATCATAGCCATTTGCCACTGCAGATCCATTTCTTCCACATCATCTGGATCCATTTCTTCCAAGTCTTCTTGAATCAAATGCGCAGAAGTGAGTCTTCCTCCAAGATAAGCTTCAAAACTTGCAACAAAGGCATTGTAAGTGGCCTTTTGCTCTTCAGTTCTCTTATCTTCAGATATACTTGTAGGAGTGGCAGCAAACCCAGTTGACTGAATTGAAGGAGATGGCTTGGTTGTTGAGGGTGTGGCAATGAATCCTGTTGTTTTTAATTGATCTCTCGATGAGAGGAAGTCATCATCTTCAGTAATGAATGCATTTTCCACAGAATGAGTTTCTGATGGAAATTTGTATGCCTCAATGACTTTAGGTTCACCTAGATTTATGCTCTTTTCATCAAGTTCAAGAGCTTCAATTTTAGCAATCATAATATCCAAGGTGGTGCTCTCCAAATCAAGAGTGTTTTTCAGCATGGTTACATTTTGTTTCCAACTTTTAGAAGACTGTGAAGCATCTTTTTGTTCAGTTCTTTGACTTTATATGTAACCCCCATAATCTCTAAATCATTCATGAGCTGCACAAATCTATGCAATTGTTTAGAGATTGACTCCCCCTTAAAGTGATGAAAGGTTTCATATTGATTAACAAGCTTATCCTTGTTAATTTCAGCTACTTCACTGCTTCCTTCACACATTATTAACAGTGCATCCCACACAGCTTTAGCTGTTCCATACTTCTCAAGTCTTTTCAGTACATCCATCTTCAATGCTTGTGTTAGAATGGAATAAGCTTTGAGATCAATTTTGATCTTCTTGTAGTCATCATCATCAAGAGTGAGATCCTCAATAGGTATTCTTGAGGTTTTGTACAGTGCATCCTGATCAGCAGAGAGTGTCACTGGGATGTGAGGCCCTTTACATATCGATATCCAATAGTCCGGATCTACACCTGTAATGTAATTCATGAACCTGATTTTCCATTGCTTAAACTTAGATTTGTGTTTAAGCATAGGGGGTTTAGGAGTGTGACCAAGTTCAGAAAAATTATATGAGTCCATATTAATAAGCTGTTTTTAATTGGTTTAAATATGGATTAAATTGATTATTATGTTCAACAAGTCCAAGTAGTCCAAATAGTCCAAAACAGGCTTATGTAGATAGATCTGTTTATGTTACTGGTCTGATTTTATGGAAGAGAAACTGTTCACAGATTAGTTTTTAGATGAAGAATGCCGATGAATAGTGACTGTCAATGAGTTTCAGCAGATATTCAGTTTGTATACTGAATAGAGGTAGTCGAACACTCTATCAGCAACTCAATCACCAGATCTATCGAGTTCAGCTCAGATCTGAGCAGATCTGAAGAAGAACCGAGAGCCAAGGCTCTGATACCAATTGAATGGGTTTGATAATGATATTCTCTGTTGATGTGAATCAACAAGGACCGAATATGATGATTGAGTCAACGATTGTAAGGCAGAATCAAACAATCACAGAACATTGAATGCTGAATAATACTCATAAATGCTCTTTGTATTAAAGAAGGCGAAAAACGATTACAATGAATGCTAGGGTTTTCAGCATGAACTGTAATGATACACCTTGAAATATTACAAAGCAAAAATATTTTGATTGTCTAATGTCTAACAACAATCAATCTCAGTCACCTCTCATATGAGGATTTCTATTCTATTTATAGGCTGACATATGCCTGAACAAAAGTCT
Source organism: Flaveria sonorensis (assembly GCA_025506505.1). Lineage (NCBI taxonomy): Eukaryota > Viridiplantae > Streptophyta > Magnoliopsida > Asterales > Asteraceae > Flaveria > Flaveria sonorensis. Next base: position 28,504,307 of record CM046439.1, on the reverse strand, counting down.
AAACTAACCCTGACCTATACATCAGAACTAGTCTAAGTACAAAAGTGTTAGGATCAGTGATCTAAGTTTGATCAATTAGAGTTGAATCACAGCGGAATTAGAGCAAGAATTAAGCAAATATAGCAAGAACACAATAAATATTCAATGGAACAGTACACGGTTATATAGATATAGGGTTTTCTGCAAAGAGATAATAACATTCATGCACACATGCTTCGGTGTGGCGGCTGCTAGGTTTTCCTAAGCTGCCCGATTACAATTAGGTCAGCATTCCTTATATATAGGAATGTGACGTCTGCTGATGTCACTTGATAGTGACATCTAACAGAATTATTACAAACTACTGAAAGTAAGCAAACTACTGAGAATGTTCACAACAACTGAGAACATCTCAGATTATTCTAAGTACACGAAGAAACATAAAACTACTGAAACTATAAGTACAGAAAAGAAACTACAACTACTGAAAGGAAACCATCACAACTACTGAAGAGGTCTTCTTCAGCTGTTGTGACAATCATCTGAACTTGGTCTTCAGTCTTTGTCTTCAGCTTTTGTCTTCAGACTTTGTCTTCAGCTCTTTCACTTCAGACTTTGTCTTCAGCTCTTTCACTTCAGACTTTGTCTTCAGACCTTGTTATCAGCTGATGTCTTCAGCTGTTGCAGACTACTTCAGTTGTTGTAATGTCCGTGGGACTTAAAGGTTTTTCTGATCAGGCTCATTGGTTCTTTTGGTCCAACAAACTCCCCCTGAACCAATGCAGCCAAAACCTTTAAGCTTATTGAGGTCCCACTTATTCTTGGCAGAAATACTCTCTTGATCAGCTTTAGAGATATCGGATAAGCACAGGCCAGGGAACAGGTTTCAGTAGATGTGAATGTCAAAGGATGGAAGGGAACTCTGTCTTGGGGAACTGGACACAGAGCCGTTATCCCAACCATGAAACCTACTTCCCATTGATGAGTCTATAAGACTCTCTGACGTAGGCCTCAAGGAGAACAACTTGTTCCTCCTTAGTGAGTTCTTCTGCTTCTCCTTCGAAGAAGAACTCTGGGCCATAGTACTCTGATAAGTACTTTATCGTCTTTCCATTTTTCAACTCAACAGTTGTTATCTCTCTGTAAGCAAACTCATCTGGGTGAGTCCCTTCTAATAACAACTGGAGTTCATTCTTCTTGATCTCTTCAAGCCTCTTGTATAACAACCCCTTCTTGACCATTTTGTTCTCCATTAGAGTTTGAGGGGTCATCTTTGACTTGTAGGCTCTCTTGAAGTCTTCAAGTATTTCCCAGGGTGAGACTACAATGGCCAACATAATAGCAGCATCTATGGTCTTTCTCACTTGGCCATTGTATCTACTTGGTATGGATTTCTTATGAATTCTAGAACTAACCCTGGGGTCTGGCCAAATCCTTACTCTCTCCTTTTGATATTGAAAGGTATACCTGAGAGCATACAGCCTTTGAGCATGTTTCTTCATGGCTTGTATAGATGATGACTGAGGAAACTCTTTGTCAATCATCTTCAAAAGTTGCTCATCGTGCTGTTTCTGTTGTTCTTCTTCTTCAATCTTAACTTTCACCATTTGCCTCTGAAAGTCTGGTGTTATCATTTGTTGACTTCTGGGCTCAGGTAATTTTAGAACAGCAGAGATTGGCAGACTATCTTCTTCATCATCTTCTTCTTCTTCTTCTTCCATCCTCAACACCCTTCTCCTCCTTCTGGGTGCATCACTGGATGTGGTTTGAGGTGGTTTTTGGGGTAAGGGAGTTGGTTTTGAGGGTTGAGTTGATTTGGAGAGTTGTGGGGTTGGTTGTTTTTTAGAGGGAGTTTGGGAAGGCTGATCTAGCATTTTTATGGTGAGTTTGGCTTTGGAAAGCTTGGCCATATCAGTTCTCTTCCCAGCACCTGCTTCGTCTAAGGCTTCTATAATCAACCCCTTGTTGAATTCTTCAGAAGCACAGATTCTGGTGGTTATTGCCAGAATACTGTCTCTGGTCCATGATTTAATCTCAATTAATGATCTTCCCAAGTATTTTGCAATAAACCGGATCATTATCTCCAACCTCTCCCTTTCCATTACACTATAACTGGCCCATCTTTCTTGTATCTCATTAATCTCCAGCCTTCTGATCTCAGTGTCTAATGTGGCTGTATCAAAGCCCTGTCTGAAGAGTTGATCTATTATTTTGTCCATTGATCTGCTGTGAGCTTCATCAGCTTCTTTAATCAGATCTTCCAATGATTTCTCTTCATCAGGCTTTTGAGTTCCAGCACTTTTCTTTCTCTTGTATGTGATCAGCTGTTTTTCCTGTTTTTTTCTTGTTGTTTATCCTCTTCCACTCTCTTTCTCTTTCCTTCTTTCACTACCTTAGACTCCCCCTTTTTGGGTGCATTGGGTTCAGGGGTTTGAATGGCAGAAAGCTTCTTGTGCACAGCATCATCAACAAGTGTTTTTAGAGTCGAGGAGATCCTCTCATCAATGGCTTTATGTACAATCTCATTGATGATGGGAGTGATGAGAGGTAAGGAAGTTTGAAATGTAGCAACCATCTGCTCAGAGGGGTTCTGTCCCTGAGAGGTGGTGCCAACAACAGTGGCTGGTGGCTCAGTTGAGTGAAGTGGCGGAGTGTTTGGGAAACCTTCAGATGAAGGTGCCATCTGTGGGTTTATTGGGGCAGATGGACTTTGATCCTGAGACATTTTGGCAAGCAGTTCTTTGAGTCTACTCACCTCAGCCTCAAGGATTGTGTTATGGGCTAAGACATCATAGAAAAAGCCCAGGTCATCATCAGTTTTTGCTGAATCACCTGACCTCCTGATTGAATCAGGATGTACATGCCCTGAGTGTAGATCAGTTGTAGCATGTGCCCCTTGTTCTTGGTTCTGGGGACTTCCTGCCTCAGGACTGAGTCCTTCATCGGCAGTTGCCTCTGGTGAGGTCTTAGAGATGTTACCAACTTCATCCTGTTCATTTGCTGAATCAGTAGAAGTGGCAGCCTCACCAGATGTTCTAACCTCCTCCTCTACACGGGGAGATTGAACATTATAACCCCTGTGCTGTGGGCTATCAGCAGCATTTTGGTCCTCTTCCTCAGATGTTCTCCCCATTGTAATTGGTGTCTGGGGAGGAGGAGAGGAATGCAGCTGACTCAACACTTGTGCAACAATAAATGTTGGGCTTTGAGGGGCGGTTGCATTTGGAGATAGGGTTGAAGCAGATTGCACCCGGGGTGACTGGTGCTCTTCAATGGTAACCTTCTCAATTGAGATAGGTTCCAGCATTGTGGTATCCCCAATTTTGGTTGCATCAGGATCCTGTTGAGAGGATGCCTGAGCGGCTACGGTTGGTGGAGTCTTGGACACTACTGGGGGGTTAGAACCAGTAAGTGTTTCCTGTATTGGTGTTACAGGGGCATCCTCAGGGGACTCATCTCCCTGAGTAGCCTTTTTGGGCTTTTTGGTTTTGGGTTTGGTGGGGACTTTGGATCTGGAAGTGGAGGCTGTGGGTTCCCGCTGCTTGGGTTTGAGCAGCCGGGCAGCCCCTTTCATTGTAGGGTCAGAGTTGTGCCTGGAGTATACTTCAGGCAATACAGCCGGAGCAGGGACTCCAAGGCCAACAAGGCCGTCTGATTTTAGCTGTGTTAAAATTATGGCCATGAGAAACCTGGGATATAATATCCATCTGTTTGCCACAGGTTTCAAGGCCAGATCCTTTAGTTCCATAAACACTATCTCAGAAAAATTTAAAGTTTGTCGTTCAAAGATAGAGTATAATACCTGTTGCCATCGGGAAGACATTTGATCCCATGAAGAGGTTTTTGGTGCAAGGCAGACATTCACCATGTGGAAGATAAGACGTTCAGCATCATGGAAGTGCTTCTTCATAATGGTGGTAGCACTTAAGTCTCCTTCATACCCGTTGTTGATGAAAGACATATCGGTTGTGCCTTTCGGGTATTCTGTGACACAGGTGGCATCATGTAGATCTAGGGTTTGTCGAATGATGTCCGTAGTGATGACCACCTGTTTCTGGTTGACCAACGACTGGAGAGTGATTTGGCTATCATTCTCACTAGTTTGCACGGAGACGTTGGTCCAGAACTGGCTTAGGGAATCGGGGTATATGGTAGGATTCAGAAGAAACGCGGTTCGGTACTGGGAATCTACCATAAGATCGATGGCGTTATCAAATTTGTTCCAGAAGGCCGATTTTGAGAGGTAGGCAACACAGTTGTGTCTGGGTTTGAGTTTCATGGTCGCCATTGGTGAGAGAGTGAAAGGACGGAAAACGGCTAATGAAACGTCTGAAAGTAGGTTAGGTATTTATAGGGTAAGACAAAGGCTGATATAAAACGACTGAAAGTGTTGGTGCTGTCATCAGTTGTTTGAAAACAACTGAAGACCTGGTTTTAACTTTCAGAAGTTGTAACAACTGAAGACTTGGTATTAGTCATCAGTAGTTGTGAAACTACTGAAGACATGGTTTTGGCTTCAGGTGTTGTAACAACTGAAGACTTGGTGTTAGTCATCAGTAGTTGTGAAACTACTGAAGACATGGTTTTGGCTTCAGTTGTAATGAAGCAGCTGTTGTAGAAACAACTGAAGAGAAAATTTCTCATCAGCTGTTGTCGTCAATTCTTAGCTCATCAGCTGTTTCATTCTGACCTCAACACTTCATCAGACTTTGTCTGAGTTTCAGATGTTTCATAGGTCATCAGTACTTATCTGTTATTCTGACATCAGCAGTTGTAACTACATCAGTAGTTGTAACCACATAGTTCTGTTCAACAGATGAGTACTTCAGTACTTTTAAGTAATTTAGTCTTCAGTAGTTATGAAAACTACTGAGGATAAAAGAACTGCAGTACTTATTTGTGACAGTAGTATACGAATGCTCATCAGTACTTGTTGACTGAGATCATCAGTAGTTGTCACTTATTCTAGCTGCAGCATACCAAGCCTTAACACTAGGTTTTGGAAAGTTGAACTGTCCAAAGGCTTAGTAAATATATCTGCAAGCTCATCAGCACTAGGAACAAACTTTGGATCAATCAGACCTTTTTCAAAACAATCCCTAATAAAATGGTGTCTGATCTCAATATGTTTGGTCCTAGAGTGCTGGACTGGATTCTTGACGATACAAAGAGCTGAAGCACTATCCATTAGTAATGGAGTCTTAGTCTCTGTAATGCCATAATCCAGTAATTGATTCTGAAGCCAGAGTACCTGAGATGTACAACTTGCAGCAGCAATGTACTCGGCTTCAGCAGTGGATGTAGCAACAGATGTTTGTTTCTTACTCTGCCAAGAAACCAAACAGTTGCCTAGGAATTGACATCCACCAGAAGTTGATTTTCTAGTTAATTTACACCCTGCATAGTCACTATCAGAAAAAGCAACTAATTTGCAAGAGTGCCCAGTGGAATACCAAAGACCTAGAGATTGAGTACCTTGCAGATATCTAAAGATCCTCTTGACTGCAATCAAATGGACTCTTTAGGAGCAGCCTGAAATCTAGCACAAACACAAGTTGCAAACATAATATCTGGTCTAGAAGCTGTTAAGTACATCAAGGACCCAATCATACATCTGTAAAGTGTTTCATCAACAGCTTTACCTTTCTGATCTGCATCCAGTTGTGTGGTGCTGCACATGGGAGTAGAACAGGGCTTACAGTGTTGTAAATCAAACTTTGCCAAAAGACTTTTGTGTATTTTGACTGATGAATGAAAGTTCCATCAGCCTTTTGTTTGATTTGCAAACCTAGAAAGAACTGTAATTCTCCCATGGCACTCATTTCGAATTTTTGTTGCATCAACTTTGTAAATGCATCACACAACTGTGGATCAGAGGAAGCAAAAATAATATCATCAACATAAATTTGAACAAGGAGCTTATGCTGACCCACTTTCTTAATGAACAAAGTTTTATCTATGGAGCCTCTAGTGAAATTATTCTGAAGAAGAAAATTTGACAGTGTTTCATACCAGGCTCTAGGAGCTTGTTTCAACCCATAAAGAGCCTTATCAAGTTTATACACCCAATCAGGATGTTTATTATCCTCAAAACCTGGTGGTTGACACACATAAACCTCTTCTTTTATTTTACCATATAAAAATGCACTTTTGACATCCATTTGAAAAACTTTAAGATTGTGGAATGCAGCATAGGCTAAGAACAATCTAATTGCCTCCAGTCTGGCTACAGGGGCAAAGGTTTCATCATAATCAATACCTTCTTCTTGTGAAAACCCCTGGACAACCAGTCTGGCCTTGTTCTTGACAATTTGCCCATTTTCATCTGTTTTATTCCTAAACACCCATTTAGTGCCTATTGCACACTTACCTGGGGGTAGAGGAACCAGTTCCCACACTTGCTGCTTTTTGAACTGAAGAAGCTCAAGCTGCATGGCATCAACCCATCCATTGTCTCTTAATGCAATATGATAGTTCTTTGGCTCTTGCTGACTGATGAAAAGAGCATAGAAGCAGAAGTTGGACAATTGACTTCTAGTTGAGACACCAGCATTGATATCACCAATGATTTGAGACGTTGGGTGATTCTTCAGCTCTTGATGCACTATGAGATCTGTGCAAGTGTTTGTAGCACGCTCAGCAGCAACAGATGTTGATCCAGATTCTTGAAACCAAGTGTTAGATGGCATATCAAATGAAGTAGAGGATTCAGAAATCTCATCAGCATTTGTTGTGGATGGTGCTACTGAAGCTACAGGAACATCAAGTTGAGTAGACTCAGGCAGTTGATCACTAAACTTGAATAGGTGAGTACTGGGATCATCATGAACATCAGTACCACCAGATGGATGACTAGCTGCAGAAGGTGATGAATTCACATGATCTGCAACAGCTGGAGGCTGATAAGGAACATATTGCAGTATGTCCAGATCAAACAACTCCACAGGGTTTTGTGGGATTTTGTCCTTAGGAGATTCATTGAACTTCACATGCAAGGTTTCTTCAACCATCTTTGTCTTACAGTTGAACACTCTGTAAGCCTTGCAAGTGGATGAGTACCCAACAAAATACCCTGCATCCACCTTAGAATCAAACTTTTGGAGTTGATCCTTTGTGTTGAGAATGTAACAAGGACACCCAAATGCTCTGAAGAATGAAATTAGAGGAGCCAAATGATGTAGAACTTCATAAGGAGTCTTCATCAACCTCTGATTCACTAAAGCTCTATTTTGCACATAGCATGCTGTGTTGACAGCTTCAGCCCAAAAGGTCAGTGGCAAACCAGAGTCAGCCAACATGGACCTTGCAGCTTCAATTAGGGTCCTGTTCTTTCTCTCCACTACTCCATTTTGTTCTGGAGTCCTTGGGATGCTATACTGCCTCTTGATTCCTTTTGAAAGGTAGAAATCATCAAGTGTATGGTTTCTAAATTCAGTTCCATTATCACTTCTTATACACTTGACTGATAGGGAATACTGCTTCTCAACATACAACACAAAGTTAATAATTGTCTGAGCAGCCTCATCCTTTGAATGCAAGAAGAAGGTCCATACAAATCTGGAGTAATCATCCACAATTACCAGACAGTATTTCTTCTTTGCCATGCTCATTACTCTCACAGGACCAAAGAGATCCATGTGCAGTAATTGCAAGCAGGCAGTGGACTTTGGTTCTTCTATAGGAGGAAATGAGACTTTGTGTTGTTTTCCTTTTAAACAAGCAGTGCAGGTTTCATCACAGAGGAACTCCTTTATTGGTAGACCTCTTACTAAACTTTTGTGGATCAGCTGATTCATGTTTTTGAGATTAACATGACCCAGCCTTCTATGCCACAGTTTAGATTCCTGAGGAGAGGCCTTGGAGAACAGGCAAGGATGACCTTTTAAATCAATCTTCTTTGACAAATCCAAGGCATATACTCTTCCTATCCTGTTGGCCTTCAGGAGAGTATGTTCATCCAATACCTTGTCAATCAGCCTCAGAACTTTGGAAGACAGAATCCGGCAGTTCTGGCTTGTGAAAAGTGCAACATGCCCTTTATCACACATCTGACTGACACTCAGTAGATTATACTTGAGATTCTCCACATGGTTAACATCATCAAATCTGATTTCTCCATTTGACACAAATCCTTTCCCGATGATGTAACCCTTAGCATCATTTCCAAATGAGACAAATCCCTTCTTTCCTTGAGAGTAGTCATTAAGAAGAGAACTGCTCCCAGTCATATGCATAGATCCTCCACTGTCTACATACCAGATGCTTCTTTGGCATGCTGAAGAACCCTGCATTATCATAAGAAACTAGTTAGCTTTAGAGACCCAAACCTTTTTGGTTTTGGGTATGTTTTCATCAACAGATTTAACCATAACTTGTTTCTCATGATTAACAGCTGATGAAGGTGGAGATGGTGCTGAAATGGAATTCTTAGATTTGGGCTTGGATTTCCTTTTCAGTGGTTTGATCACAGGTGCATCTAGTTGGTTAACTCTCCCCAACAAATGCTGAACCATCATAACAAGTTGTGTCTGATTTGTTGCTAAAGCCTTCAGCTCATTTGACACATCAGTACTTGTTTTTGATGAGTTCCTGTGACCCACCATTTCCTCCTTCTTGAAATTCACAGACTTCGTCTGATGTTTATCATGAGGAACACTATCAGCTGTTTTCTGATAAACCCCATCCTTCTTTTTGGATTTTGGTGAGGCCTTGGGTTTATCAGTTTAGATGACTGTGGTACAAACTTGGTTTCAAACTCATTTTTCATTTTATTTATTTCTTCTTTAATGAGCTTATCTCTGTTGAGTTTGGAACCCTTTTTGTACCAGCATTCATCAGATAGATGATTGAATTTACCACATATTTCACATGGCTTATTCTTCATCTTGGATTGATCAACTGCTGAAGTGGAAACTACTGAAGGTGTGATCTTCAGTACTTTCCTCCTTTCAGTACTTGTGTTAAGTACTGAAGGATCGGTAACAACTGAAGACTTGTTCTTCAGCTGTTCTCTATCCGTCCTGAAAGACCGTATGATAGATTCCTCAGCAGTTGTTAATCCTTTTATTTCATCAGATTTGAAATGCTTTTCAGATGTTGTGACTTGCCCTTCAGTACTTGGAGTACTTTGAGGAACAACATCTGAATTTCTCAGCTTCATGTGTTTATCAGCATTTAAACCATCAGGCAATTGATTTGCTGAGATCTTAACACTGACTTCATCCTCTAATTTTGTATTATCATTTGAGGATGAATCACATGATGATGTGGTTTGGAAATTACTTTCACCTTCAGATTTTACTATTGATTTTGAAGTAAAATCAGTAGGTGGTGCAGTATGATTGTAACCTATTCCAAACTTCACATTTGAAGCTGTTTGCTTGCTGAGAAGCATTTCAAATCCCTTGCAGGATGTTACCCATCGGTCACACTCAACTTGGGTAGCTGCAAGTGTCTCTTTGAGACTTCTGTGGTTCTCGAGTATGACCTCTACCTTAGCCTTTTCATCATTAAGTTGGCATTTAAGCTTGTAAATCTCATCATCTTTGTCATTAAGTGCAGACACATACTCATCTTTTCTTTTGGAAATAGTTTTCTCAAGCTCAAGATTTTGACTGATTAAAGCTACATTTGCCTCTCTAATAGAGACAAAGGCAGCTATGCATGATTCAGAACATAACTTGGCTTTAGCCTCAGAAGATATCTGGGTTACCTGTGAAGATGAAGCATCTGAGCAGGAACCCTCAGTAGACTCCAGGGCCATGAGAGCAAGATTCCCAAAAGGATGTTCACCACCATGTTGACCAGCACCAGCAGATAGTTGCTCATTGAAACCAGAAAGATCATCTGGTAAGCTGCTCCAGTCAACAACTCCTGGTGTGAAGAAGCTGTGATGAGGTTGAGATTGTGATGGAGATGGTTGAGGCTCAGGTAGGGCTTGAGGTTGTTGTGCTATAGGGACATGAACTGGATTTGGCTGTGGCATATAATAGCAGGGATAAGGATATGGCATTGAACCCTGAGGGACAAAGTATGCAGGAGATTGAGGTTGTGAGTGATGACCAGAACTAGCAGGATGTTGCCCTTTGTTTTGTGAACTATTGCTTGGAAAGGTCACAAAGGGTGCAGAGGAGTTAGATCCAGTTGATCTACACTCTCTTGCAAAGTGCCCAAGCCTGTGGCATTTGTGACACCTCAACTTACTCTTGTCAAAACCAACTTTGGTTTTGCCAGAGAGTCCTGGAAATTTCCTACCAGTTCTCTTGTAGAACTTTTGAGATCTGATATTGATCAGGGCCATTTGGCTCAAAATATCCATCTCTTCTAAATCATCATCAGCAATACCTTGCAAATCATCCATGATAAAACATAAATTATCACTATTACACCCAGAATGACTGTCAACACCAACAAATGCATGATCAGAACTGTTTGAAGAGAAATCTATATGCTCATCATAATGACTTTCTGATCCAGCATATTCTGACTCATGACCGACCAAGGCAGTGTTACCTGGTACAAAGTCATCAGAGAGCTTTCCTGATGATGCCAGTTTCCTTTTCTGCTCTATCTCTCTTTCAAATGTAAGCAGTTTCCCATGGAGTTGGGTGAGAGATAGGCTATCCAGATTTGCACTGGAGCGTAGGACAATGGTGTATGTGTCCCATCTCTCAGGCAGTGATCTGAGGAATCTGTTGTTCATCTGGCTGTTAGTATACTCTTGCTTGACCATTTTCAGTTCAGAGATCAAGCAGGAGAAACGCTCAAACTGTTGAGTCAGTGTCTCACCCTTCCTATGAGAGAATGTCTCATATTGTTGGGCGAGGATTTCTCTGTTGTTTGCTAAGACCTCATCAGTTCCTCCGAATTGTTCCTTCAAAGCATTCCAGAGGTCATGAGCAGTTTCATGATGCATAAGCCCAGAATAGATTTCATTCGGCAGTGCCATGGCCAGAATTCCATGGGCTTTAGCATCAATCTCAAACAGTTTACGATCTTCATCTGAGTATTGCTCCTTCTTCTTCGGAACCATTTGATTGGTCTCCGGATTGTTCACCATAGGCTTGTGTGGACCATGAACCACAGATGTCCAACAACCTGAACTGTTAACAGACAGGTGATGGAGCATTCTTCGTTGCCATATGTTATACTCACTCCTAACCAGCATCGGAGGCTTGGTTGAGGAGCCAGTATTGTGAGGATCATTAGATGGAGTAGTCATTCTCAGATTCAAACCAAATCAATCAAGTTTCAAAAGATTTTGCACAAAAACACAACAAACTCAATAAGAACCAAGAAGAAACTCAAATTAAATAACCAGAAGCAGCAGAAAATCAATCTTTATAACCAGTTCTTGCACATATGCTAATTCGATCAAACTATAGATATCAAAATAGCAGTTTCAATGATCAATTGTTAAACCGATCAATGATTAACCCGCTCTGATACCATTTGTTAGGATCAGTGATCTAAGTTTGATCAATTAGAGTTGAATCACAGCGGAATTAGAGCAAGAATTAAGCAAATATAGCAAGAACACAATAAATATTCAATGGAACAGTACACGGTTATATAGATATAGGGTTTTCTGCAAAGAGATAATAACATTCATGCACACATGCTTCGGTGTGGCGGCTGCTAGGTTTTCCTAAGCTGCCCGATTACAATTAGGTCAGCATTCCTTATATATAGGAATGTGACGTCTGCTGATGTCACTTGATAGTGACATCTAACAGAATTATTACAAACTACTGAAAGTAAGCAAACTACTGAGAATGTTCACAACAACTGAGAACATCTCAGATTATTCTAAGTACACGAAGAAACATAAAACTACTGAAACTATAAGTACAGAAAAGAAACTACAACTACTGAAAGGAAACCATCACAACTACTGAAGAGGTCTTCTTCAGCTGTTGTGACAATCATCTGACACTTGGTCTTCAGTCTTTGTCTTCAGCTTTTGTCTTCAGACTTTGTCTTCAGCTCTTTCACTTCAGACTTTGTCTTCAGCTCTTTCACTTCAGACTTTGTCTTCAGACCTTGTTATCAGCTGATGTCTTCAGCTGTTGCAGACTACTTCAGTTGTTGTAATGTCCGTGGGACTTAAAGGTTTTTCTGATCAGGCTCATTGGTTCTTTTGGTCCAACAAAAAGTCTTCATCAGCATTTCTTCTGTACATCCGCATTGACTAATGCGGATGTTCTAATCTTGTCAGCATTTCTTCTTGGTCATCCGCATTGACAAATGCGGATGTTGAGTTGATCATGAGCATTGGTGTTTGGTCATCAGCATTGACAAATGCGGATGAACAAACACTGCGCATTTGTTGATGACCATCCGCATTTGTTAATGCGGAAGAACAAACACAGGCGCATTTGTTCTATGGTCATCCGTATATACAAATGCGGATAGCCGACACTTGGTTTCAATTGTTGATGCAGATTCTTCATCCGTATTAGATCTTGGACTTGGGGAGATTTCAGCAGAACAACTATCAATCCACCAATTGAATTGGCATGTATGATCCTTTCAGGGTCCAACAAACCGGCTTATGTTGAAACAATGAACACAAGTAAAGAACACACTAAGAATATAATAAGAGGGTTTTCAAGAATGTTGTATATTGCTCTCAAGTGATTTACAAAGTGTTACAAGGCTTAGTCCTATGGACTGATACCTGAGATACTTTATACTACATACTACGACCGGCCATACTTTGAATGCTAGCTGGAAACACTAATCTAAACAACAAGATCAATGTAAAGTCAAAAAGGCAGTTTGCCTTTTTGACTAGTGACTATGACATGCCATAGCTTACATCCTTATCTAATACAAAAAGGATAAAAGTATATAATGTTGGGTTCAACAATAGATAAACTGAAGCTTTCCAAAACACAATCAAAGCCAACTGAAGATCTCATTGTACAAGTTCAGAGACCAAGGTGATCACAACAAAAAACAACAATACAAGACAATTCAACATGACAAAGTCAACATCAAGACAATTAGAAAGTCAAAATTAGGTCATGTTGTAATAATAATATAAATAGACCCACTAGTGCATTTTTGCAAGTGTGGTTCTTTTGTGTGTGTTTCTCATGGTGTAAATCACCACCCAAGGAGAAATCCTCTCCTTTGGGTGGGTTTGATTTCATCAGCCATCTATGATTCTCATTGTAACTTGTTTATCAACATCAATGAAATCATAACATTATTATTATCCATCTATTTGTTCTTTGATTCACACACATACACCCATCTTAATTTTGATTTCTAGATCTGAACGTGATGAATCCTAAGATCCAAGCTCAATGAATATGAAATTATTGATTTAGCATATAAGTAGAAAGTTACAGACTCTATGACCATGATCTACAGTTGATAAAAGTATGGACTTTTCACCAAATTGTATGAGTTGGTGAGTCATCAGAAATGGCAGTGGAAAGGGGTTCAGCTTTGCCAAAAGTGAGTCAGAGAAAGCATGTCTTCTCTGTCTTGGGAAAAAATCAGTTTCTTGGCTTCGGAAGGTTTTGTCTTGAAGCTTCGAAAGACTTTATCTTTGGCTTTGAAAGAAATGGTCTTTTGGCTTCGAAAGATTTGATACTTAGTGAATTTCATTGAGTTGCATCAAATCTTCTGAAGTAACTTTCCTTGCACTTCACATGTGCATACCGAGAGCTCATTGTTTGCATCAACCTCTAAGTATGCTCTTACAAACTCCCCCTAGGCTGATGCTACCAAAACTGAAGAATACATTTGAGTCTTGATCTTCATCTATTGACAGTCCTCATCAGAATCTAAGAACAAAGAGGTTTTGTAGGTGAATTTAGGGTTAGAACTTTTGCATATGAATAGGAAGAAGAAAGAGGGGGAACTGTTGTACAAATATTTATATGATTGGATTTGAGACAAAGTTAATGCAAAAGAATAAACTTTAAAATCCGAATATCGGTCCCACCTCTAAAAAAGTGCCCAAAAAGATAGTTATCTTGGAAGTAGAAAAGTTTCTAAAGATAATTTGTCTTTGGAATTTTGAAAAAACTTTCGAAGCCAATTTGACTTCGGAAGATATTCCTTAGTTTTGCTTCCGAAGAAAAATACTTAGAGTATCTTGCTTCCGAAGCATATTTAGTTTTGGAAGATATTAAACTTCAGAAGTTTTATTCAAAGAACAAATAAAGCTTCCAAGACTTAATTGCTTTTGGAAGAAAATTGTCCTTCATAACATATAAGTACTTAAAAGCATATTTAAGCTTCAGAAGATATATCAGAATTTCTTTCGAAAGTAAATTTATTAGTAAGTAGTTATTAGTTTTGAAGACATAATTTTCTTTCGAAGTCAACTTAATGTCTTTCGAAAGAAAATATGTCTGCAGTTTTTCAAAATTCTAAGGAATATCATTTATGAAAATTTGGTTTCAAGATAAATAGGGCTTATATGAGTGATGATATAGACAACTAAAGACACACACACATTTAAAAAATAATCTTAAAATTAATTTTAGAAACTCTACTCAAATTTAATCATCCCAATGGCTGATACAAGATACTTAAATTTCTGTTTATCAAAAGCTTTTATGAATAGATGAGCATATTGTTCATTTGTGTTAACTTTGACTAGTTTTATCAATCCTTTTTCAAAATAATCTCTTATAAAATGATACCTGAGATTGATGTGCTTTGTCTTTGAGTGTTGCACAGTATTATTTATGATAGAGATAGCTCTGTTGTTGTCTATATGGATGGAAGTCTCTTTGAAGTTAAATCCATAGTCCAGCAGCTGATTCTGAATCCAAAGCACTTCAGCACAGCAGCTTGCAGCAGTAATGTATTCATCTTTAAAAGTTGATGCAGACACACAGGATTGTTTCTTGCATCACCATGAGATTATCCTTCAACCAAGGAATTGACATCCCTCTGATGTAGACTTTGTAGTCATGTTGCAGCCACTATAGTCACTACCTGTGTACGCATACAAATTGAAGTCAGAATTCTTTGGATGCCAAAGGCTTAACTTAGAGCACCTTTAAGATATCTAAGGATCCTCTTGATAGTAACCAGGTGTGACATCTTGGGGTTGGCTTGATATCTTGCATATGCATGTGGTAAACATGATATCAGACCTGCTGGCTATGAGGTACATAAGAGACCCAATCATAGCCCTGTAAAGATGTTCATCAATACACTCCCCCTCAACATCAGGTCCTAGGGAGTGGTTTCTGGCTATCGGTGTCTTAGCAACCTTACATTCAATCAGATGAAATCTGACTAGTTTATCTTGAACATACTTTGACCGGTTTATGAAGATGCTATTGTAAACCTTCTTCACTTGAATTCCTAGAAAAAAATTGAGTTCCCCCATGGCACTCATTTCAAATCTATTCTTCATCAGCTTCTCAAAGTCTTTGCAGAGCTTTGGATTAGTTAACCCAAAAATGATGTTATCAACATAAACTTCAACCAGCATCAAGTCATTCCCTGATCCTTTGATGAAGAGTGTGCTATCAATAGTACCTCTCTTGTAACCATGCTGAACAAGGTACTATGACAGTGTATTATACCACTTCCTTGGAGCTTGATGCAGCCCATAAAGAGCTTTGTCAAGCTTGTAGACATAATCAGGATGATCTGGATCTGCAAAGCCGGGTGGTTGTTTGAGATACACTTCCTTATCTATCACTCCATACAAAAATACACACTTGACATCAAGTTGGTAGACCTTGAAATCCTTGGATGCAGGAAAAGCAAGGAATATCCTAACAGCTTCAAGTCTTGCTACAGAAGCAAAAAATCTGTGTAGTCAATCCTTTTTTCTTGAGTGTACCCTTGAACAACTAGTCTTGCCTTGTTCTTGATGACAAGTCCCTCTATCATCCTTCTTATTTCTAAAAACCCACTTGGTCCTATTGGTGTCTTCCCATAAAAAAGAGGGCAGAGGTTCCAAATCTTTTGTCTTTTGAATTGAAGAAGATCCTCCTGTATTTCTTTAACCCAACTTCCATCCTTCAAAGCTTCATCAACTTTGTTTGGCTCAATCTGGGACAAGAAATAAAAGTATAGACAAACATTTTTATCATGGGTTTGTCATCTTGTTCCCACTTTTGTCTCAACATCTCAAATTATGTTTGTGGTGGGATGTGACTTGTGCATTCTCAGTTGAGTAAATCATAGCAAGTTGGTTTAACAGATCTAAATTAGTGAAATTCAGATCTGCTGATTGAGTAGCACCCACCATATCAGCACACTTATCAAGAGAAACTTGATCCAATAAGCATGTGACGTCATTGATGTTGTCTTTAGTGGAAAGGTTGTTAGCACCATGGAATTCTTGATCACTATCACCATCTCCATCTCCTCCTACATTGGAAATCGTTAAATTTGAATTCTGGCTTCTATGCTGGAATTTATAGGCACCTCAGATGTATCAGCTGAAGAGTTTGTCATGGTTGTGCTGGCAGGATTTCTAATTACAGGGCTAGTTACCATTGGAGCTGAAGAAATTTTATCATTTGGTCTTCTCAAATCAAATCTTGGGTCAGGATGTCATGTTGATAAGCTACCTATAGATCCTGAAACATCTTCACTAAATTCTCTTATACCAATTATAGGATCGATGAAGGGGGTCAATGCAACAGTTTCACAATGGTTGGAGAGACTTAGAACACTTAACAGATCAAATAGGGAACTGACTAATGTTGAAATAATGAAAACAAGTAAAGAACATACTAAGAACACAATAATATGGTTTCAAGAATGTTGTATATTGCTCTCATGTGTTTTACAAAGTGTTATAAGGCTTAGTTCTATGGACTGGTACCTGAGATACTTTATACTACATCCCACAGCTGGCCATACTTTGATGGCTAGCTGGAAACACTAATATAGATAACAAGATCAATGTAAAGTCAAAATGTCAGATTGCCTTTTTGACTAGTGATTATGACATGCCATAGCTCACATCCTTATCTAATACAAAAAGGATAAAAGTACATACGTAGAAAGTTACAAACTCTATGACCATAATCTACAGTTGACAAAAGTATGGATTTTTCACTAAATTGTATGAGTTGGTGAGTCATCAAAAGTGGCAGCGGAAAGTGGTTCAGCTTTTGTCAAAAGTGAGTCAGAGAAAGCATGTCTTCTCTGTCTTCGGAAGAAATCAGTCTCTTGGCTTTGGATGACTTTGCCTTGAAGCTTTGGAAAACTTTATCTTTGGCTTTGGAAGAAATGTTATTTTGGCTTTGGAATATTTGATACTTAGTAAATTTCATTGAGTTGCATCAAAACTTTTGAAGTAACATTCCGTGTACTTCACATGTGTATGTTGAGAGCTCTTTGGTTGCATCAGCCTCTAAATATGCTCTTACAAAGTGCAAAACTGCTAAGCAGGTCTGGGATGCATTGATGCTCATATATGAGGGGTCTGATGCAGCTAAAGAAAACAAGAAGGACCTCATGAAGCGGCAGTTTGAGAAATTCACCTCCAAATCAGGTGCAACTATGACTCAACAATACTTTAGGTATGTTGAGATTGTAGATACTCTCATGGATGTTGGAGTTAAGCTTGAGAATAGAGACATATTAAGGAAGTACATGTTCTCTCTTCCTAGACAATGGACTTACTACTATTTGGCCATTAAGAGAACTGAAAATCTCTCTACCCTTACTCTTAGAGAGCTGTATGGTATCCTTATTGGCTACTAGATGGAGATGAAAATGCAGAATCCATCAAGCAGCTCTTCCAGCAATCAACAGAGTTCAGCCCTCCATGTGGTTGAATGTTATAGTAGAGAACCACAACATCATCTTATCTGCTATCCTGACAACTCATAAAAGGGCCCTTTCATCACCTTCCTTGAGACACTAAAAAAGAGCTACATCCAAGGAAGCCTATTCCAAGAGACAAGTTCATCTTAAGCCTTTATGTCTACTAATGAAAGTTGTGGCAACTCTATTTTCACTCTTGAAGACTTGGATTGTATCCATCCAGATAACCTGGAGTATATGGAGATAGTCCAGCATATGTCTCTTCTCACTCATAGAGCCAAGAAGTTCTAATTGAAAACCGAAAGAAAGTTTCCCAATAATGTATCCAGTGTAAAGTTTGGACTGGATAATAGCCAAGTGAAGTCTTACAACTGTAACCAATAGGACACTTTGTTAGGGGTTCAAGGCACCAAGGACTAGTGGTGGCCAAGCACAATCTAGACCAAGCTACACTGATGCAACTCCCAGATATGAGAAGCTAAGCCAACCAAAACAACAAGCTGCTGTTGCTGTTCAAGAGGGAGGCTTTGACTGGAGCTTTCAGGTAGAGGATGTTTCTCCAAATAAAAAATTGATGGCTGACCATTAAGAAGCCAAAGTATTAGAACATCTATGTACACCTGAATGCATTGCTAAAGTAAACATGTATAGGTCCTATAACCTAAAAGTGAGATCTGACCTTGAGTCTTTGAATATTTAAAAGCTGATTTCAAAAGAGCTGAAAATGACCATAAACTTAAAATAGAAGATTTAGAAAAAATGATTTTGACTCTTAAGCATGAGCACACAAATTACAGGACTCAAATCAAAGATCTCAATATCAAGTTAACTGAATGCCAGGTTGAGCTTGTGATCAGTAAAACCAGAGTAGAAAAGTATGTTCTTGAAGAGGAAACCTTCAAGAACATCATATCATCATCCATGCATGAAAAGATTTTTATTAGAACATGCAGGGAATGGGTTCAAGTAAGATAGCTCCTCCACACACTCTACTATCTGTAAGATCTCTAAGGTATGGAACTAGTCAATATGAGCTGCCCCTCATTGACCCTATCCAAGAAGAGGATGAAAATGAAGAGGAGATAGTGTAGGATGAATCTTTAGTGAGTAAGAATGATCATCCTAAGAAGATCACTATTCTCCTGGTGAGAAGAAAGCACCAAGGATGACCAAGTCAGCTCGGAAGAACTTGATCAGGGCAGCCAAAAGAAAATTAAAGAAAGCCAAAGAGATCAAGGTCACTTTCAACTCCAAGGAAAAATAGTGCAGGACCGTTAAAGGGTACTTAAGCTTGCACTTAGTTAACACACTTAGGAGGATCTTAAGATCACTTAACAATTCAAATAGGGAACTATGAACCTTTACTGAAGATACAAGATAAACACAAGTAAAACAAGAACAAGAGCACAAGATAAAGTTTTCAAGGAAGTTGTATATTGCTTCTCTAGTTCTATTACAAGTGTTGTACAAGTATATTTTGAATACAAGAACCAGAGACTACTTATACTACATCCTACAACCGTCAATATGCAAAAAGATAGTTGGAAGTGACTAATCTAGACAACAAGATCAACCTAAAGTCAAAAGGCAGATTGCCTTTTGACTAATGACTATGACATGACATAGCTCACTGACTTTCCTATTACAAAAAGCCAAGAAGGAACAAAAACAGAAACTTGCAGGCGAAGACCTTATCTACTTTATCATAAAGTATGGAAGTTTCACCAACTAGTGATAGCAGGTGAACTACCAAAGCATGCAGCGGAAAGTAGGTTGCTTTATGATAAAGTTGATGGAAAAGGTATCTTTTCTCTCTTCAGAAGAAATCAGTCTTGTCTTTAAACAACTTCGGAAGACTTTGTCTTGAGAGCTTCGGAAGACTTCATTTTTTTACCTTTGGAAGAGTTGAGTCTTTGGCTTCGAAAGACTTTACACTTAGAGTATTTTCTAAGTTAAGTATAAAGCTTCGGTAGCAGTTTCTTCTGAACTTTGGCTTCGGAAGATTTTACACTTAGCATTTTTCTTGAGTGTGTAAAACTTCCGAAGCTAGTTCACCTTTGTTCCGAAGTGCATGTTGGAAGACTTGGATGTTTTGGTATCCTTTTGTTGCATCAACCTCTTAACCTTAGAGGTTCCTACAAACTCCCCCTAGGCTGATGCTACGAAAACAGAGAGGTTCTTCAGACTGGGATAGTCCACATGAGGATCTTTAGAATTCCTTTCTTCATCAGCAGATCTGGATTCTTCAGACTCATGAAGTACCTTCTCATGTCATAGAGATCATGCAGAGGGAGTTCAAGCACGTCACTTGTGAAGTAGACATGTTGTTCTCCCTGATCTCTAGTGACATACCATCTGTCTGGATCTTCTACAAATGTCCAGGATAGAATTTGTCTTCTAACAGAGAGAGGCTCTACTATGATAGAAGTTGGTTGATAGTCCTCTTCATGCACTTCCTCAGGATGTTTTGACTCACCTTGAGGTTGGGAGGAGGATGCCTTTCTTCTTTTCTTCTTTGAAGATGATCTTCTTCTGGCCATCCTTTTTCTTCTCCCTGATGATTTTAACTGAGAGGGTTGGTCTTCAGTACCAAGTTCTTTAGTGGATTCCCTCTCAGTTGGGATCTCCTCTCTCCTAGTTTCAGAAGGAGAGGGAGGAGAACCCTGTTGTGGGTTAGAAGATGAAGTTGGCTGTTATGCAGCTTTAGGTGCAGGTGGTGTTGTCTCTGTAGGTTACACCTTTACCTCAGCTTCAGGTTGAGCTTGACTTGATGATGAATGAAGGTCCATAAGCTCTCCCTATTTTATCTTCTACTTGATCACCCTTATGTGCTCATCCATTATGGATAGAGACATGGGACCAAGCCTCCTTCCGGAGAACCCATACAGCTTCAAGAAGCTCATAATCCTCTGCCTATCTGCAGACTTTTTCTGACTTTTCTGGATGATGGCTTTTGATTTTGCAAATTTTTCCTTTTGCCTCTTCCTTGCAGCTTGCCTTTCCTTTTTTGCTTGTTTTTCCAGCTGCTTATTGTATTCAAATAATATATAATCATAAGGCAAGGGAAGGAGTGCAGGTGCCTGATAGAGACCTGTGGCACTCAGGTAGTTGATCATTTTTAATCTTTCTTCTTCATCAATTACCTGAGGTTGTTCAGCAGCCACAGTCTCTGACTTAGGACTTTCTTGAACTGGGGAAAGGACAACAATGTTCTTGTAAAGCCTTTTTCTCCTCATTTCTTCCTTGTGTTTGAGGGTCAAGGCTGCATCCTCTGCTTCCTTCCTCTCCTTTGACAATTCAATGTCAACCAGTTCATTTAACTCCTCTAAGGGGAGAGAGATGAGTTCATCTATGTTAAAGTTCCTGGTCCCAAGATAGTTGAGCTTGGCTGCCCTTAATTCATCTTCTTGAGTGTTTGGTACAGGGGCAGCCAGAATTGTAGCTTGCATGAATCCTGGGGAACCACTTGAACTCTCTCCCCTCAGCTTCCTCTTCCTCTCTCTCTTTTCTTCTTTAATCTCTTCAGGTGTCATCTTCCTTTTGCCTTTGTTAATTACAGATCTTGATGACTCAGCCTGAGGAGAGCTTTGGCCTTCATTGCTTGATTCAGCAGTCAAGCTCTGGCCAGAGAGAGGTTGTGAAGCACCATCACCAGCTGGTGCCTCACTAAGGGTATGGGGTGCTGGAGGAGATCTTGTCTCAAGGTTCACAGTCTCAGCCTCTGGGCCTTCAGTCAAGGATTTCCCTTCGAAACTAATCTTGGGGTCTACCTCAACATCCAGTTAACCAAAAGCTTCAACTGCTAGCCTCTGTTTGTATGATGCTGTTCTCCTTTTGAATTCTGCGAGCACCTATTCTTGAATTTGATTGGCTAATCTGATAGCTTGTCTGTTATTGCTTGGGTTGATAAGTGCCAGATCTACCAGATTTATACCCTTATAGAAACTCAGGGTTGAGATGTTGAGAATTTCTTGTTGACCCTAAGCTCTAGAGATCACAAGAGCTTTCTTATAATTGTCATACCCATAACCCCAGATTGGGTTCTCAGATGGGACAGACATTGCTCTTGGTACTCCCTCCTCAAACAGTTATTGAATAAGCAGTTCTAGATCACTGTCTAGAGGAGGTTGCTGAGCATGGATAACTGCAAGATAGGATGGTGAGTCCTGTATGTCCATACTTGAGGAAGAACTCCTAGGTTCTGTGGCTGTCAGAACTTCCTCCCCCTTTTTGGTAGCATCACCCTCATGCATATGTGAGATGGGGAAGTGATCCATAACATCCATAGGTTCTTATGGACCTGGATGAGTTTGTCCTATGGGTCTCTCAGCTAACTGGCCCTTGAGATCGATGATCTCAAGTTGTTGGTCATGGACCCTCTTTTGCAAGATAGTCACTTGTGATTCTAGGTGAGCTATCTGTGAAACCAGTTGTGTGCAGATGTCTTCGAGTTGGTGCATCCTAAGTTTCAGACTCCCCTCATCTTCAGTTGAAGAATCATTGGGGGATGAAGGAGGTGAACCGAGGTCCGCTCCCTCACCACCAGCATGGGGTTCTTGGCTACTGGATTTCCCCTACCCCATGACAATGTCAAGAGGCTGGGTTGCCGTGGCTGAGGTCTTAAAGATGTAATCACTGGCAACAGTGAGAGCCTCTTCCATATGGGTCTCCTAGACAATCACAGGAAGATCCACCTTAGTTTGGGGTGGCTGATGTGGGCTAGACATGGGTGAAGCAGGAGTACTCATCTCCCCTTGAGTGTGGGTAGAGAGGGGAGAGTCATGATACTCACAGAAACCCAAATCTTCATCAGAGTAGAAGTCAAGGCTGGGTATGGGGCGGTTGAGATCAAGAGGTTGGGGATGGTAGCTTTCCCCTGAAGGTTGATCACTAGAGTGTTGAGACTCAGAGTGATGGATTAAGGCTGTTTATGGAGTTATGAGCTCATCAGGCTGAGCATGAGGAACCTCAGCACTGATTGTTTGAAAGATGGGAGTGGTCTGCTCCTCAGGGGAAGTGGGAGCTCGAGATTCCACTTCCTCCTGTATGGATTGTGATATGGGGGCCTGCACATGCTCAGTAGCAAGTGCAGGGGTTCGCTTGGATTTTCTTTGGTAGGTGATTTTGATAGTAGGTTGTATTTGAGGTGGGTGAGAAGTAAAGGGTGTTGGTTCATCACTAGCTGGGGCTGCTAGGATGTCACCCTGAGCAATGAGCTCAAATATTTTCGGGACAAGGGCTGTTTCTACCCCTGAGAACCTAACAGTTGGCTTTTTCAATATCTTGAAAATGCCAAGCCTTATGTGTGCAAGTTTAAGAGCATTACCTGTTCCCCTCAATGTGGTCCCAATTCACAGTTGAGAATGTGTTGAACATACCAGGGGAACATGTAATATCCTAAGGAATCCAAATTCGCTAGTAAATTTGTAAATACAAACTGAGAGTACTTGAATTTGACCCCTTGAACCATCCCATGGACAATGAAGAAGAGGTCTTCTGGAATCTAGTCCCATCCTCTATGTTTGTTGGATAAGCTATGTATGACAACATGGAGGAGGTAGTTCCATTGGAATGAGACCTTCCCCTTCCTGAAGGTCTTGACTGAAAAGTCACCTTCATATCCTATATGCTCAAAGGATTGGTTGACAGCAGCTTTTGGGAAAGACAGTTCACCTGCTTCATCATCCAGCTGTAGATGGGTATTGATGATGGCTGGAGTGATGAAAACCGTCCTCGTCTGCACTATGGCAGACAGTGCCTTCTCCTCGTCCATGGTGACCTCTTGACAGGTCCACCAGAACTCAAGCAACTGATCCTCATAGAGAGGAGGATCGATTGTAAGAGAGGTGAAGTAGTGAGACAAAGAAAGATACCTACACACGTCTGAGAAGCTTGGATCCTTCTTAGAGTTTAACAAGGCAACTTGATTGTGTTGCCTGTGTAGGTGCATGGTGAAATCAGGGTCGTTACGACGATCAAGATTGTCCATTTGAAGAAGCTTTTTAGTGAAGGAAGGAAGAAGAAGATGAAATTTGGGGGTAATTTTAGGTTAAGGAACAATGAGAGAAGTGAGATGAAATAGAACCATTTGAAAAGATATATGCTGTGGATTTGAGACAAAGTTATGACAAAAAGATAAACTTTAAAATCTGTAAGTGGGTCCTACTTCTGAAAAAGGCGCTCAAAAAGTTAGTTTTCTTGGAAGTAGAAAAAGCTTCCGAAGGCAATTTTGGTTTCGGAAGCTTAAAAAAAGCTTTCGAAGGCAATTTTACTTCGGAAGATATTTCAAAGAGTTTTTGAAAACTTTGGCTTCGGAAGAAATAAATGATACTTCCGAGACTAAATTGATTTCGGAAGAAATTTGTTCCTAAAATGCATTTAAGTACTTATACTAAACTTTAAGCTTCGGAAGATACTTCAAGAATTTCTTCCGAAGGTAAATCTCAGATAAGCTGTTTAAACGATTTAAGACATAAATTTTCTTCAGAAGGCAACTTTTGCTTCTTCCGAAGGTAAATTTTCATCATTCTAAGAGATATCATTTTAAAAGTTCATTTTTCTTCCAAAGAAAACTGGGCTTATGAAGTAATCTAATAGACAACCTAGGATACACAGTTTCAAGAAATAATATTGATTAAGTTATTAAGAAAAATCTATTCAAAGTTAATCATCCCAATAGCTGATACAAGATACTTAAATCTTTGTTCATCAAAAGCTTTTGTGAACAAATCAGCATATTGTTCATTTGTGTTAACTATGATTAGTTTTATCTACCCCTTTTCAAAATTATCTCTAATCAGATGATACCTGATATTGATGTGTTTGGTCCTTGAGTGCTGCACAGGATTCTCTGTAATAAAGATGACACTGTTGTTGTCTATGTGGATGGGAGTCTCTTTGAAATTGAATCCATAGTCTAGCATCTGATTCTGAATCCAAAGCACTTGAGCACAGCAGCTGGCAGCAGCAATGTATTCAGCTTCAGCAGTTGATGCAGACACACAAGATTGCTTCTTGCATTGCCAAGAGACTATCCTTCCACCCAAGAACTGACACCCCCCAGATGTGGACTTTGCAGTCATGTTACAGCCACCATAATCACTATCTGTATAAGCACACAGATTAAAGTCTAAATCCAATGGATACCAAAGGCCTAGATTTGGAGCACCTTTGAGATATCTAAGAATCCTTTTGACAGTGATTAGGTGTGACATCTTGGGGTTGGCTTGATATCTTGCACATATGCATGTGGCAAACATGATATCAGGCCTGCTAGCAGTAAGATACATAAGTGACCCAATCATAGCCCGGTAGAGATGTTCGTCAACACACTTCCCCTCAAGATCAGGACCAAGGGAGTGGTTTCTGGCTATGGGTGTCTTTGCAACCTTACAGTCAGTCATCTTGAATCTTGCAAGTATGTCATGAACATACTTTGACTGACTTATGAAGATGCCATTTTCAACCTGCTTCACTTGAATTCCTAGAAAGAAATTAAGTTCCCCCATGGCACTCATTTCAAATCTATTCTTCATCAGCATCTCAAAGTCTTTGCAGAGCTTTTGATTAGTTGAACCAAAGGTGATGTCATCTACATATATCTGAACTAGTAATGTGTCATTTCCTGTTTCTTTGATGAAGAGAGTCCCATCAATAGTACCTCTTTTCTATCCATGTTGATAGAGGTATGTTGATAGAGTCTCATACCACTTTCTTAGAGCTTGATGCAGTCCATAAAGGGCTTTATCAAGCTTGCAGACATAATCAGGATGATCTGGGTCTGCAAAGCCAGGTGGTTGTTTAATATAAACTTCTTTATCAATCACCCCATAGAGAAAGGCACACTTCACATCAAGCTGGTAGACCTTGAAATCCTTGGATGCAGCATAAGCTAGAAATATTCTTATAGCTTCAAGTCTTGCAACTGGAGCAAAGACACCAGTGTAATCAATCCCTTCTTCTTGAGTGTATCATTGGACAACCAGTCTAGCCTTGTTCTTGATGATGATCCCTCTATCATCTTTCTTGTTCCTGAATACCCATTTGGTTCCTATGACACTCTTCCCTTGAGGAATAGGGCATAAGTTCCAAACCTTCTATTTTCTGATTTGAAGCAGCTCATCTTGCATAGCTTCAATCCAGCTTCCATCCTTCAAAGCCTCATCAACCTTCTTCGGCTCTATCTGGGATAAGAAACAAAAATGTAGACAAACATGGCTGTCATGAGCTTGTCCTCTTGTTCTTACCCCTGAGTCAACATTTCCAATGATGTTTGTGGTGGGATGTGACTTGTGGATCAGAAGTTGAGGGATCACAATAAGTTGGTTAGACAGATCTAAATTAGAGAAATTTTGATCTGGCAAAGAAGAGTCCCCAACCACATCAGCACACTTATCAAGAGAAACTTGATCCAATGAGTGTGTTACATCATTCATGTTGTCTTCAATGGAGTGGTTTTCAGCATCAAGAAATTCTTGGTCATTGTCACCACCTCCAGTTCCTCCTCCTGCATTTAAAGTTCCTTCTTCTGAATTCTGAGCCTTTGAGATGGAATTTGAAGGCAATTCATTTGAATCAGCCGTATTTGTCATGCTAGTGCTGATAGGAGCTTCAATTGCAGGGTTAGTCACCACTGGAGCTGAAGTAGTCTTCTTGTTTGGTCTTTTCAGCTTAAATCTTGGATCAGGATCTTCTGTTGACCTGTCATCTGTAGATCCTGAAACATTCTCACAAGATTTGTTAAAACAGTTGGTAACTAAGTCAAGATCAAACAGCCAATCCGGACCAGAACCTTTTACACAGGGTGTGTGTTCATTGAAAGTCACATTGGTTGACTCCTCATTGATTCTAGTTCTGAGATTGTATACTCTATAAGCCTTAGCTTGAGAAGAGTACCCAACAAAGTGTCCATCATCTGATTTCTCAGTAAACTTGGCTATTTGATCTTTGGTTTTCAAGATGGTGCAAGGACATCCAAATGTTCTGAGAAAACCAATGAATGGTCTTCTTTTGTGCCACAGTTCATAAGGAGTCTTACCATGTGTCTTAACTACCAAAACTCTATTTTGCACATAGCAGGCTGTGTTGATAGCCTCTGCCCAGAAGGCGATGGACAGTTTAGAGTCAGACAACATGGTTCTTGCAGCTTCAATAAGTGTCATGTTTCTCCTCTCAACAACACCATTTTGCCGAGGAGTCCTGGGAGCACTGTATTATCTTGAAATACCCTTTTCATCACAAAATGTATCAAGGATTTGGTTTTTGAATTCGGTTCCTTGATCATATCTTATGATTTTGACCTTGTGATCAGATTGATTCTCTATTTTCAGAATGAATTTCTTTAAGATTTCAGGAGTTTCTTCCTTAGTTCTAAGGAAAAACACCCAAGTGAATCTTGTGAAATCATATGTGATCACCAAACAGTATGAGGTCCTTCCTAAACTCATTACATTGGTGAGGCCAAACAGATCCATATGTAACACATGTAGGGGAGTAGTGATAGAGTTCATTTCCTTTGGCTTGTGAGAGACTTTGTGTTGCTTCCCCTTCAGGCATGCAACACAGTGGTCATCACTTGTAAACTCTTTCTTTGGCATTCCAGTTACCAAATCATTCTTAATCAGTTTATTCATGTTCTTAAAGTTTAAATGGCACATTCTTTTATGCCAAAGGAAAGACTCATCACTATTTGCTTTAGATAGAAATCAAGAAATCTCTCCAGAGGGAGATGTGTCCTGCAAGTCCATCTTGTACATGTTCCCTTTCCTGGGGTCTCTGAGCAGAATATGCTCTTGAGAACAATGCCCTCATGCTCAGTAAAGAGCATGTGATGTTTTTGGTCACAAAATTAGGACACACTCAAAAGATTGTATTCAAGCTCCTTGACAAAATTTACCTTCTCAATGCTGAGCTTACCATTTGAGACCATGCCCCTACCAGTGATGTATCCTCCTGCATCTCCTCCAAAATCAACTGGTCCTCCATCAATTCCTTCAAAGTTTTGAAGTAGGGATTCATTTCCTGTCATGTGCCTGGAGCAGCCACTATCAATGATCCACATATTTCTGTTTGCCTTTGGCTGTCCCTGCACAAAAGAGATGATTTAGTTACATTTGGAAACCTAAGCCTCATTGGTCTTGGGCTTATAAAATTCAGATGAAGGCAATGACACAGTAAGTGATCCTATGTTCAGGCTTTGAGGATCATTTGCTGTTGCTGAAGAGGAGCTTTCAGTCTCAAGGTCTTCCTTCATCTTCCATACCACCTTTGGAAGATTGGGCTTGACCTTCAATACTTTGAATGCTTTTGTAGCTTCAGAAGCTTTGGAGACGGATCCTTCAGAAGATCTTGCTTTCACTGCAGCAAGCTTCAGTGGTTCGGAAGCATTCCTTTCTTCCGAGACAACTTTTCTTCCGAAAGCAATTTCCTACTTGCCTTCTTCTTCATTTTGGAGCTTCTGAAGGAAACAGATTTTCCTTCCAAAGCTGTTTGTTTCTTCTTCTTCTCAGAAATTTTCTTCTTAATCATGTGGATAGTACTCTTGGGATTGTATTGACAATCCTTAGCCACATGTGAAGTACTACCATACATAACACAATCCAAATCTTTCCTTCTGAGAGTCTCCTTTCCTAAAGAAGACTGAGCTTGAACACTTTCCTTTTCTTTCTCCACCTTTTCAAATGATGCAACAGGCTTCATAGGGTGAAGCTTGCTCTTTGAAATGGATGGTTCAGGCTGTGCAGTAGTGACACACAGCTGATCAGTCTTCTTGTTGTTGCTGGAGTAAGTTGAAGCTGAATTAGAACTCTTGGTACTAGAATTCTTGACAGGATCTTCAGCTTTTATCACCTTGAACCCTACAGAGATAAATACTTGTTTCTGTTTGGCATCAAAGGTGGTCTTGATCTCTTGAGCTTTTCTGGATCTTCTTTTTGCTCTTCTGATCAATATCATGTTTAAGAGTTGAAACTGTTTTCTCTAGATCTTCTATCTTAAGTTTATAGTCATTTTCAGCTCTTTTAAAATCAGCTTTTAAAATATTTAAAGACTCAATATCAGATCTCATTTCCAAGTTGTAGGACCTGTATCTGTTTACTTTAGCAATACATTCAGGAGAGCAAAGATGTTCAAGTACCTTGGCTTCATCATGATCAGCCATGAGTGCTTGGTTTGGAGATGCATCTTCAGCTTGAAAGCTCCAGTCAAAGCCTTCTTCTTCAACAGCAACTACAGCTTGCTGTCTTGGCTTCTTATTCTGGTGCCCTCCTTCATTGTAGTTTGGCTTGGATGAAGCTTGGCCACCATTTGACTCAGGTGCCTTGCATTCTCTAGCAAAGTGTCCCATCTGGTTACAGTACTAACACTTGACTTTGCTCTTGTCCAGCCCAAACTTGCCACTAGCAACATTGCTAGGAAACCTTCTCCCAGTCCTCTTGTAGAACTTCTGGGCTCTGTAAGTGACAAGAGCCATTTGCTAGACTATCTCCATGTAATCCAGATCATCTGGATGGATACAGTCCAGTCCTTTAAGAGTGAAAAGAAAGTTGCCTGAACTTTCATTAGTGGAGACAAAAGCTTGAGAAGAACTTGTCTCTTGGAAGGGACTTCCTTGGATGTAGCTTTCTCTGGGTGTCTCTGGGAAGGTGATGAAAGGACCCTTTTGTGAGGTTTTAGGGTAGCAGATGAGATGATGTTGTGGTTCTCTGCTATCCCTTTCAACCACATGAAGGGCTGAACTATGGTGAGTGTTGGAGCTACCAGATGAATTTTGCATATTCATCTCCATCTGGTATCCACTGAGTATCCCATATAACTCAGTGAGAGTAAGGGTCTTGAGGTTTTTAGTCCTCTTAATGACCACACAGTAGTGTGTCCATTGTCTTGGAAGAGAGGACATGAACTTCCTAACAATATCCCTGTTCTCAATAGTTACCCCAACATCAGGCAGAGTATCCACAATCTCAACATACCTGAAGTATTGTTGAGTCATGGTTTCACCTGTCTTGAAGGTGAAATTTTCAAACTACTGCTTCAGGAGATCCTTCTTGTTCTCCTTGGCTTCATTTGAACCCTCATACATCAGTTTCAGTGCATCCCATAGCTGTTTAGCGGTCTTGCACTTCTTGAAACCTCTGTAGATGGAGTTTGGAAGAGCAGTTTGGAGGGTTGTCATGGCTTTCTGATCAATGTCAATTCTTTTCCAGTCTTCATCAGAAAAGTCAGCCATCTCCTTTGGTATCATGCCACCACCAGCAGCAGCTGAAGAGGTGCATGGTACATGAGGTCCATTGACAACATACTCCCACATCCGGGAATCTTGAGACTTGATAAAGCCTTCCATTCTTTGACACCAAGTGTCAAAATCCTCGGGAGTGATCAGTGGGGACTTTGTCATAGTTATAGTTTCCATATCAGCTTTGGAGATAGCTGCCATTTGAAGAGTTAAGTGATGTGTGTAACTAAGAGGATTTGAAGATGGTGAGATCTTACAATCAAGAGCCTGGAATGCTCTGATACCAATTGCAGGACCGTTAAAGGGTACTTAAGCTTGCACTTAGTTAACACACTTAGGAGGATCTTAAGATCACTTAACAATTCAAATAGGGAACTGTGAACCTTTACTGAAGATACAAGATAAACATAAGTAAAACAAGAACAAGAGCACAAGATAAATTTTTCAAGGAAGTTGTATATTTCTTCTCTAGTTCTATTACAAGTGTTGTACAAGTATATTTTGAATACAAGAACCAGAGACTACTTATACTACATCCTACAACCGTCAATATGCAAAAAGATAGTTGGAAGTGACTAATCTAGACAACAAGATTAGCCTAAAGTCAAAAGGCAGATTGCCTTTTGACTAGTGACTATGACATGCCATAGCTCATTGACTTTCCTATTACAAAAAGCCAAGAAGGAACAAAAATAGAAACTTGTAGGCGAAGACCTTACTTACTTTATCATAAAGTATGGAAGTTTCACCAACTAGTGATAGCAGGTGAACTACCAGAGCATGCAGCGGAAAGTAGTTTGCTTTATGATAAAGTTGATGGAAAAGGTATATTTTCTCTCTCTTCAGAAGAAATCAGTCTTATCTTTAAACAGATTCGGAAGACTTTGTCTTGAGAGCTTCGAAAGACTTCATCTTTTACCTTCGGAAGAGTTGAGTCTTTGGCTTCGGAAGACTTTACACTTAGAGTATTTTCTAAGTTAAGTGTAAAGCTTCCGCAGCAGTTTCTTCTGAACTTTGGCTTCGGAAGATTTTACACTTAGCATTTTTCTTGAGTGTGTAAAACTTCTGAAGCTAGTTCACATTTGTTCCAAAGTGCATGTTGAAAGATTTGGTTGTTTTGGTATCCTTTGGTTGCATCAGCCTCTTAACCTCAGAGGTTCCTACAAACTCCCTCTTAACCAAAATAGAGAGGTTCTTCAGACTGGGATAGTCCACATGAGGATCTTCAGAATTCCTTTCTTCATCAGCAGATCTGGATTCTTCAGACTCATGAAGTACCTTCTCATGTCATAGAGATCATGCAGAGGGAGTTCAAGCATGTCACTTGTGAAGTAGACATGTTGTTCTCCCTGATCTCTAGTGACATACCATCTATCTGGATCTTCAGAAAATGTACAGGACAAAATTTGTCTTCTAATAGAGAGAGGCTTACTATGATAGGAGTTGGTTGAGAGTCCTCTTCATGCACTTCCTCAGGATGTTCTGACTCACCCTGAGGTTGGGAGGAGGATGCCTTTCTTCTTTTCTTCTTTGAAGAGGATCTTCTTTTGGCCAACCTCTTTTTCCTCCCTGATGATTTTAACTGAGAGGGTTGGTCTTCAGTACCAGGTTCTTCAATGGATTCCCTCTCAGTTGGGATATCCTCTCTCCCAGTTTTAGAAGGAGAGGGAGGAGAACCCTGCTGTGGGTTAGAAGATGAAGTTGGCTGTTGTGCAGCTTCAGGTGCAGGTGATGTTGTCTCTATAGGTTCAACCTTTGCCTCAACTTCAGGTTGAGCTTGACTTGATGATGAATGAAGGTCCACAAGATCTCCCCTTTTTATCTTCTGGTTGATCACCCTTATGTGCTCATCCATTATGGATAGAGACATGGGACCAAGCCTCCTTCCGGAGAACCCATACAGCTTCAATAAGCTCATCATCCTCTGCCTATCTGCAGACTTTTTCTGACTTTTCTGATGATGGCTCTTGATTTTGCAACTTCTTCCCTTTGCCTCTTCCTTGCAGCTTGCCTTTCCTTTTTGGCTTATTCTTCCAGCTGCTTATTGTATTCAAATAATATATAATCATAAGGCAAGCGAAGGAGTGTAGGTGTCTGATAGAGACCTGTGGCACTCAGAGGTTCCTACAAATAGGTCTTTATTTTTGCTGGATTTGATGTGGTGAAGACTAAAGACTCAACTATGAACTCTAGTACCAGGGGTTCTAGTTCATGTCCAAATCATCATGGTCAAGAGAAGAAGATTGATCAAATGTTCACCACTACTGCACAACCTAAACCATCTAGTTCTAAAAGGAAGCTTCACCCTCAAAGGCCTACTGCATCATCTATGAAGATGAATAAGGAAGCGAAACGAGATCAACCTCAACCTTCTCTTCAAAATAACACCCTTAGAAGTAAGCCAGTTGAATGCATCATATGTGGTGGTGCTATTCATTTTTCTAAGGATTGCATCTATAATCCTAAGAGTAGCATCCATATGAAGAAGAAGAAGACTTCTGAGAGGAACAAGAAGAAGACAGCATTGGAAGGAAAATCACTTTCCTTCGGAAGCTCCATGGTGACCAAGAAGAAGATAGGTCAAAAATTGCCTTTGGAAGAAAATTTGGTCTCGGAAGAAAGGAATGCTTCCAAAGCACTAAAGTCTACTGCATTGGATGCAAAAGCTTCCGAAGGTTCAGTCTCCAAAACTTCTGAAGTTGTCAAAACTTCCAAAGTCTTGAAGGTCAAATCTAGGCTTCAAAAGATGGTGTGGAAGATGAAGGAAGACCATGTGACTAAAAATTATTTATCAACAACAGCCAAAGATCCTCAAAGCTTGAATATAGGATCAATAACTGTTGAATTATCTTCAGTTCATCTTGATAAGCCCAAGACCAACTAGGCTTGGGTTTCCAAATGTAACTAACTAACTCTTTCTATACAGGAACAACTGAAGACCAAGGGAAATGTATGGATCATTGACAGGGCTGTTCTAGGCACATGATAGGCAATGGCTCTTTGCTTCAGAACTTTAAGAAAATTAAAGGAGGGCTAGATGATTTTGGAGGAGAATTAGGTGGTTACATTACAGGAAGGGGTAGGGTCATAAATGGTAAGCTTGGTATTGAGAAGGTAAACTATGTTAAGGAGCTTGGGTACAATCTCTTGAGTGTATCCTAATTTTATGACCAGAGACATAACATGCTCTTCACTGAGCATGAGTTCATTATTCTCAAGCCAGGGGTGGTCATTCCTCAAGAGCATATACTGCTCAGAGCCCCTAGGAAAGGAAACATGTACAAGATGGATTTGAAGGAAACCTCCCTATCTAGAGAAGTTTCTTGCATTCTGTCTAGAGCCAATAGTGATGAGTCCTTCCTTTGGCATAAAAAAATATGCCATGTAAACTTTAAGAACATGAATAAACTTATTAAGAATGATTTGGTAACTAGAATTCCAAAGAAAGAGTTTACAAGTGATGACCATTATGGTGCATGTCTGAAAGGAAAGCAACACAAAGTGTCTCACAAGCCAAAGGAAAAGAACCCCATCACTATTCCCCTACACTTATTACATACGGATCTCTTTCACCCCACCAGTGTAATGAGTTTAGGAAGAACTTCATATTGCTTGGAGATCATAATGACTTCACAAGATATACTTGGGTCTTCTTTCTTTGAACTAAGGATGAGACCCCTGAAATCTTGAAGAACTTCATTTTAAAAATTAAGAATCAATGTGATCACAAGGTCAACATTATAAGATGTGATCAAGGTACCAAATTCAAGAACCAAATCCTTGATACATTTTGTGATGAAAAGGGTATTACAAGACAATATAGTGCTCCCAAGACTCCTCAGCAAAATGGTGTTGCTGAGAGGAGAGACTGGACACTTATTGAGGCTGCAAGAACCATGCTCTCTGACTCTGAACTGCCTATCATCTTCTGGGCAAAGACAGTCAACACTGCCTGCTATATGCAGAATAGAGTTTTAGTAGTCAAGACTCATGGTAAGACTCTTTATAAACTGTGGCATAAAAGGAGACCTTTCATTGGTTTCCTCAGGTCAGTTGGATATCCATGCACCATCTTGAATACCAAAGATCAGATAGCCAAATTTGCTAAGAAATCAGATGATGGGCATTTTATTAAATACTCTTCCTAAGCTAAGGCTTATAGAGTATACAATCTCAGAACTAGAGTAGTTGAGGAGTCAGCCAATATGACCTTCAATGAGCACACGCCCAGTGTGAAAGGTTCTTGTCTAGATTGGCTATTTGATCTTGATTTAGTTACCAACTGTTTTAACAAATCTTGTGAAGATGTTTTAGGATCTACATGTAGCTTATCAACAAGAGATCCTGACCTATGATTTTAGCTGAGAATACCAAGTGATAGAATTCCTTCAGCTCTAGTGGTAACAAACCTTGCAGTTAGAAATCCTCTCAGCACTACCATGACAAACTCTTCCGCTGATACATTTAAGGTGCATATAAATTCTAGCACTGAGGCACAAAACTCAAATGAAGGGGTTTCCAATGTAGGAGAAGATGGAGATGGTGAAAGTGATCAAGAATTTCCATGATGTTGACAACTTCTCCACTAAAGACAACATCAATGATGTCACATACTCATTGGATCAAGTTTCTCTTGATAAGTGTGCTGATGTGGTGGGTGATACTCAATCACTAGATCTGAATTTCACTAATTTAGATATGTCAAACCAACTTGTTGTGATACCTCAACTGATAATCCACAAGTCCCATCCCACAACAAACATCATTGGAGTTGTTGAAACGGGGGTAAGAATAAGAGGACAAACCCACGATAAAAATGTTTGTCTATACTCTTGTTTCTTGTCTTAGATTGAGCCAAGGAAAGTAGAAGAAGCTTTGAATGATAGAAGTTGGGTTGAAGCATTATAGGAGGAGCTGGTTCAATTCAAGAGACAAAAGGTTGGAACCTATGCATTCTTCCTCATGGGAAGACACCAATAGGTACCAAGTGGGTTTATAGAAATAAGAAAGATGATAGAGGAATTGTCATCAAGAGCAAGGCAAGACTAGTTGTTCAAGTGTATAATCAAAAGAAGGGATTGACTACATAGATGTTTTTGCTCCTGTGGCAAGACTAGAAGCTATTAGGAAATTCCTTGCTTTTACTGCATCCAAAGATTTCACAGTTTACCAACTTGTTATCTGGTGTGCATTTTTATATGGAATGATAGATGAGGAAGTGTATGTCAAGCAACCACCTGGCTTTGCAGACCCAGATCATCCTGATTATGTCTACAAGCTTGACAAAACTCTCTATGGGCTGCATCAAGATCCAAAGAAGTGGTATGAGACACTGCCACAGTATGTTGTCCAACATGGCTACAAGAGAGGTACTATTGACAACACACTCTTCATAAAAGAATAGGGAATGACATTATGCTGGTTCAATTTTATGTAGATGACATAATCTTTGGTTCAACTAATCCAAAGCTCTTTAAAGACTATGAGAAGCTGATGAAGAATAGATTTATAGATGACATCATCTTTGGGGAACTCAATTTCTTTCTAGGAATTCAAATAAAGCAGGTTGACAATGGCGTCTTCATAAAGCAGTCAAAGTATGTTCAAGACATATTAACCAGATTTCATCTAACTGAGTGCAAGGTTGCTAAGACATCCATCGCCAAAAACCACTCCTAGGACATAATCTTAAGGGGGAGTGTGTTGATGAACATCTCTACAGGCTATGACTGGGTCTCTTATGTAGCTCACATCCAGTAGGCCTGAAATCATGTTTGCCAGATGCATATGTGCAAGATTCAAGCCAACCCTAAGATGTCACACCTGGTTGCTATTAAGAAGATTCTTAGATATCTCAAAGGTGCTCTCAAACTAAGCCTCTAGTATCCCAAGAATTCTGACTACAATTTGTATGCTTATACAGATAGTGACTATGGTGGCTACAACATGACTGCAAAGTCTACATCAGGGGATGTCAATTTCTTGGTGGAAGGATAGTCTCATGGCAATGTAAGAAACAATCCTATGTGTCTGCATCAACTGCTGGAGCTGAATACATTACTGCTGCAAGCTGCTGTGCTCAAGTGGTTTGGATTCAGAATCAAATATTAGACAATGGATTCAACTTCAAGGAGACTTCCATCCACATAGACAGCAATAGTGTTATCTCTATTACAGAGAATCCTGTGTAGCACTCAATGACAAAGAACATCAACATTAGGTATCATTTTATAAAAGATAATTTTGAAAAAGGGATTGATAATACTAGTCAAAGTTAAACATAAATAAACAATATGCTGATCTGTTCATAAAAACTTTTGATGAACAGAGATTTGAGTATCTTGCATTAGCTATTGGGATGATTAACCTTGAGTAGATTTTCTTAAATTAATTTCAAGATTATTTTTCAAATATGTGTGTCTTAAGTTGTCTATATTATCACTCATATAAGCCTTATTTATCTTGAGAGAAAATTTTTCTAAATGATATTCTTAAGAATTTTGAGAATTAAAGATACATTTTCCTTCGGAAGACATTACGTTGACTTCGGAAGAAAATTATATTTTCAAAACTAATAACTACTTACTAAGGAATTTACCTTTGGAAGAAAATCTACTATATCTTCCGAAGCTTAAATACACTTCTAAGTACTTATATGTTTTGAAGGATAATTTTCTTCCGAAAGCAATTAAGTCTTGAAAGATTTATTCATCCTTTGTATACAACTTTAAATTTTAATATCTTCCGAAGCCAAATATATCTCGGTAGCAAAATACGCTAAGTAGTTTTCTTTCGAAACAATTCTTGTCAAGCTAAGGAATATCTTCTAAAGTCAAATTGGATTCTAAAGTTTTCTCAAACTTTCGAAGACAAATTACCTTTGGAAGATTTTCTACTTCCAAGATAACCGCCTTTTTGGGTACTTTATTAGAGATGGGATCGAAATTCAGATTTTAAAGTTTATCATTTTGCATTAACTTTGTCTCAAATCCAACCATATAAATATCCTTACAACGATTCCCCCTCTTTCTTCTTTCTAATCATCTGCAAAAGTTCTAACCCTAATTTTACCCACAAACCCTCTTTGTTCTTAGTTTTCTTCATCCCAAAGCTTTCTTAGGCAACATACCTGATAATCCAAAGATCATTGCAGGAATTATCAATTTGATTTTAACAAGTATTGATCGCGAAATTATCAATGCCTGCTGTTTAACCGATTGTTTATCAAAAGTTGAAATAGATGAACAAAGAAGAACAACTAGAAAAACTAAACGTAATAATGCAATACAAAGATTGTTTTCTATTGCTCTTCATTCACAATTAATCGATTACAATTGATTATAATGCTATATGTTCTTGATGCTTGATCTTGCTATATTGTGAATTGCTGATTGTTGTTGCATTCCTGGAGAAGTGGCCATACAGATTACATTTGAAACACGTCACCTTGGATTTATCAACACCAATTTTTGTTGTTCTGCCTCCCACTGATAATCCCTTGTTTCTCTTCATGTACATTTTGGCTCTATAAGCAATCATGGCCATCTGCCATTGTAGATCCATCTCTTCAACTTCATCTGGATGGAGTTCTTCAAGGTCTTGCTGACAAAAGTAGGCAGGAGTCAAGTTACTTCCCAAGTAGGCTTGAAAGCTTGAACTGAAAGCTGCAAAGGCTACCTTCTGTTCTTCTGATTCCAGAACCATAGTAATTGGTTCTATTTGATTGCTGGCTTTGTTGGATTTGGAGTCATCTGACTTTCCTTTTGCTTTTTTGTTTTTTATTGTTTTGAGAGTTCAACTTGGAGGGCTTAGCAGAATAGAAGCCAGATTCCTCTTCAGTATCACTTTCAACACAAGAGTTATCTTCATCATCATTAGAGATGAAGGCACTTCCAACACCCTTAGTTTCTTTGAATTGGTACGGTGCTATAGGTGCTTTAACACTCTTGTTTTTGGTTTTCTCGTCTAACTCCAAAGCTTCTACCTTTGCAACCAGAGTGTCCAACCCAATTGCCTTTAGATCAATAGTATTCTTGAACATGGACACAGTGTAGGTCTAGCTTTCTGGTAATGAATGAAGCATCTTCTTGTTTAACTCCTCGTTGCTGTACTGCAGTTCAAAGATATTCATCTCTATAACAAGTTACATAAACTTATGGAGTTGTTGAGGAACAGACTCACCCACAATATGATTAAAAGTCTCATACTTTGAGCGAAGTGTATCCTTTTTTTATGCTCCTTATCTCTTCACTTCCTTCACACAAAGTGTGTAGGATTTTCCATAACGAGTTTGCTATTTTATATGATTCACACCTGATCAAGAGATCTTCAGGCAAAGCCATAGTAAGCATACTATATGCTTTGATGTCAATCTTGACTCTCTTGGCATCATCAGGTGATAGATTTTTTAAACTTACGAGTTGATTGTTGTCTTTATAGTCCGGTCCTAAAGCAGGTTGAATATAAGGACCTTCAGTAATCGAAACCCATAAATCAAAATCTGTATAATTAACATGATTCCTAAATCTGATTTTCCATGTTTTAAAATCAGATTTATTTTCCGACTTTGGAGGTTGATAAGTGCCAACCACTGAATTGCTCATGTTAATTAACTTGATTAAATAAACACCAATTAAACAAATCAAACAGATAGATCAATTGATCTAGATCAATGAGCACGTGGCTCTGATACCACCTGATAATCCAAGGATCGTTGCAGGAATTATCAATTTCATTTTAACAAGTATTGATCATGGAGTTATCAATACCTGCTGTTTAACGGATTGTTTATCAAAAGTCGAAATCAATGAACAAAGAAGAACAACTAGAAAAACTAAACGTAATAATGCAATACAAAGATTGTTTTCAATTGCTCTTCATTCACAATCAATTGATTACAATTGATTATAATGCTATATGTTCTTGTTGCTTGATCTTGCTATATTGTTAATGTTCTTGTTGATCAATGTGCATCGATCAATATATACACCTAATTATGTATAGATATCTTCCTATTCTGTTCCTATTTTCTAGCTAATATATTGCTATTCTGTTTTGATATTCTGTTTCTATATTTGCGAATCCTTGCCTTGTTTATCGGCATAGGAGTTCACAATTACATAGGAAATTGTAAATTACATAAAGAATGTTGTTGATGTGACATAGAATATTCTGTTGATTTAATTATCCTTCGCCGTCATTGATTTGATGATATTGCTCTGACATGTTGACTTGTTGACTTTTTGTTACGTACTTGATGATTTGAAACAATACAAGTTTGTTAATCTTCTGTAGGAATTAGTCTTCCACAACAACACTTTGTCTTCAGCATTTGTTCTTCAGTGGTTATGCTTCCACAAGAGTTCTTATACTTGTTCTTTAGCAGCAAGCTCTCCTTCAGCAGCTCCACTTGATCTTTGGTCTTGTTCAGCAGTTGTTGTTCATCCGTAGGAGATCTACGGAAGTACACATCAGTTATGCTCCTGAGAACATCTACAGAGGAACACTTATTCATCCGTAGATTGTTCTAACACTTAGTCAATTTTTCCAAATTGACAAAGTTTGATGTTTCCTGTAATAACATAAACTAACACATATAATAATATGGGTTACCATATAATTCATGCATTACATTATATTATCAAAAAGAAAATTACAATGATTAATTACAAGAGTTGACAAGTCAACTAAACCTATACATTTAATCTAGTTCTAACAATACTCACCCTATAGGTTTAGCCTCTTGTAATCATCTGTTCAAGTCTCTCAATTCTTGAACTCTTGTCAAAATTTTGGTGTTGAAGTATCCCACAATATTCTTTTGATCTTCATACAGATACTTTATCTTTATTCTTCCTATTCTCTTTAATGTTTTGTATTTCAAGCCCAGGATGTCCTTTTTAGTGGTTAATGTTACAACAACACTATTATTGGACACCACTTCCAGGTCATCCTGTTCTGAAATTCTCAGTTTTGTTATTAGTTCTATTTCTGCTCCCATCAGTTGACCAGCCTCAAACTTCCTTCTCTTGTAGGTCTTGGCATGGAGCTTGTCAATAACTTGAATGATGTGTACATACAAGCACAGGTCATTTTGAGCAGTTTGATCATTTAGCTTGGGAAAATGCTTGGCATGTAGATATGAAGTGTAGCTCGGATGAAGTAGCTTGATCACCATTGGGTTAAATAGCCTTATGCTAGGACCTTTCTTCAGTGGATCATTTCTCTACAACACCAGCTCTTTCGTCCTTTCTACATATCCCTATTCCTTGATAAGGCAAGAGTACTGATTTCCCTTAATAACTTTGATTGATGCTTCAGATCTGTCTTCATATCCAATTCTTTGTAAAAATTCATCATCTAAAGCTTGAGAAGAAGACATGAGACCTTTTCTATTTCAACTTCCGTTTGTTGTGTTCTGCATCTTCTCTCTTGCGTCTTTAAGCACATCTCCCTTGAACCTGTGACTCAACTTAGCCACAAGTCC
This sequence comes from Flaveria sonorensis, assembly GCA_025506505.1. Taxonomy (NCBI): domain Eukaryota; kingdom Viridiplantae; phylum Streptophyta; class Magnoliopsida; order Asterales; family Asteraceae; genus Flaveria; species Flaveria sonorensis. The sequence goes on along the minus strand of CM046439.1, from coordinate 28,463,841 downwards.
AGAGAAGTCTCTTCCCCTTAGACTGATTGGGTAGTTTATGATGGGAATGTTTTGCAAAGTAGTGAGGTCTGCATCTGGAAGTGTAAGGAGTGTTTCCACCCTTAGAAAGTATTGAATCATTCTAGATGTTCTCTTTAGCATAACACAATCCCATTCTGGATCATATTTCCATGCTATTATTTTATTTTCTTCAGCTGTTCTTAGAGTGGTCATCTGATCAAAGAGTTGTATCAATGTAGTCTTTTCTTCTGTTATCTCCCTCACAGTAGTTCCTAGGGTCCATACTTTGCTGGGAATGATGTCTCTTGGTTCTTTGATCATGCTTTCTTTGCCCTTATACATATCTTTGCTTTGAACTATAGTTGGTTCAGCAGGAGTTTGTTTTGCTTGATTGTAGGCAGGATTGGGAGCTCCAGTCTTGAATTTCACTCCTGTTTCTAGATCCACCTTCATCAAAAGCTCCATCATAGCTCTAAACTCACCAATTGTTCTCCCTTTAAGCACATGTTGCTTATAGTTGTGACTTTGTAACCAGCAAGTCATGTTGTACCTTGTCAGCTTCTTTGAGTCACAATTGCCCAAGTCTTTTCTTATTTGCTCCATGGCCTTGAACTTTGAAAAAGTTTCATAATTGCAAATTGGGAGCATCAGTCTTGCAGCATCAAATTCTTTCAAAACTTGAATCATTTCAGGCATATTCATTTTCTCTACCAAGTCATAGGAAATCCATTGTTGATTAAGTCTATGAACATGGCAGATTGAGCTCTTTCTTCAAGTATGTCTTCGGTTGATAGCATGCCAGATTCTTCTTCAGTTAGCTGCTTCAACTCATCATCACTTTCTTCTTTGATGATGTCAAGTTGCTAATAAGCTGTAGGATCAGCTGATGGAGTGTGAGTTGGGGAGACCCTTTTTGTTTTGTTTTGTTGATCTTTAGATTCAGCACCTTCATCTTGATTTTGCCTAGATATTTTCTTTTCCTGCTGTAATAGATTGTGGATTCCTTTTTCTTCATTTTTGAACTCACAGAAGCTTATTTCTTTTTGCTCACTTCTTGTTCAGACAACTTTTTCTTTAACTTCTCAATCTCATCATCTTTTGCTTTCAGTTGTTCTAATTGTTTAGAGATTAGCTCATTCATTGCATCAATCACCTCATTATCAGTCTCAATATCTTCTCTCAGCCTTTTGATTCGTCCTTCCAGTTGAGTGATTGAAGCATCTTTCTCAGCTATCAGTCTGTCTTTTTCTATCAGCTCCTTCTTCATTTTCCTCAACTTTTCTAACTTCCTATTGCTTTTAATGATCGAATTGTTGTATTTTGCTACCAGGTAGCTCTTACTCACATCAATCTCTTCTTCATTCAAGTAATCCTCATTATAAGCAATGATGTCAACATAACTACCCTTCTCTTGTTCAACTTCTTCATCTTTCTCCCTTTCAACCTCCAGACATATCTCCTCAGTATCACCATCATTAACAGCTTCATATTCATCCTCATCAAAGTTGAGTTTCTCAGTAGATGTTGGGCTATCAATAGGTTCAGTAGGTGTGGGTGAGGTGGTTGGTTCAGTTTGAAGTGGAGGTGTAGGTGTTTGAGTGAGAAGTGGTGAGATGGGTTCTGTTGCACCAGAGTGCAGTGATGATTGAGATTGGATGGGTGAGATAGGTTGGGTATGCTTACTGGAAGATGATTCTGATAATTCTATCACAGTAGCTGGTGTTGGAAAGTATGGTTCATGTTGACGGTTGTGGTGGAGATTGTTGTGGTGATGGTTGAGGTATTTGATCAAGTGACACTGCTTCAGTTGAAATAGAGTTTATTGATGTTTGAGAAAGTGCAGGTGATAAGGGTTGGGTGTGTTCACTTGGTGGTGAAGGAGGATTGGGTTCATGATGTGGTGGTTCAGGTAATTTGGTTGAAGGTGTTGTTGTTATGGTTGTTCAGGGAATATGAGTTCCTGAGGTATGTCAGCAGTTTCATCCATTACATGTGGGAACATCTCCACCTCTTCTCCTTGATACTACCCAGTCAATTTGTTGAGTAGAGATCTTCCTAGGTGAGTTTGCACAAACACATCACCTTTTCTTTCAACATTAGGCATACATTTATCTATGATCAGCTGGATGACCCTTGGGAACATGTACATCTTATTGTCTTTCTGCATTCTTATGTAGTCTCACAGGCATCCAAGAATGTACTTGGAGTAGTTATACTTTCTTCCCTCAAAAATGCCGATGATTCCCGATGAGATGTGCCTCGAGAATCTGTCCAAACCGAACTTCCTGTTGGAGATGTCCTTAAGATAGGTGTGGCATAGGAATCTATACGGCTTGCACAACCTCCCCTTTTTTATCTCACCGTGTTGATAGTCTCCCTCATACCCCATTAACTGAAAAACTTTCTGAATGTATTCGTGATCAAATACATCAGGGTGACCTTCTTCACTTTTTCCGAACTCCAGCGCCCTCCTTATTGTTCGTTCATCAATTCTCAGTTATTGATTTCTGATTGAGGAATAAATTACTTGTTCTTCATTTTCTTCCTCGACCCTCGCAGAGTCCCAGAAATCTATCATGTGTGATTGATAGATAATAGGATCCGCTGTTAGCGCATAAAACAATCTACTTCTTCTCAGATAGCGGATGATGTCTCTGCATCCATCTTCCAATTCTGGATTCAGAAATGCGCATATGTTATGATCTTTGACGAATTGATTAGTCATACTGGCTTTGATGTTTTACTGATGTGTGGATTATTTGTGTGGAATGAACGATTTCAGCGATTGTTGATGAAAGGGGTTTGAGAGATTTTCTACGGCTGAGAAGGTTTTTGAGAGTGAGTAGAAGGGCCAACGGTCAAGATATCCTTTTATGCCTTTTTAGACAATTTAAAAATATTTAATATTGTGGGACCTATTTTCCTTTATACCCTTCCGAGGTTGTCCACAAGTTTATGCTTCCGCAGAACATCTACTGAAAGGCTAAAACTTTCCTTTTTGATTTGATTTAATTCTATTCTTCCGCAGAACATCTATGGAAGGCAAAGACTTTGCTGTTTTAACGTTAACAAATTAATTCTTTCGCAGAAACATCTACGAAAGACAAAATTTGTTATGAATTTGTTGTTTTATCTGTAGGTTACCAATCTACGGAAAGGCAATTTTTGTTCTTTTTGATGTATGATCTTAAACACAATGTTAGAACATTTGTTGTTTGCTATTGGACCTTGTTGACTCTGCTTCATGGCAATTGTGCAAAATTGATTTGGTTAAAACCTTCAGATATCCTGCAGCCAAGTTAGTACTCAAGTTCCAAGTTTCTTCATTTAAAGATGTAACACATTTGATACTCAGATTTTCATGCTGATTTACTACTCCCCCTAAATTTGTGATTAATCATAAAATTATGCATTTATCAAAATTTATAAAGAATAGCATGAAAAACATTATCTGTCCAACTAGTTAGCAAAGAAAAGAACAAAACCAGAAATTATTTACAAGCATTGACATCATATAATGGGATCATACTATAACGCTAAGAAATTTCCCAGTGATAGTTTTGGTTGATGATAGAAGACAGATCTAGTGTTGATTGCAAGTATATTGATCCGCATAAATTCAAGCAAGGGTGTATATTCAACTTGACATACTATTTATCATGTTTTAAAATTGTTTAAAGATGGACAAGTATGGACTCCACATTCAATTCACATTGAAGTTTGTCCTCCGTAGATGAGTCAATTTATCACTTTTTCACACTTAAAACTATGTTCCGTAAGTTATAAGCTCTATCTTAAGATTTCTTTGAAATCTTACTAATGCTGATATGATTTTGTAAGGCCCCGTTCCCGGGACGCATACGGTTGGACCGTCATTGCATAAAATATTTAAAACATACATTACTTTTGCAGCGGAATTTAAAACTTTTATTAATAATTTAAAACATATTATTTCATTACATCATTCGTTTACATTTCGAAATATATCATCATATTAAAAATGTGGATGCCAACCTCAAAACGTCCCCAGTAGCTTATGCATCCATGCCTGCTACTCCTCAGCATCAACAAAATACCTGCCAACTATTATGCATACAAAAAGTCAGCGACGCTGAGTGAGTTCTAGTTTTATAAATAAAATACTTTACTTTTGTTAAAACTTAACCTTTACATTCGTTCGTGATCACACATCATACGTACATATTATTATCTTCGTCATCGTTCATCATCAAACAATACATACTTACTATCATCCGAATCCTGCCTCATGCAATACCCCCGACTCGTGCTCAAAAGCTGATACAGTGCAGGGGCCTGTAAACAAACCTCCAACTCGTGTCCGAAGACTGACACAGTACCGGGGTACGCGACAAGGATCCCATCTCGTATGCAACACCCCCGACTCATGCTCAAAAGCTGATACTGTGCCGAGCCCTGTAAACAAACCCCCGACTCGTGTCCGAAGACTGACACAGTACCAGAGCGAGCAACAAGACCTCATCTCATGCCATCTTGTCTCATGCATGATGAGCTCAAAATGAATCGATCTGTGATGATATCATGATACAATTCAATCAAAACAAACACAAGTAATCAAATCTAAGCAAACGTATCACAAAAATTCATAGTTTCATTGATAGAATGCATAGAGAATACAAGTGTAGAAAGAAAACAGTTACAGTTCGTTCGATCCTCTCTACATACCTTATCTATGCTATTTATACTATCAATACACAAGGAACAATATTTACCTAAATGTCCCTATATTATGACAAAAAATAAAAGACATATAAAGACAAATGTTAATCTTTAAAGAAGCATCTACAATACTCCCCCTAAGATTTACATGTCTTCGGTCTTCAAAATCTTCAGTCTTCAAATCTCTTTCTTCAATCTTTGTCTTCAATCTTTAATCTTCTTTCTTCAGTCTTCTTTCTTCTGACTTTGTCTTTAATCTTTAATGTTCTTTGATCTTCATTCTTTAAACTTCAGTCTTCTTCTTTATCTCTTTCTTCAATCTCCTTCTCTATCTCCAACTTTGATCTTCAGTCTTCACAAGCAAAGAAGTCATCTGGTTCTTCTTTTATCTTGAAAACTGGCTTTCCCTTATATAGCTCTTGTTCCCTTAGAGCTTTGGCAATAGCTGACTTGAATTTTACTGCTAAAATCCCTTGTTCAGGCTTAGCTTCATTTGTTTTGATCTCCATATTGTTCATTACTTCCAAAGTTTGCTTAAAAAGACCTGCAATATCAATATTTGCATAACATTCTATAGGTTTTGCAGTATCTTTGCAATGAATCTCAAAACCCCTTTGCTTGAAATTCTCATGAATTCAATGTCTTTGATATCTTTCTTCACAATATTAGCGTATGCTAATGCTTTCCTCAATGATATTCTCTCCATCGCTGCATTCATCACCTTGATTATAGACATAAAATACTTTTTGTCATTCTCAGCAGTTTCTGGACTCACTTTCTCAAACTTCTGAATTGATAAGAAAGAAATGTAACTAGGATGGAGTAATTTAAGTTCAAACACACCAAACAATGTAATCATATCTTTATCCCAATCATCCACATTTCTGACCAACTTCAATTCATACGTTTTAGAATTATAAAACCATCTTAGAATCGGTTTTGATTGTTGAGATCCATCAATTACTTTCAATCTAGGATTTGTGACTTTCTCAAAATACTCATCACTGAAAGCATCCAAAAACTTCTCTTCACCAACTTCTTTATAAACTCCTTTTCTCTTCTTCTTTAATGATTGAAAATATTGCTTATCTTCTTGATCACACCTTATTTGTAAGAATGAACTCATTCTGTTTATCCCTTTGCGAAGTAACTCAACAAATAATTCTCCACATTTAGCTTTTGAATGGTTGATCAAAGGCAATCTGTCTAATTCTTTCAAGTCTTGAACTAGCAGCTTAATAATACTTGAAAAGAAATAATAAACATCATAAATTGCATTAACTCTTTTAATCAAGAATGCATCAAACACTTCATCATACTTCCAAGCTACGATCTTGACCTCCTTAGTGGTATCAGGAACAATCATAGCATTCAAAAAATCTGAAATAGATTGTCATTTCTATAATACATTACGCACAAGGTCACCAGCGGATCGTGCTTTGTTCTACAATTGCTTCTGTTCCATTGATACTCGATATCCTTGTCTTTCTGTTTCTGGAAACATCTTCATCAGTTCTCTTCTTCTCTCGTAAGCAGAACTTTTCTTCTCCATTGCTTTGATCTCTTGAGGCTTCAAAATCTTTGTCCTCTTTGTTATCTCCAAGTATTGAGGATTATCCATATCAAGCACTATCATCTTATTTGTTTGTCTTTTAGTTTCTTGGAAACTTTTCACTAAGTTCCTTAATCATTCACCTTGCAATCTGTTCAATTTCTTTTATGGATAATTACGTGAATGTAACCACATTCTGAGTGTAGTAATGCTCATATCATCAGGGTTAGGATGATGCAACTCAGATGTAGACAGTTCCTTAATGTTAATGCTTTCTTGTAATGGGTTCCATTCTCCATGTTCAACTACAATTTCGTTTGGATCAACAGGAGCAACGGATTCAGCTGTAACACATTTTTCATATTCTTCATGAATTTAAGAAACAGTCAAACCATCAAGAAACACCCGATTGTATTTCATCTTCACCAAATAATTGTATTTTTCTTCAACATCAACAGGTACATCATCATGACTTATGTCAATTATAGAGAAATGTTCATCAACATTAGCTTCTTGGATATCTTCATCATCCAGCACTTCATTGTACCAATTGTCATCAAATTCAGCTTCTATATCATCTAAAGCTCTAATGGTTTCTTGTATATCTAAATCTTCTTCATCTCTACTTGCATATTCATCAATCACTTTTTGAACTTTGAATGATAATTCAGGTAGTATCGAAACATCAATATCATCTAATTTCCTCTTTCCTTTATCCAAAATAGGTATTCTCTCAACATCAATAGGAGTAACTTCAAAGATAATCATCAATTCAGGAGATGGAGACTTCTGTTTTTCTTTCAACTTTTCTAATTCTTCTTTCAATGATTCATTTTCTTCATTTACTTTCTTTAATCTTTCTTCCATTGAATCAAAATCTGTCATCATTACCTCAAAAGTCTTCATATTATCATCTTGACTTTTTCTTAACTCATCAATTAACTTGTCTTTCTTTTTCATTTCTTCAATCAAACTTTCATTGACAGCTCTCAACTCTTCAATTATCTTTAATTGATTCAACTTTTCTTCATTCAATTCATCAATCTTATTTTGTAAATTTTATTCTTCAGTTAATGCAAACTGATCATTATGCTCTACCATTTCTTCAATTATACTTGCAATTTCTTTAATAAATTGTTCTTCACCTTGATTAATTTCTTCAGTATCCTCATCATGAAACTCTTTAGTAGCTTGATCAATTTCTTGTACATCTTCCTCACTTTTATCATGAATTTCTTCAGTAACTTGCTCAGTTTCTTGTATATCATCATCATGATCTATTTCCATTCCATTACCATCATGACCACCATCATCATCATCATGGTCATCATCAGATGAACTAGAGCTATCATCATCTACATCATCAATGTTTTCATTATCATCATTATCTTCTTCATCCTCTTCAGCTGGTACTTCCTTAATCAAATCAGCTGGGTCAATAGGCTCGTCCTCAGTTAAATGATAATGATCAATAGTGATATCCACTTCATCATTAGCAACATTGAGAATATAATCAAATAATGGAACATTCTGAGCTCCAGTAACCATTGCCAGTCTCTTATAAGATACATCAGACATATGCTCTAGCATCATAGTTTCACCACTCATACCATACACACGTATGTCTGGATACTCTTCATTGGTGATCATCTGAAGAAATCTAGGATACATGAGATACTTGTTCCTAATTCCCTTTTCAAGATTAAAAATAAAACCATTTAGAATCCACTTTGACTTATTGAATCGTCTATTTGTAGTCAGTGCTACAATGGGTGATGCAATGTCAACAGGGAAAGAATTCCATCCCGCACTTCGTTTTGACATGCAATGTTGGAAAATATAGCATATAAGCTTCCAATGGTTATACACATGAGCATGAAAGAATTGTTTCTTAGGAAAATGGTCAGGATGTCCCATTTCCATGAATGTTTGTCTACATTCATCAAACTTTAGCTCGAATAAATCTTCTGGATCATTAGGTCCTAACCTCAAGGCTTGTCTAATTGAGTCTTCAAAGACTTCAATCATTCTAAAATTTGTTATAAACCCTCGGACCACTTTAGCTCCATTATCATCAACATCAACAAATGTTGTACTCCAGAACTTCTTAATCAGACGTGCATAGATAACAGGTTGGTAGCACATGGCATATACGTACTTCGTCCGTAATAGAAATTTGATCATATCTTCGTATCCTGTAGCATCTTGAATATCCTCGATTAATAGCGCAGCAACGTTGTGTTTCGGCTCAAACTTTAAATCAGCCATCTGCAAAATTAACCACAAGACATTTAAATTTTGAAGTTTTAACAATTAAAATTAATATTTTTTTATTTTTTTATTTTTAAAAATTCATTCTGCTGAGATGCAAATATTTCAAACAAATTGATTTCTTTGATTATTTAACACATTTTAGATTTCAAATTTTGATTAAAACAAACTTATTTTCAATATGAATTTTTTTTTAAATATTTTTTTTTATTAAAAAATGTTGAATGACTGTTCATCTTCATCCTCGGTCGATGAAGATTCATCACTGAATCAATTTGATGAACAAACAATTTGAATGCAACATTCTGATCGAAATCATGTCCATATTATCATTCAATCATCAATTTCAGTTCATTTAGACATTTTAACCATCAATTTACAGATTTGCATACAATCTAGGTTTTCAAACGCCCGAATAGGGTCGAAACGCCTAGCTTAAATCAACCTGTAAATCAATGATATCAGTGATTTTGATCATGAACTTACACTTAGAATTAAGCACAATGACCTTTGAATACAAGAGTAACTCAGAAAACGATCAAAATGAGGAATAAGGGTTTATCGGAAGCACACTGAGTTCGAAGGATTAAGAGTTCAGGGGAATTTGAAAATGAAATCCGAAAACACAAAGTGTTGTTTATATACTAAATGAAAAATTTTAGGCGCATGAGCACTGTTTGTGCGCATGGGCTTAGGCGCATGAGCACTGTTCAGATGCATAAGCACTGTGTATGCGCTTTTGCACTGTTCAGGCGCATGAGCTTAGCTGAAACGTCCAATTGACACTTGTACACTTGGAAGCATGGGAACTGTTTAGGCGTATGGGAAGAATAAAACGCCCAACTTGGCACATTTTCAGACTTAAGACAACTGTTTTGACGCATGACAACTGTCTAGACGCATGAAGTTGTCTGAAACATCCAACACTTGTACAAATCTTGAAAAATCATCATGCTCCTAATCTTGGACTTATGAATACTGTTTAGGCGCATAAGATGACTTCCATGTGTCCCAACACTTATAATTTTTCAGATCTTCCACCTGCACATTGTTTAGACATATTAGCACCGTTCACATACTAATATTAAAACAATTTATCAAATTTTGACTTTAATAAGTCAAACTTTGACTTTCACCCAAAATTTACACAATAGACCCTCAATTTTGAACTTTTTGCATTTCAAATTTTTATTTTTATTTTGAATTTTTAATTAATTAATTAATTATTTATTTATTTATTTTATTTAAATTTTCAAAATAATTTCCCATCACTTTAGTCTCTAATTTTTAACAAAAAATCTCATTTAACTTTTGCAAGAAGCTTTTCCATTAAAAGTTCATTTTTACATTTTGTTTCACACACATGCTTGAACATATGTAGCATCATCCTTTCCATCCAAAACATTTGATTTTGATTTTTCATGATTTTACATATCTTGAAATTTGACAATCAGATTTCTTAAACACTGTTTTAACTCTTTTTACTCCCCCTAAACTTTTAAGTTTGATAAAACTTAGAAGTTTCTTAAATTTTGTCACATGAAGAGCACAATAATCATTGTTAAATTGCCTGCACACAGAAAATATGCAAAAATCAAAATGAAAGTAGAATAAAATCCTAATATTCATAATGAATCATGTCTGCAGTAAGATCATATTAATAGTGATCAGCACTTTGAAATAAAAAATTGATGGATAGTCACAGACAGTGATTAAATCCTGATCAAGTGTGTTCCAGGTTAGCATTTCTGCAGCAAAGGAGACACAAGATCTAAGGACAGAAAATGAGTGCTTTTGGCAAGGTACTCAGCACACTTACTTTTTCAATTCTTGGATTGTTTAAGGTACAATTAGATATGACATTACGTAGTCACACTTAGACTTAAAGAGGTTAATTCTCATAAAGATAGGCAAGAAGTCACTATTGTCAACTTGTTAACCTGACATATACTATAACCAGATCTCATTTGGTGTTTATGCACATTGGCATCTTGTTGCATCAGTGAGAAAATCCAGGTCTGTAATCACTTACAACAAAGGATATCTCATCACTTCAGGTCTATGATGACTTATAACAGAGAAGTGTTAGATGCATTAAATAATTAGAGCTCAATGGTTATTCATATCACCATCAGGTGTGAGATTATGTCTTAACAAGCAATCAATTTGAGAGATCAACACTACTCATTAGTGCTAAGATAGACATACATGAATGCATGAGTGATTTAGTTTAATCACAAGAATTTACTTTTTCAACCTAATTGCATGAGCTTACCTACACATCATATATGATCATGTCAGACTTTAGTCGAAAGCGAAGTATGCAACTGATCATACTAATGTACTTTCATTTCTCACGTATTGCAAAACAAATTCATTCCTATATAATTAATAAAGAAAAACACTATTTTTGTGATTTTTGGTTTTATATTTTTATCTTTTGTTTTTTAATTTTCTATTGTTGTATTTGGTTTTTGTTTTTCTAATAAACATGCACACACAAAAATGAAATCAGGCAATTAACTTTGACAGGTTCTCTGATTGTGTCCTATTCATATAAAGAAGGGTTGTGATCATATTTAGACTCAATTAACTGAAATACTAAAAAAAAACCAATTTTTACATGTGATTAATAAGACCAATTGACTCTACCAAATACTCAAACTGTCCTGGTAAGAAGGCTTTAGTAAAAAGGTCGGCCAACTGTTTTTCAGTAGCAATTTGAATCAAAATGATTAAACCTTTTTCAGAGTTATCTCTGAGAAAATGATATCGAATTTTGATATGTTTTGTTTTAGAATGTTGGACAGGATTAGTTGTAATGAACAAAGCAGCTGTGTTATCAATGTAAATATGTGTTTTAAGAAAATTGAACCCATAATCCAGCAGTTGGTTTTGTAACCAAAGGATTTGAGAACATCCTGCTGAAGCAGCAATGTGCTCAGCTTCTGCAGTAGAAACAGAGACATTTGTTAGTTTCTTGCATTGCCACGAGACTAATCTGGGTCCTAGAAATTAACACCCACCCGTTGTAGATTTTCTATCTTGACAACATCCGCCATAATCACTATCAGTATACCCATGTAACTCGAAGTTTCCTTCGCAAGGATACCATAGCCCTAAAGCCGGTTTACCTTTAAGATACCTGAATATTTTTTGACAGCAATTAAGTGGGATTCTTTCGGGTCTGATTGATACCTTGCACAAACACAAACAGCATATATAATGTCTGGTCTAGATGCAGTGAGATACATCAAAGAACCAATCATCAATCTGTATAATGTTTGGTCTACTGGTTTTCCTTTCGGATCAGGCTCAATCTTGGTGTTCACATTAGTTGCAGTTCTAATTGACTGACAATCTTGCAGCTTAAATTTCTTCAAGAGTTTGTCGACGAACTTCTCTTGGTTGATAAAAATATCATCTGCATATTGCTTAACTTGTAGTCCAAGAAAGAAATTTATCTCTCCCATAGAACTCATCTGAAATCGAGATTTTATGATTTCTTTGAATTCATTGCACAATTTTGGACTTGTAGAACCAAATATGATATCATCAACATACACTTGTACACATAAAAGATCATCAGCATCCTTCTTGATAAACAGAGTCGGATCAATTTTCCCTTGCGTGTATCCATGTTGGATTAAGTGCTGTGACAATGTCTCATACCAGATTCTAGGAGCTTGATGTAATCCATATAAAGCTTTGCTCAACTTGTACACACGATGTGGATATGCAGCATCTTCAAAACCTGGAGGTTGCTTCACGTGCACATCATCGGTGATAGAACCATACAAAAATGCACCCTTTAGGTCCATTTGTTACACTTTAAATTTCATGAATGATGCATAAGCCAGAAAGACACAAATTGATTCAAGTCTTGCAACTGGAGCAAATACTTCATCATAATCTATTCCTTCTTCTTGAGTGTATCCTTGTGCAACTAATCTCGCTTTATTTCGGATAACAATTCCTCTATCATCAGTTTTATTTCTAAATAACCATTTTGTGCCTATAGCATTTTCTCCTTCAGGTAAATCCACCAGATTCCACGCTTCTTGTTGGCTGAACTGTAATAATTCTTCTTGCATAGCCTCATTCCAACCATTGTCCTTTAACGCTTCAGAAACATTTTTAGGAACAATTTGAGAAAGAAAGCAAGAGTATAAGCAGACGTTTGCTTGTTCTGATTTACTTCTTGTCATTCTCTCACTCAAAGGACCAATAATCTGAGATGTGGGATGATTCTTGTGAATATGAGATGTTGGAATCTTATTTCCTTGAACATGAACATCCAGATTGGTTTGATTCAAGTTGGAAAGCTGATGCAATAGGCTTGAAGAATGTGGATTGAAATTGGTAACTTGAGTCGGTGAGTTGATAGAGTAATCAAGATTACCAGAATCAACTACATCACCAGAAATAGATGACGTTCCAGACTCAGGTTGTACAATTTCTGTACCATCATCAGGAATAAGTTGTGAAACATATTGATTTTCTGAAACGGAATGGTCTTCATTTTGTTGAGAGATATCATCATTATTCAAATGAATTATTGAGTCTCTAACAAAAGAAAAGAAAGGATAATCTGGGCTTGAATCATCTGCATCGTCAGAATCTGAATCATTGCTGAAAGATCCGAGATCCCCTTGAGTTTTCTTCTTACTAGTAGAATCAAGCAAATTAGATTGATCAAACAAGTTAGATTGAAAAGAGTTTGACAATGAATCTAAATCAAATAACCAAGCAGGACCATTTGACACTGATGGAAAAGAGTTTTCATGGAATTTAACATTGAATGTTTCAACTATAACATTAGTCCCAGAGTTATAAACTCAATAGGCCTTTGAAACAGATGAATATCCAACGAAAAATCCATCACCAAATTTTGATTCAAATTTTCCTAAATGATCACTTGAATTCAGAATCATAATTGGATAACCAAAAGATTTAAGAAAATCTATGTTTGGTTTCCTGCCAAACATTAACTCATATGGAGTTTTCAGTTTGTCTTTCACAATTAAAGTATGATTCTATACAAAACACGCAGTAGATATGGCTTCATCCCAGAAAGTGATAGGAATTTTTGCATCTGCTAACATGTAACATGGATCGTGCAGCTTCAATCAAAGTTCTGTTCTTCCTTTCAGCAACTCCATTTTGTTGTGGAGTTCTGGGAGCGCTGAACTGACGAGTGATTCCTTTTTCTGCACAGAACATGTCAATATTAGCATTTTTAAATTCCGTTCCATTATCACTTCTTATTATTTTTACTTTTTGATCTAATTGATTTTCAACTTTTATGACAAATTCTGTTAATAGATCAGTCGTTTCAGATTTAGCATTCAAAAAATAAACCCATGAAAATCTTGTAAAGTCATCAATGATAACTAAACAATATGAATTTCTTCCAATACTCTTCACGTTGGTTGGTCCAAAAAGGTCCATATGCAACAACTGAAGGGGTTTGGAATTTGAGTTTATCAGCTTGGACTTATAAGACGCTCTGTGCTGCTTCCCCTTTAAACATGCTGAGCAGTGATCAGTAGTGGCAAACTTCTTCGATGGAAGGCCGATAACATGATTTCCTGCTACAAGCTTGTTCATATTCTTGAAGTTGGAATGCCCTAGACGTCTATGCCAAAGCTGGCTTTCAACATTTGAAGCTTTAGCAAAGAGACAAGTTATTTCTGTAGAAGAGTCCACTTGAGACATATCCAGTTTGTATACGTCTCAGTCTCTGACAGCTTTAACAACCATGCAATCCTTAATCTGGAAACCTGGCTTAAAAATATAGCAATAAGAATCATCAAAAAGTACAGAGTAGGATTTATCACAAATTTAGGATACGCTTAACAAGTTAAAGTTCAACTAAGAACAGAAGTTGACTTTATCGAAGCTTATTATCCCGTTGGAAACTGTTCCTTCTCCGGTTATTTTTTCCCCCGCATCACCACCAAAGGTGACATGCGTTCCATCTTTTAACTTAAATTCTTGTAATAAGGCCTGATTGCTTGTCATATGCTGGCTACACCCGCTATCCACATACCAAGTATTGATTGGTCTTCTTGGGCGTACCTGCAAAACAAAACAATTTAAGGTGAATTATCTACCCATGCCGAAATGATCTTGGGTTTTCCAAATTTGTCAACAATAGTAAATTGTTTAAAGTGAAGTTTGTTGACATCAGGTTTATTCTTTATGAATTTATCAATTCTGTTATTAGTGACAAAATTATGCTTGTTTGGAAAATTCATGCTTTTTGACTGACCATTGTTTGAAAAATTTTTGTTTTCAAAACTTTTGTTATTAATTCTCACTGACCTTGGAATGAAATTATCATTGAAGTATTGTTTAGGTCTCTCTGGATTATTTCTTTTGAAAGAGTTCAAACCTAAGGAGGGTTGGTGTGTTAATCTTTGAAAAACAATATTTAGTTTTCTTTTATATTGCGGATTAACATAACCTTTGCTTACTGTTGAGGTGGCAAATCCTCTCCTCTATGAATTCTTTCTAAAGTAACAATATTTAGTGTTGTGAGTTTGCTCATCACAGTAAGTACAGTATTTGTTAAAATAACACTCTGAAGTTGAGTGATTTCTCATATCGCAAATGTGACAGTATTTGTTAAAAAAACATTCAGACGTTTTGTGATTACACATGTCACATATGTTACAATACCTCTGTGGAGTCTTGAATAATTGCTTATTAACCTTTGACGTTGACGCAACATTAGAAACTTGTTTATTTTTAGGTGTCAAAGAGTTAATTTGTTGTTTTTGATTTGAAAAATTATTCTTTTGATTTAAACCACTTTTCTTTTGCACAATTTGTTTTTTTTTTGAACATGAATTTCATTCTTGTTTTCCTTAGATACAAATCTTTTAACGACAGCGGAAGACTTAGAATCTGTACCTATTTTCATATCAGAGGTTGATTTGTTCTTAGGAGTTTGCTTAACATCTTGAATTGAATTCATGTTTAACATACCAACAGACACAAATTTTATTGGTTTAAATTTATTTGTTTGATTTGTTGTCTGTGTCTGTTTTTCTTTAATTTGATAATTTTTAGCTTTATTCATTTTTCTTCTTCTTCTCTGATTCCTTGATTTTGTGGAACTTGATTTTACTTGAGATTGATCATCTTCAGTGGATGATTATATTTCATTTTCTTTCTTTTTCTGATCCTTTTGCCATTTAATAAATTCAGGATTATTTAGACCATATGAGTTAGAATCTTCCGATGTTATATCTTCTTGTTTAGCTTTATCTTTGGTTTTGGAGTTTTGGTTATCATTTTTAGTAATTACTTCCTCCAACACAGATTCTTTTGGAACAAAAATTTTCTTGCTTTTTGGTCTTGGTTCATAAGATTTGACTTTAACCGGATGACCGTTTTTGATCTTTTCTGTATCATTTTCTTCAAAAATTTCTATATTAGCTTTCTCTTCTTCATTATCAGAAATCTGATTCTTGTTTTGGAAAGCTTTGAGTTTTGCTTTATTCTCAGGAGAGTGATCGTGTGTATTAAAGTATTCTGGCAAAGTGTTAGTTATGGATTCAGGCATTGGTTCGTGAGTGAAACCTAATCCTGCTTTTTGTTTATCTTTTCTTTCACTTACCAGTTGTTCCACGATTGTTTTGGAACTTTTGACTTTAGCAAGATCAACTTGAGTAGCAGCATGTGCTATTTTCTCCTGTTCTAAGTTTTTGGTCATTTCTTCAAGTTGTTTAGAAACTATTTCTAGTTCTTTCAGAGTTTTGTTCCATGAAGTTTGTAAAGAAATGATCGTTTCATCTGACACTTTATGATCAATTTTGAGTTTGTTATGCATCAATTCCTCTTGCTTACGTTTTTCACATATTTTATATGAGTAATTTCTGTAGTATTCAACATGTTCAAAGCAAGATTTTGTGCATAGTTTTTCTCTTACTTCTGATGGTATTTCAGGATACTTAGAAGGAGAGTTTTCAGAGTTAGAGTTTTCAACCTTTGGTTGATCATACTTTGCCATCAATGCAACTTCTTCTGAATCCTCTTTATGATCTGACTTGTCACTCCAGTCATATTCTTCTTCTTCATTCTCAGAATCATATTTAGCCTTTGGATCATTGTCGTCTGACCAATCTTCTCCTTGAACTTCTGCAATAAGGGATAAATTGGATGTTAGATCAGCAGTAAATTGCTTAGCATAAGCACTCCAATCATATCCATCTTTAATATTTACAACTTGAGCTTTCTTAGGCTCTTCAGATGACTTAGATTCATCTTTCAGTTCAGGCATTGGTAAGCTTTGGTATGGTTTCTGGAATGTCTTCTGAGATGGTTGTTGAAATTTCTGATTGCTTGAACTCGATTGACCATTGCCTCTGTTGTTTCTAGGAGCTTTGCATTCTCTTGAAAAGTGGCCATAACTATTACAGTTGAAACACCTTGACTTAGACTTGTCAAATCCAACAGTCTTGTTAGCACCTGGCTTGTAGTTCCTGTTGACATAAGAGTGTTTTCGAGTTCTGTATGCAATCATCACCATTTGCCAATTTAGATCCATTTCCTCCACGTCATCTGGGTCCATCTCGAATAAGTCCTGCAAAACAAAATCCAATTGTGTTAGATGACTACCCTGATATGCTTGAAAACTAGCCATAAAAGCAGTAAAGGCAGTTTTAGACTCTTCATCCTGTAATAGGATGTTTATTACATCGTTAACTTTGCTTGTTTTAGTAGAGTTAGCAGATGGAGTCTCTGCTTGAGAATTAGAACTTTTAGGCATAGGAGGAGATTGAGGTTGATTCTGAGTTGTATAGGCAGGAGCACTTGTAAAAGAAGAATCAGTAAAGAACCCTGCTCCTACAAACAGATCACCCTTTTCTTCAGGTAAACTCTCATTTTTAGCCATAAATGCATTTTCCACAGTACTTGCTGGAGATGCAACATATTTGTACTGAGACATTGACGCTGCTCTGTCATTATTCCTTGAGTTTTCATCAATTTCAACAGACTAAATTTTGGCTATCAACAGATCAAGATCCATAGGAAATTTCTCAGTATGCTTTAATAGTGTAACTGTTTGCTTCCATGAAGATGGAAGAGCATTGAGAAGCCTGAAGTTAAGATCTTTTAAATCATTGTTGATGCCTGCAGTCGACATCTCAATGGTCAGTTGAACAAATCTGTTCATCAACTGATTTATTGTTTCACCAGATAAATGTTCAAAAATTTCTAATTGTCTCTTTAACTTTTGCTTTTTCAGATCCTGGATCTGCTTTCCACCTTCACATATTATTTTCAATGCCTTATACATGGTGTATCCTGTCTGATAACATCAAGCCTTGTAAGAAATTCAAGTGGCAGTCCTTTGCACATCAGAGAATAAGCTTTTATATCACTTTTAACTTTCTTGAGATCATCACCCTATAATCCATCTTCAGGATATGGTTCTGGAGAGTCTTTAGTGTAGACAAATCCTCCATCAGGACCATCTGAAGTGATAGGAATGTGAGGTCCTCTTTCTATTGATTTCCATAGATCACTATCAATAGAATTAAGGTGATGTTTCAGTCTAAGTGACCAATTCTTAAAATCAGCTCTGTTCTTCAGTTTAGGAACTCTGTTCTCTGAGTCTTCTGATTTCACCATTTTTAATTTTTTTTGATTTTTTAAAAGAAATTTGTTTTTGTTTATTTTTAATGTTTTGAATTAAAACAATGAATTAAAAGTATTTTTGGATTTTTTGTTTTAAGTTTCTGAATAAATTCTGAAAAATTTCTAAGTGTTGATGTTGATGCGCCTAAACAGTGTTGAAGGGCCCAAACAGTTGGGAAACTTCCTTTGACTTTGACTTTGAAACGCCCAAACTTGTAAAGCGCCTGAACAGTTGTGCAACGCCCAAACAGTTGTTAGACGTCTGGGTGTCAAAACGTCCAAACAGTTCAAAAACGCCTAAACAATTGTAATGCGCCTAGAATTCCTTCACAGTGGTAAAATGCCTGATCCAAAAATGCCTTAACAGTGCAAAAACGCCTGAACAGTTGTCAAGCGCCTATCACTTAGGCAATTTTCAGTAGTGTTTTGACCTAATGTGCCAACTTCAACAGATTCAAATAAACTCAGATCTTCTGAAATCCTTCAAACTTGATGAATTGACCTAAAATCCTCCAATTAGGTTAGAATTCGATCAATTAATAGTCCTCTAACTTCAATTTCATCAAATAAAAACAACAAATCGATCTTTGGCTTGAAAATCAATTCGACTGATGAAGAACAAGTTCTAACACTAATTTGAACAATTCACTGAATTTGAACAAATTAAGCTGCAAATTGTGATTCAATTCATGTTTCTGATGATGAAACACAACTGAAATCAACAATTATTTGATTGAATTGCTTATCAGTCATAGATTCAAGTGATTCAAAAGTTCGACAGTTTGAAGAACACAAATCACTGAACCAACAGCTCTGATACCGTTTGATAAGCTCAAAATGGATCGATCTGTGATGATATCGTGATACAATTCAATCAAAACAAACACAAGCAATCAAATCTAAGCAAACATATCACAAAAATTCATAGTTTCATTGATAGAATGCATAGAGAATACAAGTGTAGAAAGAAAACAGTTACAGTTCGTTCGATCCTCTCTACATACCTTATCTATGCTATTTATACTATCAATACACAAGGAACAATATTTACATAAAATTCCCTATACTATGACAAAAAATAAAAGACATACAAAGACAAATGTAAATCTTTAAAGAAGCATCTACAATGCAATACCCCCGACTCATGCTCGAAAGCTGATACTGTGCCGGGGCCTATAAACAAACCCCCGACTCGTGTCCGAAGATTGACACAGTACCGGGGTACGCGACAAGGATCTCATCATCCATTACTTCCATTCTTATCATTCGTTATCTTCCACTTTCATTACATAATACTTTACGTACATTCATACATCATGCCATGTAAAGTCATAACATCATACATAACGTATTACATAACATAATACATACATTATGAAAACCGTTAAACATGGAAAGATAACACATCACACAAACATGTATAACACACCAAGCCCAAGCCATCATATCACAACAGAACCTATCTCAACCATCTACCTCTAGAAAATCCTTAAAAATCCCTAAGTCCAAAATGAAGAGCAGTTGGACATCTCAGGCGCATGAGCATAAAAATTCTAAGGAAAACAGCCTAGGCGCATTACCACTATGCAGGCGCATGAGTCCTGCTTAGGCGCATGGGCACTGCTGGGGAGCATGGGCACTTAGGCGCATGAGCAACTCTGGGCGTATGGGCACTGCTGGGGTGCATGGACACTGCTGGGGAGCATGGCCAACACTTAGGCGTATGGGCAACTCTGGGCGCATGGGCAACTATTTGGGCGCATGGCCTACACTTAGGCGCATGGGCATCATGCTGGGTGCATGGCCAACTGTTTGGGCGCATGGCCTACACTTAGGCGCATGGGCAACTCTAGGCGCATGACTGCTATTTAGGCGTATGATCTTAGGCGCATGAGGACAGTTAGGCGCATGAAAACAATTTCAGGCGCATGGGAACATTCTGGGCGGATGACCAACAATCTGAAATATAACAAATTCTACAAACATCTCCTAAACTTCGGTGTAGCACATCTTAACATAAATCTACCATGCAACAAACACTAAAACATGCTAAACATCAAAAATAACCTCAAAAACAACCTCTAAACATACAACAACAGAGGACCATCAGACAAAATGCTGTAAAAATCACGGTTACTTAAAAATCTTTTGCTCGGTATGCATAATAGCCCCAAACACTTAGAAAACTAGTAAAAGAGGGGTTCAAGAACGCACCTGAAGCAACCTTCTAGCAACACACTTCCACCTGCAAATTCAGCTCCTAAAACCCATGAAATCAAGCACTTAGCACCACAAATCTCGGCCTAGAAGCTGAAAATTCGATTGAAGCCGAACATTAACCCAAGAAAACTCACCTGCAAGAAGATTTTAGCTTCTTCTCTCTCTAAAACCGTGAACTTTTCTTCTTTCTTCCTTTTTCAGCCGAGAGCAATGGTGGGTAGTGGGGGCATGGGCGGCCATGCCCCTCTTTTAAAACATAATTATATTTAAGTTTGCATCTTGCACAACTTTGGTCCTTCAACTTGTGTTATTCCTCATTTCTTTCTTTATACTTTTATTTTTTCTTCTTTTTAATAAAATTCAGGGTGTTACAAGATTTGTGAGCTCTGAATTAATATACAGTTGATCACCATGGATTTTTTTAGAGCTGTTCCTTTTGGAATCTTTTGTTACTAAGCATCAGGACACCAGGTCTTTAGTTATGTAAAACAGAGGTGCCTAGGAACTCAGGTCTTTGCTTACGCAAAACAGAGAGTTCAAGATGTGCAAAGATAAAGGTTATAAAGTGTTACAACATAGTGTGCTTAGGTGAGTAAGTTGATCATAACAAGATAAGACTTACTTCCTTGCTCCTCAAAATGGAATAGCCACAGTTTGTCACCTTGACATTAATGTATGCATGACTTGTTTATTTTCAACTCAAGCTGAAACTACTCACATATCAAATCACATCTGATTAGTCTACATGAATTGTTTGATAAATGAGGAAAGTAATCAAAGGTATAGTGTACTATCATTTCCTATTATATGAACTGCTTATTCAATAAAATATGTAAATAAGGCAATAGTTTTGTATTTTTATATGTTTTAAGAATATTTTTGGCTTTTTCATATTAATAACAATCTACGGATGAACAAGTTTGTTCTTCCGTAGGTGTTCATATTAAAACTATTATGGACAGAACATGCTTTTCATTATATTGATTAAGACTTAATCTAAATTGATCATGCCTAATGACTCAATTAAGAAATTAAATCTAACTTAATCAAAGGCTTTAGTGAATAAATCAGCAAGCTGATTTGTTGTATCCACCTTAATCAACTTTATTAAACCTTTTTCTGAGCAATCTCTCAAAAATGATATTTGATTTCAATATGTTTTGTTTTACTATTTTGTGGGATTAGCAGTGATGAACATAGCAGCTGAGTTATCAATATGTATTGGTGTTTGAAGTAAATTGTAACCATAATCAAGTAATTAGTTTTGCAACCATAAGACTTGAGAGCAACCAGCTGAACAGCTATGTACTCAGCCTTAGCTGTGGATACTAAAACATTTGTTTGCTTTTTGCACTGCCAAGAAACTAGTCTTGGTCCTATGAATTGGCATCCACCAGTGGTTGATTTTCTGTTGTTGTTACAGCCTCCATAGTCATTGTCGAAATATGAGTAGAGTTTAAAATCTCCTTCTTTGGGATACCAGAGTCCAAGAGCTGGTTTCCCTTTAAGGTATCTGAAAATCCTTTTCACTGCATTCATATATGACTCATTTGGGTCTGCTTGGTACCTAGCACAAACACACACAACAAACATTATGTCAGGTCAGCTGGCAGTTAAATACATTAATGATCCTATCATAGATCTATATAATCTTTGATCAACAGACTTCCCTATAGGATCTGGTAAAATCTTATCTATTGTTGATGATGGTGTTTTGCATGAAGATGAATCAGCAAGGTTGTACTTCTTCAAATTTGATTCACATACTTCTCCTGATTGATGAAGATGCCATCTGGTTTCTGATGAACTTGCAAACCAAGGAAGAATGTTAGTTCTCCCATGGAACTCATTTGAAACTCATATTTCATCAGACATTCAAACTCTTCACACAATCTCTTGTTTGTTGATCCAAATATGATATCATCTACATATACTTGGACAACTAAGAGATCTTGATGTTCATGTTTCAGGAAGAGAGTCTAATCAATCATTCCTCTTTTGTAACCATACTTCAGTAAGAAAGATGACAATGTATCATACCACTTTCTTGGGGCCTGATGAAGTCCATACAAAGCTTTGTCAAGCTTGTATACCTTGTGTGGATAATCAGGATCTTCAAAGCCTGGTGGCTGAGCAACATAGACTTCTTTATTAATTTTACCATATAAGAAGGCACATTTTACATCCATCTGGTAAATTGTGAACTTCTAATGTGATGCATAGGCTAGAAAGACTTTAATGACTTCAATCCTTGCAACAGGAGCAAAGACTTCATCATAGCCTATCCCTTATTCCTGAGTATAACCTTGTGCTATCAGCCTTGCTTTGTTTCTCATAATAATGCCTCTGTCATCTAGTTTGTTCTTGTAAAGCCACCTTGTGCCAATTGGATAATGGCCTTCAGGAAGATCAACTAGATACCAGACTTCTTGTTTTCTGAATTGCTAAAGTTCTTCTTGCATTGCTTCAATCCAGCTGTTATCTTTCAATGCTGCAGTGATGTTGGGAGGAACCACTTGTGAAAGAAATCAATAGAATAGACAAATGTTGGTTGCTCCCCCTTGTCTTCTTGTAGTTCTATCATTAAGATCACCTATCATTTTTTCAATGGGATGATACTTGTGAATTCTGGATGTTGGTATTGATACGACTTGAATGGATGAATCCAAGTTAGTGATGTTGGTTGATGGAGATGGAGTCAGCTGGGATGGGGAATCCATAAAGTAGTCGAAATTCTCATGTGGTTGATCTTTTGATGCTGAATTATGTCCAACTGTATCAGCTTGTATTTCTATAGATGTAGGCATAGCATCCGCAATAGCTACAGGTATAACTACAGATGATGTAGTTTGTTGAGCTACATGTGTGGGAGGTGGTTGTTGAATGTTTTCTGTTGAATTTTGAACTTCAACTGAATGCAATGGGTCATCTCTGGAAGTAGTAATATCTAAGGATGTAGAAAGAAATTCTGTGGATGTAGACCTATTCTTTCCATCAGGATGATCTTTGCTTGTTTGAATTGAAGGGCCAGGATCAGTAACATTTTGAGTAAGTGACTGGACTACTCTTGGTGGATCAGCTGTCAATGGCACTTCACCCATGTTTGGAGGAACATAAGGATAACATGTATCCGTAGGACCTGCCACATTCAAATAACATATGTTAAATGAGTTTGTTAATTCATCTATATCAAACAACCAAGCTGATCCTTTTACAGATTTTGGAAACAAGGATACATTAGGAGTTTCTTCCATAATGTTTTCATATGGAACATAGACTCTGTATGATTTAGATGTTGATGAGTAACCAATAAAGAAACCATCATAGGCTTTTTCTGCAAACTTTCCTAATTGATCTTTTGTGTTTAATATAGACCCATGACACCCAAAAGCTCTAAAATATCCTATGAAAGGTTTTCTTTTAAACAAAAGCTCATACGGTGTTTTGTTATGTTCTTTGACAATTAATGTCCTGTTTTGAACATTGCATGCTGTGTTCACAGCTTCTGCCCAGAATGTGATTGTCAACTGTGAATTAGCAAGCATTGTTCTTGCTGCTTCAATAAGAGTTCTATTTCTTCTTTCAGCAACTCCATTCTGTTGTGGTGTTTTTGGTGCACTAAATTGTCTTGAGATGCCTTTGTCCCTGTAAAAGGAATCTAAAATATGATTAACAAATTCAGTTCCATTATCACTTCTTAAGATTTTGATTTTTAGATCAAGTTGATTTTCAATCTTAGTGATAAACTCTATCAATGTTTCTTGCTGTGATGATAGTTGGAATTTCTAAAGTTTTACTTCAGCTGATGCATGATCTGACATGGACTTGGTTAATGAGTTGGTCAAATGCTCAACTTGTGCTTTCAAATTATAATTTTCAGACATAAGTTTGTCTAAATCCTTTTGTAATGAATTTATTTTGACTTGATAAAGTTTATGTTCTCTTTCATGAGATTTATTTAAAAGCATAGTTTCTTTGACTTTATCAGCCAATTGTTGAGCATGAGCCATGTATCTCTCAACCTCATCAACACATAAGGAAGAACATAACCTTTCTCTTACCTCTCTGGCCATTGGTGGAACTTTGTTTTCCATATTAGCCATCAAAGCCTGATTTTCTTCTAGTACTTCCTTCTCGTACATGCTCCAGCCACAAGTACCATCCTGCAAAATAATCAAACCAGTTTTTTTAGAATTATTGGTACCTATTGAAGAGCCTGTGGCTGGTGAGGATGAGTTTGTTAGCTGCGGTTGCTTGAAGCTCCTCTGATTTGCTTGTCTTGTATCTGTTATTGATTGCTGATTTTTGTTGCATTCCCTGGAGAAGTGACCATACAGATTACATTTGTAACACGTCACCTTGGATTTATCAACACCAATTTTTGTTGTTCTGCCTCCCATTGATAATCCCTTGTTTCTCTTCATGTACATTTTGGCTCTATAAGCAATCATGGCCATCTGCCATTGCAGATCCATCTCTTCAACTTCATCTGGATGGAGTTCTTCAAGGTCTTGCTGACAAAAGTAGGCAGGAGTCAAGTTACTTCCCAAGTAGGCTTGAAAGCTTGAACTGAAAGCTGCAACGGCTGCCTTCTGTTCTTCTGATTCCAGAACCACAGTAATTGGTTTTGTTTGATTGCAGGCTTTGTTGGATTTGGAGTCATCTGACTTTCCTTTTGCTTTTTTGTTTTTATTGTTTTGAGAGTTCAACTTGGAGGGCTTGGCAGAATAGAAGCCAGTTTCCTCTTCAGTATCACTTTCAACACAAGAGTTATCTTCATCATCATTATAGATGAAGGCACTTCCAACACCCTTAGTTTCTTTGAATTGGTACGGTGCTATAGGTGCTTTAACACTCTTGTTTCTGGTTTTCTCATTTAATTCCAAATTGACCAAGTCTGATGTTTCCTGTAATAACATAAACTAACACACACAATAATATGGGTTACCATATAATTCATGCATTACATTATATTGTCAAAATAAGAATTACAATGATTAATTACAAGATTTGACAAGTCAAATAAATCTATACATTTGCTCTAGTTCTAACAATAACCAAGTTTCTCTATTGATATCTGAGAAAGATCCTAGTTTCTCAGATGTCTGCCATTTCCTTGCTCAATCAAAATACCTCACTACTCTAGCAATCGACCATCCGCTGTATGAAGAACAGTTGCTGGAGTTTTGGAGGACCTTCCAAGAGGTTGTTATTCAACTTTATCAAATAAACATGGAGGATGGGATCAGATTCTTGAGGACTTATCCTACATAGTCCATGGAATGGTTCAAGGGGTCAAGTTCAAGTACTCTCAATTTGTTTATACAAACATGCTTTCAAAACATATTCCCTAGATATATCCAGCACATTCTTAGCTGTGAACTATGCTCACTGTTAAGGGGAACAAGAGGTACTCTTAAATTAGGACAGATGAAGCTCAGCATCTTCAAAACTAAGAGAAAGACCACTGTTGGCTTCTCAGGGGTAGAAACAGCCCTAGTCCTAAAACTGTTAGAGCTTATTGCTTAAGGTGACAACTTGACAACACCAGTTAATGTTGAACCCACACCTTCTACATCTGCACCACCCACACAGCCACAAATAATCTTCACCTATTAAAGAAAATCCAAACAAACCCTTGCTTTGCTAAGAAATCAAATGACGAACACTTTATTGAATACTCTTCCTAAGTTAAGGCTTATAGAGTATACAATCTCAGAACTAGAGTAGTTGAGGAGTCATCCAATGTGACCTTTAATGAGCACACGCCCAGTGTGAAAGGTTCTTGTCTAGATTGGCTATTTGATCTTGATTTAGTTACCAACTATTTTAACAAATATTGTTAAGATGTTTTAGGATCTACATGTAGCTTATCAACAAGAAATCCTGACCCACGATTTGAGCTGAGAAGACCAAATGATAGAATTCCTTCAGCTTTAGTGGTAACAAACCTTGCAGTTAGAAATCCTCTTAGCACTACCATGATAAAATCTTCAGCTGATACATCTGAGGTGCATATAATATCCAGCACTGAGGCACATAACTCAAATGAAGGGGTTTCCAATGTAGGAGACGATGGAGATGGTGAAAGTGATCAAGAATTTCCATGATGTTGACAACCTCTCCACTTAAGACAACATCAATGATCTCACATACTTATTGGATCAAGTTGCTCTTGATAAGTGTGTTGATGTGGTGGGTGATACTCAATCACCAGATCTGAATTTCACTAATTTAGATCTGTCAAACCAACTTGCTGTGATTCCTCAACTGAGAATCCACAAGTCCTATCCCACAACAAACATCATTGGAGATGTTGAAACTGGGGTGAGAATAAGAGGACAACATCACTAATTTAGATCTGAATTTCACTAAAAATGTTTGACTATACTCTTGTTTCTTGTCTTAGATTGAGCCAAGGAAAGTAGATAAAGATTTGAAAGATGGAAGTTGGGTTGAAGCATTACAGGAGGAGCTGGTTCAATTCAAGAGACAAAAGGTTTGGAACCTATGCATTCTTCCTCATGGGAAGACACTAATAGGTATGAAGTGGGTTTTTGGAAATAAGAAGGATGATAGAGGACTTACCATCAATAACAAGGCAAGACTAGTTGTTTAAGTGTATACTCATGATAGATGTTTTTGCTCCTATGGCAAGACTTGAAGCTGTTAGGATATCCTTGCTTTTGCTGCATCCAACGATTTCACGGTCTACCAACTTGTTGTCAAGTGTGCATTTTTATATGGAATGATACATGAGGAAGTGTATGTCAAGAAACCACCTAGCTTTGCAGACCCACATCATCCTGATTATGTCTGCAAGCTTAACAAAGCACTCTATGGGCTGCATCAAGCTCCAAGAAAGTGGTATGAGACACTGCCACATTATCTTGTCCAACATGGCTACAAGAGAGATACTATTGACATCACACTCTTCATTAAAGGAACAGGGAATGACTTGATGCTGGTTGAAGTTTATGTAGATGATATCATCTTTGGGTCAACTAATCCAAGGCTCTTTAAAGACTTTGAGAAGCTGATGAAGAATAGATTTGTATATAACATCATCTTTGGGGAACTCAATTTCTTTCAAGGAGTTCAAGTGAAGCAGGTTGACAATGGCATCTTTATAAACCAATCAAAGTATGTACAAGACATTCTAATCAGATTTCATCTAACTGAGTGCAAGATTGCTAAGACACCCATAGCCGAGAACCCCTCCCTAGGACCTAATCTTGAGAGGGGGTGTGTTGATAAACAACTCACCAGGGCTATGATTGGGTCTTTTGAGTACCTCACATCCAGAAGGCCTGATATCATGTTTGCCACATGCATATGTGCATGATATCAAGCCAACCCCAAGATGTCACACCTGGTTGCTATCAAGAGGATTCTTAGATATCTCAAAGGTGCTCTTAAACTAGGCCTATGGTATCCAAAGAATTCAGACTACAATTTGTATGCTTATACAGATAGTGACTATGGTGGCTGCTACATGACTGCAAAGTCTACATCAAGGGGATGTCAATTCCTTGGTGGAAGGATAGTCTCATGGAAATGCAAGAAACAATCCTGTATGTCTGCATCAACTGCTGAAGCTGAATACATTGTTGTTGCAAGCTGCTATGCTCAAGTGCTTTGGATTCAGAATAAGATGTTAGACTATGGATTCAACTTCAAGGAGACTTCCATCCATATAGACAACAAAGTACTATCTCTATTACAGAGAATCCTGTGTAGTACTCAAAGACAAAGCACATCAACATTAGGTATCATTTTATAAGAAATAATTTCGAAAAAAGGATTGATAAAACTAGTCAAAGTTAACACAAATGAACAATGTGCTGATTTGTTCATAAAAGCTTTTGATGAACCGAGATTTAATTATCTTGTATTAGCAAATGGAATGATTAACCTTGAGTAGATTTTATTAAATTAATTGAAAGATTGTTTCTCAAATATTTGTGTCTTAAGTTGTCTATATTATCACTCATATAAGGCCTTTTTACCTTAAGAGAAATTTTTTCTAAATGATATTCTTTAGAAATTTTGAGAATTAAAGATATATTTCCTTCGAAAGACATTAAGTTGACTTCGGAAGAAAATTTTATTTTCAAAACTAATAACTACTTAATAAGGAATTTACCTTCAGAAGAAATTCTACTATATCTTCCGAAGCTTAAATACACTTCTAAGTTATTGTATATCTTGAAGGAAAATTATCTTCCAAAATCAATTGAGTCTCGGAAGCTTTTTTTATCCTTTGAATACAACTTTGGAGTTTAATATCTTCTGAAACCAAATATATCTCGAAAGCAAAAATATGTTAAGTTGCTTCCGAAGCAATTCTTGTCAAGCTAAGGAATATCTTCCGAAGTCAAATTGGCTTCGGAAGTTTTCTCAAAACTCCCGAAGACAAATTACCTTTGGAAGATTTTCTACTTCCAAGATAACCACCTTTTTGGGAACTTTTTCAAAGGTGGGACTAAGATTCAGATTTCAAAGTTTTTTCTTCTGCATTAACTTTGTCTCAAATCCAACCATATAAATATCCTTACAACGGTTCCCCTTCTTTCTTCTTCCTATTCATCTGCAAACGTTCTAACCCTAAATTCATCCACAAACCCTCTTTGTTCTTAGCTTTCTTCAACCCAAAGCTTTCTCAAGAAACATAACCAAGTTGTTGTATTAATATCTGAGAAAGATCCTGGTTTCTCAGATGTCTGCCATTTCCTTGCTCAATCAAACTACCTCACCGCTCTAGCTATCGACCTTCCATTGTATGAAGAACAATTGCTAGAGTTTTGGAGGACCTTCCAAGAGGTTGTTATTCAGCTTTATCAAATAAACATGGAGGATGGGATCAGATTCTTGAGGACTTATCCTATATAGTCCATGGAATGATTCAAGGCGTCAAGTTCAAGTACTCTCAGTTTGTTTATAAACTTGCTTGCAAAATTGGACTCCTTAGAATGCTACATGTTCCCTATATATGTCCAACACCTTCTTAACTGTGAACTGGGCTCATAGTTAAAGGGAGCCTGTGCTACTCTTAAATTGGGATGGATGAAGCCCAGCATCTTCAAAATCATGAGAAAGACCACTATTGGCTTCTCAGGGTAAAAATAGCCCTGGTCCCAAAAATGTTAGAGCTCATTGCTCAAGGTGACAACTTGACAACACTAGTCAATGTTAAACCCACACCTTCTACATCTGCACCACATCTGCACCGCCCACACAGCCACAAATAATCCTTACCTACTAAAGAAAATGCAAATGAACCCCTGCTCAGTCAATCTAGGCAAGCTGAAAGGTTATCTAAGAGAATTCAAGACAGGGTGATTGAAGAGTTCAAGAAGAGATCCAAGTTATATAGACAGAGGCAGGCAAGACTGTTGGTCAACTGGATATTAAAGTAGACCCTAAGATTAGCTTCTAAGGGGAAACCTTGGTTGAAGGCCCAGTAGTTGACCTATGAACGTTGAGACAGAAACTGCTTCAGTACCTAGTACCCTCAGTGAGGCACCAGCTGGTGAAGGTGTCTCACAACCCCCCCTGGCCAGAGCTCAAGTGCTATACCAAGTGATGAAGGCCAAAGCTCTCTACACCCTGAGTCACACAGGCCTATGACTGACAAAGGGAAGAGGATCATGACCTCTGAGGAGATTGATGAGGAGAAAAGGGAGAAGAAGAGGAAGGAAAGGGGAGAGGGAACAAGTAAGACCTAAAGCTTTATGGAAGCTATTATCAGGGCTGTCCCCAGGCCAAACACTCAGGAAAATGAGTTTAGGGCAGCCAGATTGAACTATCTAGGGTTAAGGAACTACAAGATTGATTGGAGGAACTAAATAAACTGGCTGACACTAAAGTGTCAAAAAAGAGATAGGAAGCTAAGGCTTCAGAGTTGCTCCTTAAGATTAAGGAAGAAAGAAGAAGGAAAACACTTTACAAAGCTCTTACCATCTCTCCAGTTCAAGAAAGTCCTAAGGTAGAGGCTGTGGCAGCTGAACAAGAAACTCAGGGAGGTAGGGAACAAGACAAAAAAAACATGATAACCTACTTGAGTGCCATAGGCCTCTATTAGGCAGCAGACCTACTTCCCTTGTCATTTGAATACATAGAGTTTGAGTACCTCAAGTAGCTTGAAGAAGAAGTGTTAAAAGAACAAAAAGCTGCTAAAAGGAAGATGATGGAAGAGGTTGCTATGTCAAGAGCCACCATCCGAGCCAATCAGAAGAAGTCTACTGACAGACTAAAGATGGTGAGTTTCTTGAAGTTGTATGGGTTCTCCAGAAGGAGACTTAGTCCAATGTCTCTATCCACTATGGATGAGCACATTAAAGTGATCAAGTAAAAGATTAAGAAGGATGAGCTAGTATACTAGCATTCTCTACCAAGTCAGGCTGCACCTGAAGCTAAAGTCAAGTTTGAACCCCAAGAGACAACACAACCTGGACCTAGTGTTGTATCTCAGCCAGCTTCATCTTTTGACCAACAGCAAGGTCTTGATCCTTCTCCTTCTGAACCTATGAAGGAAAAGGACCCAACTGAGAAGGGAAAAGAAGGAACATCTGGTACTCAAGACCAACCTCCTCAGTTAAAATATAAAAACATGAAGATGATGGCCATAAGGAGGGACAAGAAGAAGAAGAAGTCCAAGGCATCCACCTCTGAACCTTAGGATGGGTTAGAACATCCTAAGGGTGATCAAGAAAAGACTACTCACCCAACTCCAATCCAAGTGGAGCCTCTTGTTGCTGAGAGACCCATCTTGTTTTGGGCTTTTGATACTAACCCAGACAGATGGTATATCACTAGAGATCATGAGGGTCAAGATGTGTACTTCTTGAAAAACATGCTTGACCTTCCTCTACATGATCTTTATGACATGAGAAGATAGTTTGAGAGTCTGAGGAATCCTGACCAATTAATGATGAAGGGAATGGTCTTGATTCTGATGAGGACTGTTAATAGATGAAGATCAAGACTCAAAGTTATCCTCTAGTTTTCGTAGCATCAGCCTATGGGGAGTTTGTAAGAGTTACACTTAGAGGCTAATGCAACCAAAGTTCTTTCACGACATGCATTTTGAAGTACAGAGACAGTTACTTCGGAAGATTTGATACAACTCAATAAAATTCACTAGGTATCAAATCTTCCAAATCCAAAAGACCATTTCTTCCGAAGCAAGATGAAGTCTTTCGAAGCTTCAAGACAAAGTCTTCTGAAGCCAAGAGATTGATTTCTTCTGAAGACAGAGAAGACAAGCTTTCTCTAACATGCTTTCGACCAAACCTGAACCACTTTTCGCTGTCATCTCTGAAAACTTACCAACTTATATAAGTTGGTGATAAGTTCATACTTTTATCAACTGTAGATTAAGGTTTTAAAGTCTGTAACTTTCTACTTTATACATTTTTTCCTTTTTGTAATAGATAAGGATGTGTGCTATGACATGTTATAATCACTAGTCAAAAAACAATCTACCTTTTGACTTTACATTGATCTTGTTGTCAAGATTAGTGTTCCAACTGGCCTTCAAAGTATGACCGGTTATAGGATGTAGTATAAAGTATCTCAGATACAAGTCCTTAGGACTAAGCTTTGTAACATTTGTAAAACACTTGAGAGCAATATATATCATTCTTGAAAACCATATACGTGTGTTCTTATTGTGTTCTTTACTTTTCTCCGTTGTTCATTAGCTGATTCACTATTTGATCTGTAAAGTGTTCTAGTCTCTCCAACCTTGTGAAACTGTTGCATTGCTCCCCTTCACCGGTTCTGTAATCCTATTAACTTATTTATTGCATGTCAAATTGATCAATTTAAAATTTTAAAATAAAATTTAATATTTATGATTTCACTCACAACTTTATTATTAAAATATAAAAGTTTATTTTTTAGTTGCAATTTTAAAATGTATTATATGAAGTAATCATAATTTTCACTCATTTGGTTTGTTAAAAGTAAACATTTTAATCACGTATGTTTCATTTCAGTAACTATCTTCATCCACTCTATTAAACCCATCCATTGATTACATTAAAAGCCTCCATGTGCCCCTCACATGAGAGGCATGTTAGTCTATTGATAAAATTACAAAAAACGTCCTTTAGATTTATAAAAAAAATTGCAGGTATCATCCTTTATCTTTAAAAAGTACTCTAATCATCCTTTATGTATACTTTTCATAACAAATTACGTTCTTTATACTAACGGGCATTTTAGTCTTTCTACCTCTTAAAAGACTATTTTTGAAACTTTAAACCTAATTTAAAGGATGTTTTTGTAATTAGCTTTTATTTCAAAATTTGTTATACATATAATTTTTTAAATTATTTTATTTTAATAAAGATATAAAAGTAACATACATTATACAAATTAACAAATTTTTATCATAACTTTTAATAATATAAATTATAATTAGTTAATAATTATTTATTAACTAATTTGAATTTATATTATTAAATATCTATTAATATTATTATTTTAAATATAAAATTTAGACACAGAACAACCTTTTATTAATTTAAAAAAATTATATATATTACTAATTATCAAATACATTGTGCATCATGATTTGTACCTTACCTTTCGTGGTTGTATCAAAATTTGATTTTTTATATCTATAACTTTTTTTTTACTTTTTAACCCTAATACTTTTACATCGTTTGCAATTGTACCCTTTTAGTTTTTCACTTTCAACTTTGGTCCCTTATATTTTTCATCGTTTATAAACTTTTTATTTTACACTTTGGAGTTAAGAAGCAGCAACGTGCTTGTGTGATTCCACGTTTTTATGCCTATTTTTTCAGTTGATCAGCCATGTCAAAACGCGCAGGTCCTAGATCGACTTAGTTATTATTTTTAATGTTTTACGTTTCACGTTTCACATGCGTACTTTAATGTTTTTACGTCTATTTTCCGTTTGGTTTTATTTTTTTTGTTTTTACTTAACTAGAATATATTTTTAGTAAAAAATACACAGGAGGAACGATTCATAAAATTTAGTTAAAACTTAATTAAAAAAACTAATCATATGTGACCCTCTCTGTTAATCACTTTTATATCTTAGATTAAAAAAACAAGTTTAAGGTAGTAATCTGTAATTATATAAAAATATCTTGTAAGAAATATTAAAGGTAAAGTATATAGGGCTAAGGGCGTAAGTATGAAAAATAATAATACTATTTACATAATTTATACTCCTATGTAAAATAATGATGAAAATAATTAAATAATATATGTTATGTTATATATAAAAAGTATATGTATATGTATAATTGTAAAAATACATAAATTAATTAAAAGATAAAAGAGTTGTAGAAAACATCCTTTATGTTTAACTACATAAATAGTACTTTAGAGATAAAAAGATCAAACTACCCTTGACTTAACTGAATAACTTAACAGAAGTAAGTCTAAAGGACAAAATCTGTAATAAAAATATACATAAAAGATGATTAGAGTATTTTTTAAAAATAAAGGATGATACCTTAAATTTGTATAAACTTTAAGGATGTTTTTTTTATAATTTTGTCTAGTCTATTTAACTTGAAAAAAAAATTTCTAAGTGGGATGTGTTTTGCTATTATTTTATCTTATAAAAGCGAAGACAGTTAGATAAAAATATAGCAAAGAAATACAAATTTTTACCAAATGCAAACAAAACATATGTGCAGGACCGTGTAAAGGTTGGTCAATACAATCAGTCTCACAATGAGGAGAGATTTAGAACACTTAGCATTTCAAATGAGGAACTGGGTTTGAGAATGATGATACTAAGAAAACAAGTAAGTAATGAGATAGAACTAAGAACAAGAACAAACAAATAATGTTTTCAAGAATGTTGTATACTGCTCTCAAGTTTATTACAAGAGTTACAAAGCATATTCGAATTACAAGGACCTGAGACACTTTATACTACATCCTACAACCGTCAATACTTAGAAAGACAGTTCGAAACACTAATCTAGACAACAAGATCAATGTAGAGTCAAAAGGCAGATTGCCTTTTGACTAGTGACTATGACATGCTATAGCTCACATCCTTTTCTAATATAAAAAGGTTTATAGGTACAAAAGTAGGAAGTTACAGACAAAGACCTTATTCTATTGTTTACAAAAGCATGGACTTTTCACCAACTCATACAAGTTGGTGAGTCTTCAGAGTTGTAGCAGAAAGTATGTTAGCTTTATGTAAAGTAGATCAGAGAAAGCATGTCTTCTCTGTCTTCGGAAGAAGTCAGTCTTCATAGTAAAATGGCTTCGGAAGACTTTTTCTCTGAAGCTTCAGAAGACTTCATCTTTGGCTTCGGAAGATTTGGACTTTGGCTTTGGAAGATTTTACACTTAGAGTATTTTCTGATGTAGAGTGTAAAACTTTTGAAGCAACTTCTACCTTGTACGTCCAATGCATGCATGCAGGAAGACCCTTGGTTGTTTTGGCTTCTTTAGTTTCATCAGCCTTATAATCTTTGATATTACCTTACAAACTCCCCCTAGGATAATGCTACCAAAACAAAGAAGTTCTTCAGATGTTGATAGTCATCATTAGGATCAAGACCAAGCCTCTCTTCATCATCTGGTCCTGATCCCTCAGACTCTCATAGTATCTTCGCATGTCATAGAGATCATGTAGAGGAAGATCAAACATGTCTTGCCAAAAGTATACATCTTGACCTCCTTGATCTCTGATGACATACCATCTGTCCGGATTAGCAGCAAAACTCCAGGACAAGATGGGTCTTCCAATGGCAATAGGCTCTACTTGAATAGGAGTTGGTTGAGCAGCATTTTCATGCACTACCTCAGGATGCTCTGACTCATCCTGAGGTGTGGAGGTGGATGCCTTGGTCTTCTTCTTCTTTGAAACACTTTTCCTGGCCATTCTTTTCCTCCTCTTTAAAGTTTTTAACTGAGAGGACTGGTCTTCAGCACCAGATTGTTCTATTGTGTCTCTCTCAGTTGGGATCTCTTCTCTCATAAGTTCAGAAGGAGAGAGAAGAGAACCCTGTTGTGGATCAAAAGACGAAGTTGGCTGAGATGCAGCTCTAGGTTCAGGTTGTGTTGTCTCAGGGGGTTCAACCTTCACCTCAACTTCAGGTTGAGCTGGACTTCATGGAGAATGCAAGTCTACAAGCTTTCCCTTTTTAATCTTCTGCTTGATCACTCTAATATGCTTATCCATAGTGGATAGAGACATAAGACGAAGCCTCCTTCTGAAGAATCCATCCAGCTTTAAGAAGCTCATCATCCTTTGTCTGTCTTCAGAATTCTTTTGACTTTGTGGATGATAGCCCTTTACTTTGCAGCTTCTTCCTTTAACTTTCTCTTAGCCTCTTTTCTTTCTTTTATAGCTTGTTCCTCCAACTGCATTAGATATTCAAATTCAATGTACTCAAAGGATAAGGGAAGAAGTGCAGATGCCTGGTAGAGTCATGTGGCACTCAGGTAGTTGATAATATTTATTCTTTCAGCTTCCTTGTCTACCTGAGGTTGTTCAGCTATCACAGTCTCTGTCTCAGGACTTTCTTGAACTACGGAGAGGACAGAAGCATGTTTGTAGAGCCTTTTCAGTCTCCTTTCTTCTTTGATCTTGAGGAGCAATGCTGCATCCTCTGCCTCCTTCCTCTCCTTTGATAACTCATTATCAGCCAGCTCATTCAATTCTTCTAAGGGGAGAGATATGAGTTTATTAATGTTATAGTTCCTGGTCCCCAGGTAGTTTAGCCTGGTTGCCCTTAACTCATCATCTTGAGTGTTTGGCCTGGGGGCAGCCCGGATAGCAGCTTCCATGAAGCCTGGGGACCCTCCTGAACTCTCTCCCCTTGGCTTGCTCTTCCTCTCTCTCTTCTCCTCCTCTAACTCCTCAGGGGTATTTTCCTCTTCCCTTTATCACGAACAAGCCTTGGTGACTCAGGATGGAGAGAGCTTTGGCCTTCATTGCTTGGTTTAGCAGTCAAGCTCTGGTTAGAGAGAGGATGTGAAGCACCTTCACTAGCTGGTGCCTCACTGAGGGTACTGGGTGCTGAAGAAGATCCTGTCTCAAGGTTCACATGTTCAACTTCTGGGCCTTCGGTCAAGGCTTTCCCTTTGAAGCTAATCTTAGGGTCCACCTCAATATCCAGTTGACCAAAAATCTCACCTGCTAGCCTCTGTCTATATAATTTTGATCTCATCTTGAACTCTTCTAGCACCCTTCTTTGAATCTAATCTGCTAATCTTTCAGCTTGTCTATTTTGGCTTAGGTTGACAAGTGGAAGATCAACCAGATGAATGCACTCATAGAAACTCAGGTTTGAAAAATTGAGGATCTCTTATTAACCCTGAGCTCTAGAGATGACAAGAGCCCTTGTTTCTATGTCATACCTCTATCCCAAGATTGGGTTCTCAGAGTGATGAGATGGGGTATACATGGCTCTGGGTATACCCTCCTCAAATAGCTATATATGAGTGAGTCCACATCAATGTGGACTTGAGGAGGTTGCTGAGCATGGACTAGTGCAAGTGAGGGTTGTGAATCCTCAAAGTCCATACTCTGAAAAGAATTCCTAGGTTCTATGACTGTTCTGACTTTGTCCACCTTTTTGGTAGCATCACTTTCTTGCATAAGTGAGCTGGGGGTTGAGTCTATCACATTCATAGGTTTTTGTGGACCTGGTTGAGTTGTTCTTAGTGGTCTTTCAGCTAACTTGCCCTTGACATCGGTGATCTCAAGTTGCTGGTCATTGACCCTCTTTTTTAAGATAGTCACCTGAGATTCCAGGTGACTAATCTTAGAGACTAAATAGGTGCATGTTTTAGTCAAGGTGTGCACCTTTAGTTTCAGACTCCCCTTATCTTTATAAAAAGAATCACGGGGGGATGAGAGAATAGGACTAATGTCTTCTTCTTCATCACCAGCATATTGTTCTTGGCTGCTAGATTTCCCCTGCATCATGACAACTTTAAGAGAAGTGTCAAGAGGCTGGGTTGCCATGGTCGAGGTCTGAATGATGTAATCACTTTCTAAAGTAAGACCCTCTTCCATATGTATCTCCTAAACAGGTTCAGGAAGATCCACCTCAATAAGGGGTGGATGATATGGGCTAGAATTAGGTGAGACAAGAGTACTCATCTCTTCTTGAGTAGGGGTGGAGAAGAGAGACTCATGGTACTCACTGAAGCCCATGTCTTCATCATCATAGAAGTCAAGGCTGAGAAATGGTTGGTTGAGATCCAACGGCTGGGGATGGTAACGGTCCCTAGAA
The DNA here is from genome assembly GCA_025506505.1 of Flaveria sonorensis. NCBI lineage: Eukaryota > Viridiplantae > Streptophyta > Magnoliopsida > Asterales > Asteraceae > Flaveria > Flaveria sonorensis. Next base: position 28,426,194 of record CM046439.1, on the reverse strand, counting down.
GGTTGTTCACTAGAGTGTTGAGACTCTGACTGAAGGCTTAAGGTTGTTGGGGTTGTGAGCTTATTAGGCTGAGCTTGAGGAACCTCAGCACTGATCATTTGAGAGATGGGAGTGGTTTGCTCCTCAGGGGAAATGGGAGCTTGAGTGTCCACTTCCTCCTGCATGGTTGGTGATATGGGGGACTGCACAGGCTGAATATCATGTGCAGGGGTTCGTTTGGTTTTTCTCTAGTAGGTGATGGTTATTGTAGGTTGTATTTGTGGTTAGGAGGTGGAAGGTATGGGTTTAACACTAGCTGGTGCTGCTAGGTTGCCACCTTGAGCAATGAGCTCAAACATTTTTGGGACTAGCGCTGTTTTTACCCAAGAGAAGTCAACAGTTGGCTTCCTCATGATTTTGAAGATGTCGGGCATCATCTGTCCCAGTTTTAGAATATTACCTGTTTCCCTCAACTGTGTGCCCAGTTCACAGTTGAGAATGTGCTAGACAAATCTAGGGAACATGTAATACTCTAGGGAGTCTAAGTTAGCAAGTAAATTGGTATATACAAATTGTGAACCTGAACTTGATGTCACACCCTCAAAATCCACGTGCGGGGTTTTACCGCGAGGCGTGTGAACAAACCAGGATCTCAGTCATTAGTTATTCAGAACGACTCTATATGAACCAACATACCAAAATCGGTGTTTAACTTTAAAACAATGCGGAAGCATTTAATAAACCAGAGAAACCAAAGTAAAGTGACATAATGTAAAATGCGCAAACACACGCGCCCAAAGTAGTACCAACAAAGACTTAAATGTTTAACAATCAAACCAAATACAAAATTTCAATCATGCAGACAACTACAATAAAGCTGACCTGTGCACGTGCTCCTAGGCAATGGTAACCTCAACCTGAGAATAGCATACTAAAAGAGTCAACGCAATGATTGGTGAGTTCAAGTGTTTGCATAAAACATAACCTTAAAAGTATAAAATATAAGAGTGCATTGAATTAGATAGCTAGTCTAAATTCACAAGTAATAATCATAGAGATTTCGCGATTGAAGCTGACTGTGTTTCGTTTGTTGCCTCCCGTCATGACTTACCAGGTCGTGACGATGTTTGTGTTAGGAAAAAATTGCACCCTTTTGACCTTGAGTCGCACAGGTGGGGCTCGTCAAACCCAGTAGTACTACCCAAGATTTCCCCCTAATCATCATTATTAACAATCCGAAAGTGTGAGGACTTTCATGGTATTCAGCACTATATTATACTATACACAACTTATAATAGTAAAGCGTTTATAAAACCAGCATGCTATCTCCCCCAAAAGAGAGTATGTAAAAGAGTGGGGCATGAACTCACCTGGTGTGCACAAGAAAGAACTTAAGAGCTTAACTTGAAAGGGAGGAAAGACAACCTTCAGAGGTTACCTAGAACACACAAGTACATGAGTACGTGTACACACAAATATCATGAAACCCTAAGTGCTCTATAAGCCAAAGAACTCAAGATTTTGGAAAAACAAGAAACATTGACCCAGTTGACCCGTTTGACCTGTTAGTAACATTATTGGTGAAATTTCATTCAATCAAGCATAATAGTTCATCACACATGAATATCATACAAGTTGTTCATGTATGCCACTTCATTAACCACATGTGCTACCTAGATCATCATACAACTAGATTATCATACAAGTCATGAGAATCTCAAGTTACCATCATGTTCAACATAATTATACCATAGCTAATGCATCATACGCAGAATCAAATCATGCACAACATGCCATGTGAAGCCACTCATGACTTCACACCCTAAACCCTGCCAATCCTACTAAGTAGGGGCCTCAGATTCGCACTCGTGTATGACGATCATCATCATATTATTCAACAGAATCCATATCAACCAAAATATTCAACCATTGTTAGACCCTGAAAGGATCATACTTGCCAACTCAAGAAGTGGTTGGAGGTTGTTCTGGTTGGAGAACATCAGTTACAGAAAACAACAGAAGACAAGAAAAGACAAGTATAAAGCACCCGCATTTGTTAATGCGGATGACTAGTGAACAAATGCGAACAAGTGTTTGTTCACCCGCATTAACAAATGCGGATCAAGACAACTAATGCTGAACAGAAGTGTTCATCCTCATTTGTCCATGCGGATGAACTGAAGAAATGCTGACAAAGATTGTTCATCCGCATTAGTCCATGCGGATAAACAACAGTAAATGCTGACAAAGATTGTTCACCCACATTAGTCCATGCGGATGAACAACAGTAAATGCTGACAAGACTTATTCATCTGCATGAACTAATGCGGGTGAGCAAACACAAATGCTGACTACAAACAACAAATGCTGATGAAGACTTGTTCATCCGTATGAACTAATGTGGATGAACAACTTACACTGTTTTATTTATTTTATACTTAGACTAGATTCACTTGCATAGATCAGGGTTAGTTTAGTCTTTTGTACAGGCAATGTATACGCCTATAAATAGGGTAACATACCCTAACTTTGTAAGGTTGACTTCTGTAGTAATATCCACAATATTTTACAACATTTACTACTGTTCTTGATTCTCTTACATTCAAGCGTTTACTACAGCAATTAATGTTCTTTAATATAGTAAATCCGCTGCTATATTATTGACTAGTCCACATATTCGATCCTAGGTTGAGTCACATCAACCGAGAATATCATTCTCAAACCCAGTCAATTGGTATCAGAGCCTTTGCTCTTGAATTCATCACAGAATCATCTCGGATTTTAGGTGAAAATCGATTGAACTGTAGACTGAGTTGTTCATCAGCAAGATCTACTCTTCTGATAAACAAACATACTGTAGTCGAACACCACAAAGTACAAAATCTTCAGATCTGCTGCTGTCGAACCCAACAACACAAAATCAAGAACTTAGAACTCCTTCAAATCTACAGATCTAAACTTAACAGACCTGTTCTTGACCGAAAACAGAAGATTTGAAGAAAAACACACTGTTCGAACTTAAAATCAACTTAAAACAGCATTCAACAAGTTAAAATGAGTTTAACTAACATGGATTCCTATAATCATTCTGAAATTGGTCATGCATCCAAACCTCCTATGCTTAAACACAAATCTGAGTTTAAGCAGTGGAAAATTCGTTTTAGAAACTACATTACAGGTGTAGATCCTGACTATTGGATATCTATTTGCAAAGGTCCCTACATTCCACTGTCTCTAAATGCTGATCAAGCTGCTTAGTACAAAACTGCAAGAATTCCCATTGAGGATCCAAATTTAACTCTTGATGATAAAGAATATAAGAAAATCAAGATTGATCTTAGAGCTTATTACATCCTTGCTTGACTGAAAATGGATGTTCTGAAAAGATTAGAAAAATATGGAACAGCTAAGGGTGTCTGGGATGCTCTACAGATTATGTGTGAGGGAAGCAGTGAAGTTACCGAAATTAACAAAGACAAGTTGATAAATCAGTATGAGACATTTCATCATACCAAAGGAGAGTTTATCTCTAGACAGCTTCACAGATTTGTGCAACTTGTAAATGACCTTGAAATTATGGGGGTCACTTACAAGGAGAAGGAACTAAACAAGAAAATGCTGCACAGCTTGCCTGAAAGCTGGAAACAGAATGTTACAATGTTGAAGAATACTCTTGATTTGGAGAGTACTAGCTTGGATATCATGATTGCAAAAATTGAGGCTCTTGAACTTGATGAAAGGAGCAGAAATCTGAGTAGACCTCAAGTCATTGAGGCTTACAAGTTTCCATCTGAAACTCATTCTGTTGAAAATGCCTTTGTTACAGAAGAAGAAGACTTTCTGTCACCAAGAGATCAAACAAGAACAACAGGATTTTGTGCTGCTCCACAACCTCAAAAACAACCATCTTCTGCCAAACCCACTATATCTCCTAACAACATGCATGATGAGGAAAAATCTAAAGAAAAAAAGGCAACTTACAATGCCTTTGTTGCTAGCTTTAAAGCCTACCTTGGAGGGAGACTCACATCAGCTCATCTGATTCAAGAAGATCTAGAAGAAATGGATCCTGATGATGTTGAAGAAATGGATTTGCAATGGCAGATGGCCATGATTGCTATGAGAGCAAAGAAATTCTTTCGAAAAAGGAAGAAACTGAGTCTCAATGAGAATACAAAGTTGGGATATGACAAATCCAAAGATAAGTGTTTTAACTATGGAATGAGTGGTCATTTCTCTCGGGAATGTAACTCTCCCTAGGAGAAGCAACAACAATTTTCAAAGACCCTCACATGGCTAGCATGCTTCTCAACACAACACCAACTTTTAGCCATGCAACTCTTATTCACACCAACAACAAAATCAGCAACAACCAATTCAGCAACAACAAAATCAGCAATAGCCAATTCATCAAAAACAACCTCTGCTGACTCATCAATCTCAAGGAAGTAATCAACAAACTTCAAATGCACTTGTCATCAGACAAGATGGAGTTTGTGATTGGAGCGTGTATGCTGAGGAAGTTCAACCACAGTTTCAGAATCATACACTTATGGCACATATCAATGATGGACCAACTCCAATGCCATCTGAGGTAAAATCCAATCTATGTTCTGAGAAATGTGTTCAAGAAGTACAGGGGTACAGGGAACACAATCACAAATTGGCTGATAAAATAAGAGAAGAAAAGGTGAAATTAGAGATGTTAAAACAAGAATTGAGAATTTATAAATTTAAAATCAAATCTCTGTTGTCTAACATGGAAACACTCCATGGTGAAAAGTACACTCTTGTGACTGAAAATGAGAGGTTAACTGAATTGTTGACCAAATCAAAAGCTGAGCAATCAGCTACTGAAATGAAACTTGAAAAGTTTCAGCTCTCATCTGTCAAGCTGCAAGAGTTACTTGTGTCTTAAAAGGGGGCTAAAGATATGACTGGGATAGGCTACAAAACTTGTCCTCCTCCATATAATGATAACTACATTGTTATGCCTGAGTCACTTACTCAATCAGATACAAAAGAATCTAAAATTATTGAAACCAAATCAATGATTTCTCAAATAACAAATCCTCAAAACAAACCAGGTGTTTACATTGAAACTGATGAGGATAAAATCAGATTGGGTCATCCTATCAAAATCAAAGAGTGCTCAGACAAACCTGTGGTTATAAAGAAACCAAAGAGCCCAGTCAAATCAATTGTGCCTTTTGTAAAATTTGTTCCTCAAAATCTTAAAGTGAATCACACTATTGAATGCTCAGTGAAACCATCTACTGAAAGCAGATCTGATTATGAGATCATATCTCCTAAAAATTCAAGCAAATCAGACAGGGTTTCATTGAACTTTAAGGATAAAACCAAAATTCCCGTAGTTACCAAAGGAAAAACCACTTTTGTTCAAAAATCTAAAGTGAAATCTGATTCACCATCTTCATCAAATATCAAACAAGGAAGTGGGTTTGATATCTTTAACAAAGAATAGGTAGAACAATTCGATAGGGAAATAAGGGAATACAGAAAGAAGCACATCGGTCCATAAAAACAAAGCAAGTCAGAATTGTGAAACAATCTGTTGGCACTCCAAAGACTGATATGACTTCTGTTTCAAAATTAAAGGACAATCAAATGTATTGTGAATTCTATGATATGACCAATCACAAAACAGATGAGTGCTACTTCACTGAGTACTGCTCTATCTGTGACATGAACAATCACTCAACAAAAAACTGTCATTTTAACAAATATTGTTCATTGTGTGATATGACCAATCATAATCAATTTACAATTGATTATTACTTTAATAAAAAAGGATTGAAAAATTCACAACACAAGCCCATTTCATCGATTCCAACTGACAAGGTCAGACACAAAAGTCCAACAAACCTGAACAAATCACCAAATTCTCATCAAAAGTATAAAATCAAAGTGATTTCTGACAAACAAAAATCTATTCATCCTTTGCACAAAAATCAAAAGGAAAGGTTTGTATACTCTTCTGACACATCAGATGAAATTGATGAACTGAAACCTCAAAGAAACAATAGAAAAGGGCTGAAATCATCCTTCTTTAAAACACACACAAGAGGAAAGTATCAAGAAGTAACAGTGATCGATGCCAAAGGACAACCCAAGACCATTATGGCTTGGGTTCCTCATTCTAACTAGTTCTTTTTGTGCTTGTAGGGTCATTCATACAGGTCCAATAGCTTATGGTACGTGGATAGTGGATGCTCCCGACACACGACAGGAGATAGTTCCCTCCTTCATGACTTCAAGCATATTCAAGGAACTACTGTGGCATTTGGTAGAGATTCACTGGGCGGTAGAATTACTAGAGAAGGTTCAGTGACGAATGGGATTCTGAGCTTTGACAAAGTCAATTACTGCAAGCAGCTGAACTTCAATCTACTCAGTGTATCCCAGATTTGTGACAAGAAATATTCTACTCATTTCACTGACATTCATTGCTACATCTTGAAACCAGGATTTCATATTCCTGAAGAATGGGTTGTCTTGAAGACACCAAGGAAGAATAATACATATGTCTTGAACCTTAATTATGCTCGTCCATCAGAAGAGACATGTCTATTGTCTAAAGCATCATTTGATGAATCACAACTTTGGCATAGACGCTTAGGACACACGAATTTTAAAAATATGAATAGATTGGTCAAAGGGAACCATGTAATTGGTTTCCTCAAAAGGAATTTCATTTTGTTGACCACTGTACCGCGTGTCTCAAAGAAAACAACATAAATCATCTCATAAGCCAAAACTTGTGAACACTAACAATTGTCCATTGAAGTTACTTCATATGGATCTCTTCGGGCCGACTCACGTCATGAGTATTGGCAAGAAGCATTATTGTTTAGTGATCATTGATGACTTTACTCGATTCACATGGGTCTTCTTCCTACTTCATAAGAATGAGGCGCCCCAAATCATAATAGATTTTATAACCAAAATTGAAAATCACTTGATTTAAAAGTAAAATCTATTAGAAGTGACAATGGGACGGAATTTAAAAATGAAGCATGAGTTCATTTTGCACCACAAAAGGCATTGTTCATCAGTTCAGTGCAGCTCGTACTCCACAACAAAATGGAGTTGCTGAAAGAAGGAATAGAACACTGATTGAAGCAGCAAGAACAATGCTAGCTGATGCAAAACTGCCAATTACATTTTGGGCAGAAGCAGTTAACACTTCATGTTTTGTGCAAAATCGAACTCTGATAATCAAAGAACACAATAAAACTCCTTATGAACTTCTTTTTCATAGAAAACCATTCATTGGATTTTTGAAGTCATTTGGTTGTCTTGTCTTAATATTGAACACCAGAGACCATTTAGGAAAGTTTGCTCCTAAGTCTGACGAGGGATTCTTCGTGGGATATTCCTCAGTGTCTAAGGCTTTTAGGGTGTTTAATCCTAGATTAAACATCATTGATGAATCAACAAATATTCAATTCAATGAGCATTCGTTTCCCAAATCATCAAATGGTCCTGACTGGTTGTTTGATATTGATTCATTTACAAGATCTTTTGATCAATTCAATTTGTCAAATGCAGGAACATCAGGGTCAGTTGAAAGAAGAACAAACTTCCCAATGATTCCTCCTTCTACTGATCAAGACAATGAAGAAGTGCCCTTACAAGCTGATCCTATCCAGCAAGTTACACAAAATGAAAGTATCTCAACAGATGCCGGTCGCAGTTCAATGCCATCTCCTTCAGCTGAACCTTCAACTGAAGTGAGACATTCAGAACCAACTCATGCACTAGCTGATTCTAACAGAGATGGAAATGATGAGAGTATTCAGAGTGTTGCTGAAGCTGAAGATGCTGTACCCTCTGATTCTGGTCATCACTCTCCCACTACAACAACAAGATGCCTCTCACCAAGATGATCTGAATGTCTCCAATCTTGATGTGTCCATTGCTGGTGATTTGATTCCAATTACCAGGACACACAAGAATCATCCAGTGTCCAACATTATTGGTGATTTAGACGAGCGGGTGACACGAAGCAAGTCAAGTATTGCAAACATCTGTTTGTTTTCTTGTTTTCTGTGTCAAACTGTACCCAAAAACATTAAAGAGGCTCTTCAAGACAATAGCTGGATTGAGGCAATGCAGGAAGAATTGCTACAATTCAAGAAACAGGAAGTATGGCAGCTGGTGGATCTTCCGAAGGTCAATACCCTATCGGCACCAGATGGCTGTACCGAAACAAGACTGATGACAGAGGGATCGTCATCAGAAACAAAGCAAGATTGGTAGCACAGGGCTATACACAAGAAGAAGGAATAGATTATGACGAGGTGTTTGCTCCTGTTGCTAGATTAGAAGCCATACGACTCTTTCTTGCGTACTCTGCATCCATGAAATTCACAGTTTATCAAATGGATGTAAAGTGTGCATTTTTGTATGGAAAGATCTCTGAAGAAGTCTACGAGAGTCAACCTCCAGGCTTTGAGGATCCTGATTTCCCTCACAGGGTATACAAGCTTGATAAAGCTTTGTATGGCTTACATCAAGCCCCTCGAAAATAGTATGAGACTCTGTCATCCTTTCTTCTTGACCATTGTTATGAAAGAGGGAAGATTGAACAGACTTTATTCAGAAAGAGAAAAAGGAATGGGATGCTGCTTGTCCAGATTTATGTGGATGATATCATATTTGGCTCCACCAACAAACAACTCTGCAAAGACTTTGATGATCTTATGCATTCAAAATTTCAGATGAGTGCTATGGGAGAACTCACATTCTTCCTTGGTCTTCAAGTACAACAAACATCCAGTGGAATCTTCATCAACCAGTCAAAATATGTGGAATCAATGTTGAAGAAGTTTCACTTTGCAAACTGTCAGTCCATCAGAACACCTGTTGATACAAAAGTGAAGATTGGCCCAGACACAGATGGCAAATCTGTGGATCAGACTCTTTATCGATCCATGATTGGTTCACTTATGTATTTAACAGCCAGTAGACCTGATGTTATGTTTGGTGTTTGTGTATGTGCCAGGTATCAAGCAGATCCCAAGGAATCTCACGTGAATGCAGTCAAGAGGATATTCAGATATCTTAAGGGCAAACCTGCTCTTGGACTATGGTATCCAAAGGATGGAGACTTCAATCTCTATGCATACACCGACAGTGACTACGGGGGATGCAATTTCAACAGAAAATCCACATCTGGCGGTTGTCATTTCTTGGTCCCAGACTGGTGTCATGGCAGTGCAAGAAACAGACCAATGTTTTTGTATCAACAGCTGAAGCTGAATATATTACAGCATCAGCTTGCTGTTCTCAAGTTCTCTGGATTCAAAACCAGATGCTTGATTATGGTTATAATTTCTTGCAAACACCAATCCATATTGACAACACTGTTGCAGTCTTCATAACAAACAATCATGTTCAGCACTCAAAAACAAAACATATTGAAATTAGATAACACTTTTTGAGAGACTGTGCTGAAAAAGGTTTAATCAAGCTGATTCAGGTTAACACAAACAATCAGCTGGCTGATTTGTTTACTAAGGCATTTGACCCAAGTCGGTTTGAATTCTTACTCCAATCAATCGGCATGATTAACCTTGAGTAAAACAAAATCAAAAAATTCACAAAATTACAAAAAGAAATCAATTTTTGTTGAAGTCCTTGTTTTGTACTTCTTTTGGGAAATGATATAATTACAGTCGTTATATCATTCACTGTGCTTAATTCAATATCTTGAAAGACTGACATGACTTACCTGATATGCGGGTAGGCTCAACTTGGAACAGAAGATAAATGCTGTGATAAACTAAAGATCACATTCAAATGTGAATGCATCATCTCAAGAGCATGTAAGTATCTGACCTATCCAAGTGTATGTGTGTAGTAACCTAAACACACCAGGTCATGATACCTTATGAATCTCATTCACATCAGTTTCTCCTTTGTTTTGCTGAGCAAAGACCTGGGGAAACAAGCACATAGTGCTGATGTCTAGATCCAAAAAGATTCCCAATGAGGAACACATCCAATACGGGTGACAAATAAAACAGAATATAACAAAAAGAATCCCAAAGTGGATCACCTTCCAAGTGAAGAGCAAAAAGAATCCCAATGAGGATCAAACAAAATAAGGATCAGGTAAAAGAATCCCAAAGTGGATCCCCTTACCAAAATGAATGAGGTTTCATAACTTAAATGACCAGGTATTGAAAGTTGTGAAAAAGTTCTACCATACAGTACATGAGGATAGTTGATCTTGCTATGCTTATGAGTGTGAGGTTCATGTTGAATGTTTAATTAAATCAAAACATGATAAATCACATGCATTACAATATTGACCAAGCATGAGTTTAAGAGGACAACATACCTTCAATCAATAAGTTCATGACAACTTGCACTTATGAAAGATAAGATTGTTATGATCCCAAAATTTCAAACAAAAGTGCAAAACAATTCACAAAGAAAATATTGTCCTAAAATTTTATAAATTATTTAAAGTTTTTATCCCGCATGGATATAAACTTTAGGGGGAGTAATAAAATTTTAAAAGGAAATTTACAAAAACATGAAATTTGCAAACATTAAATTGACAACTTTGTCAAATTGATTGTGTCTGTATGGAAATTACTCCATAATCAGCTTCAGAAGATGCATATGTCCAAAATCAGTCAAGTTGGGAATCTGTGTCACATCAAGATACATGACAATCCAAGCAAGAATTGACAATCTCAGAATCTGCAAAATCTTCATAAAACAACAAAAATGCAGACTCATCTTCATAAAATCAGAAGCAGCTGTACAAACCAATCAGAATCAGCCACTGCAAAAACATTAATTTTGACAAGTTCAAATTTAATGCGGGTAAGTGCATTGGTAATGCGGGTGAAGGTAACCCTGTCATTTAACCAATGCGGGTAACTGTTTTTTGTACAAGTAAACTAATGCGGACAAAAAATTGTTCATCCGCATTAGCTACAGTAAATGAGGACAAGTCTTTTGTTCACCCGCATTTGCTACATGGAATACTGATGTTAACTTTTGTCACCTGCATTTGTCTCAGTAAATGCGGACAAGTCATTTGTTCACCCGCATTTGCTACAGTGAATGCTGATAAGTTACTTTGTTCACCTGCATTTGTCACAGTTTATGCGGACAAGTAATCTGTTCTCTCGCATTCGCTATAGTAAATGCGGATGGTTAAAATTAGTTCTACCGCATTCGTTAACAGTAAATGCTGACACTTAGTTTGTTCATCAGCATTTGCTACAGTGAATGCGCCCATTGAAATTCTGTAACCGCATTTGCTACAGTAGTAAAATTATGAAATGTAGTATAAATACTCATTTAATGTGAGTATTTATTACTTTTCAAATTTTTGAGTGAACTTTTATAGTGAGTCGAGTGCCAGAAAACCGTTCTTCTTTGAGTTCAAATCTACACTAATCAAGCTTCATTTTGTTCAAATCCAACATCAAAACAAACAACATTGTCTGTTAAATCGAAGTATTGTCAACTAAAGGTGATTATCAGTTTCTTACATACTTCGACTGTCGAACAAATTTCTTGAAATGGAACCCTAATCTTGTGAAATGCTTCAAATACACTCAAGAACACTGGATTTAGATGAATGACAGAGTTCATTAAAACCAATGATCGTGTAAACATCAAAGATTTCATGTGGTTCTAAGAACACATAAAACATCGATGAACAGGGGATACTGGTTTATAACAATGTTGACATCAAAACACCTGTTAAAACACAATCAAAATCAGGTATCCCAACACAAAGAAACAAAACTTTGAACTGTTCTTCATGAAAAATCAAAATTAGGTCAAATAACCTAATGTACAGTAACAAGCAGAATTCATTTTTGACCTAAAAAGTCAAAACTGAACAAATCACACACAATTCTCAATTAATCCTCTTTGTGTGCAGATTACATAATGGCTAACTGACTTGGAGCAAGCTCCACAATGTCAGTGGTTTTCTCAATCCAGATGTCCCTGAAGCAGAAGGTCTCAGAGACATGATCAGATTTATTGCCACTACCAGAGTGGCCTATGCCATTACAATTAGACCAGTGATCTTTGAGAACTATATCAGATCATTTTGGGGTAATGCAGAAGTAGGGACAATGATGGAGGAAAAGTAATTTCAGGAAAATAACTGCTGACCATACACTGATAATCTCTAAGCAAACAATAAGACAATGCTTGAGATTTGAAGATGAACCTGATTCACCAACTGAATTTGATGAAGAAGATATCATGTCATTCTTTGCTGACATTGGATATGAGGGTGGATTTGAGGCAAAAAGATAGTGAAAGGATTGGTAGATTTGCAGTGGAGGTTTCTCATTCATTATATCCAACACTGCTTATCTAAAAGAAAAAACTGGGTGGCATGATTACCATTAACTATATCTTCACTGGTTTGTGCCCTCTGCTCTAACAGACCCTACAACTTTTCAGCCTATGTTT
>CM046439.1:28277127-28413632 GCA_025506505.1 Flaveria sonorensis | reverse complement strand
CTGAGAGGAAGACTAAACTTGATCACTTTCCTTCTCCATCTTCACCTTCACAAATGATGTAGCAAGCTTCTATGAGAGAGGGCTCTTGGAGCTGGATGGTTCAGGCTTTGTAGCAGTGGTACACAGCTGATCAATCTTCTTCTCCTTCACCACTGCAAACCCTGCAGAGATAAACACTTGTTTCTGCTTAGAGTAAAAAGTGGCCTTGATTTCTTGAGCCTTCTTTGCCTTTACTTGGCTCTCCTGATCAAGTTCTTTCTTTAAGACTTACTCATCCCAGCTTCTTTATCTCTCTCCTCAAGAGAACAGTGTCCCTTCTTAGGATGGTCCTCCTCACTCTCTCAGACACATCCTTAACTATCTCCTTCTTATCCTCTTCAGCAAGTGGGGTTTATAAGGGGAAGCTCATCTTCACAAGTTCCATAACTTGGAGATCTTACAGATAAGAGAGTGTGTAGAGGAGCTATCTCAGTTATCCCAGACCTTACTTATTTTAATAACAAACCTGTGCATGCAGAGATGAGGATATCATGTTCTTGAAGGTCTCTTCTTCAAGAACAATTTTTCCTACTCGGGCGTTGCTGATCACAAGCTTAGCCTGGTATCAGTTAACTTAGTGATGAGATCTTTAATTTGAGTCTTGTAGTTGGTGTGTTCATTCTTTGAGTTGAAATGGTTTTCCTCTAAATCTTCTATTTTCAGTTTATAATCATTTCAGCACTTTTGAAATCAGCTTTTAAGATACTTAAGGACTCAAGATCTGATCTCATCTCTAAGTTATAGGACCTATTCTTATTGACTTTAGCAATACATTCAGGTGTACAGAGATATTCCAATACCTTTGGCTTCATCAGGTCTATCATAAGTGCTTGGTTTGGAGCAGCGTCCTCCATCTGAAAAGCTCTAGTTAAAGCCTCCTTCTTCAGCAATGCAGCTTCTTGCTTGGGCTTCTCATTCTAGTATGCTTGACCACCATTTGACTTAGGTGCCTTGCACTCTCTGGCAAAGTGTCCCATTTTCGGTATAATTATAACACTTCACCTTGCCTTTGTCCAGTCCAAACTTTCCACTGGACATATTGATAGGAAACTTCCTCCCATCCTCTTTAGAACTTCCTTGCCCTGTGAGTGAAAAGAGCCATCTACTGGACTATTTCCATATACTCCAGATCATCTGGATGGATACAGTCTAGGTCTTTAAGAGCGAGAGAAAGTTTCTTGTACTTTCATCTGAAGACACAAAAGCTTGTGAGGAGCTTGTCTCCTGGAATGGGCTTCCATGGATGTAGCTCTCCTTGGTGTCTCCAGGAAGGTGATGAAAGGTCCCTTCTGTAGGTTTCAAGGTAGCAGATAAGATGGTGTTGTGGTTCTCTGCAGTCCCTTTCAACCCATGAAGGGCTGACTCTGTTAGATGTTGGAGCTACTAGATGAATTTTGCATATTCATCTCCATCTGGTAGCCACTAAGTATGCCATACACTCAGTAAGAGTAAGGGTCTTGAGGTTTTCAATCCTCCTAATGACCACATAATAGTGTGTCTATTGTCTGGGAGAGAGGACATGAACTTCCTACAATATCCCTGTTCTTAAGAGTTACTCCAATATCAACAAGAGTATCTACAATCTTAACATACCAGATGTACTGTTAAGTCATGGTTTCACCTGCTTTGAAGGTGAAGTTCTCAAACTGCTGCTTCAAGAGGTCCTTCTTGTTCTCTTTAGCTTCACTGGACCCCTCATACATCAGCTTCAGTGCATCCCATAGTTGCTTTGCAGTCTTGCACTTCTTGAAGACTCTGTAGATAGAGTTTTGAAGAGCAGTTTGGAGGGCGATCATGGCCTTCTGATCAATATCAATCTTCTTCCAGTCTTCATCAGAATAATTAGCCACTTCCTTGGGTATCATACCACCACCAGCAGCAGCTAAAGGGGAGGATGGTACATGAGGTCCAAAGACTACTGACCCCCATATCCTAGAGTCCTGGGACTTGATGAAGCCTTCCATTCTTTGACACCAAGTGTCAAAGTCTTGAGGAGTGATCAGTGGAAACTAGTCATAGTACCAGTTTCCATGTCAGCCTTGGTAATAGCTGCCATTTGATATGTTATGTATTTTGTGAGAGTGAAAGACTAAAGATGGTGATATCTTACAATCAAGAGCCTAAATTCTCTGATACCAATTACAGGACCGTGTGAAAGGTGGTCAATACAATCAGTCTCATAATGAGGAGATATTTAAAACACTTAACAGTTCAAATGAAGAACTAGGTTTGAGTATGATGATACTAATAACACAAGTAAGTAATGAGCCAGAACTAAGAACAAGAACAAACAAGTAGGTTTTCAAGATGTTGTATATTGCTCTCAAGTTCTATTACAGTGTTACGAAGTATATTCGAATTACAAGGACCTGAGACACTTTATACTACATCCTACAACCGTCAATACTAGAAAGACAGTTGGAAACACTAATCTAGACAACAAGATCAATGTAGAGTCAAAAGGCAGATTGCCTTTTGACTAGTGACTATGGCATGCCATAGTTCATATCCTTTCTAATATAGAAAGTTTATAGGTACAAAAGTAGAAGTTACAGACAAAGACCTTATTCTACTGTTTACAAAAGCATGGAATTTCACCAACTCATACAAGTTGGTGAGTCTTCAGAGTTACAGCGAAAAGTGTGTCAGCTTTATGTAAAGTAGATCAGAGAAAGCATATCTTCTCTGTTTCAGAAGAAATCAGTCTTCATAGCAAAATGGTTTCGGAAGACTTTGTCTCTGAAGCTTCAGAAGACTTCATATTTGGCTTCGGAAGATTTGAACTTTGGCTTCGGAAGATTTTACACTTAGAGTATTTTCTGATGTAGAGTGTAAAACTTTCGAAGCAACTTCTACCTTGTACGTCCAGTGCATGCATGTAGGAAGACCTTTGGTTGTTTTGGCTTCTTTGGTTGCATCACCTTATAATCTTCTGATATTACCTTACAATATGTAGTCAAACTAAAGTGTAGTATTATTTTATAACTTTTTCTTCCTTAATTCTTGGGTCTTCCAACCTGTTTGTGGTGTTTCGGGGGTGAGCTTAGTTGGGCAAGTTGAAGGTATTCACATATCTCTTCCATTTGTTGGATATATTGTATTGGCATATATGTGTTTCCAAGTATCTAACCTATACACATTTTAACCCTAATTCAATGAATGCCAACATCCATTCTAGTTTGTGCCAAGTTTCATATAATGTTGCTCCTTTCCTAGGTATTTTAGTTAAAGCCATTTCGTACGAGAATAACTTTTTTCATCAATATTTACAGTATGTTTTCCTAAAGTACCATGAGTAACTTGGTATCTATTATAGAGTTTCCAAGTAACTGTGAACTCACTTGCCTATATTTGATACTTTTCAAACATTTTTATGGCTATCGGAGTTAAACAACCATAGTAGTGAATAAGAATTGAAAAAAAATTAGTACATACTAATCATAAACCTGGTAAGAGTCGGACCTATCATTTTGTTTCAAATGTACCATAGTGAAACAACCATGGTGACAGATTCTCTAGAGATTGGAGAATTGCAGGTTTGCAGGCTCAGGTTGGAAGGTGATCGATTGAAGGATTCTAAGTCGATCGGTTATAGATTAAGGATTGATTGAATATTTTAAGTATATATTGAAGGATCGATTATGGGTTGGAAGTCAATCAAATGAAGGTTTGATTATAGATTGAGGAGTCGGTTGATGCTTGGAAATAGGAGGCAAAAAGGGTTTTCTTTTTTCAAGTTAAATTGATTAGACTACTACTCATGTCAGGGACACATGGGTGGGGTTTAACGATATCTATGGATGGGGTTAAGAGAGTAGAAAAATGTTACGTAATGAAATCTATGTGACTAAAATGAGTAACGTATTCTTTTGATGAAAACAGTTAAAATGATAAGGATGAAAATAGTAATTTACTCTTTTATATACATATAGACTTCCTGCTAAAAATATAATATAAACGTTTAGCGATCAAGGCATACACACACACACACACACATATATATGTGTGTGTGTGTGTGTGTGTGCGTGTGTGCGCGCGCGTCGCGCGCGCGTGGTGGGTGCTTGCGTGCGTGCGTGCGTGTGTGCGTGTGTGTGTGTCAGTTTAAGTTTATAACTTGCCAAAACTATTTGTTTAGTCTTATAAGATTAAGATAAACATTCGCAGGTTCGACGAAAGTTTTATGCATATGTTTTTGGTAATTTTTTATGGAGATACAATTAAGTTATCCAACCGTTTTTATTTCGCACACTTAGTAAAGGTTAGGTTCCGGTGAACATGTTAACCTGATTGGTTTACTCTTTTAAAAAAAATATAAAATTAGTGTTAAATACAAAAAAAAAAATAAATTAAATCGTTTAAATAAGATGGTTGGTAATTATATTCTTTACTAATATTTAAACAATAAATAATTATTTTAAAAATAAATACATAAAGTTATTTAAATTAAAAAAACTAAACAATGATAAGTAAAACTAAAGAAATTATATATCCAAAATATGTTTGTTTTAGAATAATTTACAAAAAAGTAAAGTCTCTATTGTTTTTATATTATCATATTATTAGGATGGAAAGACGGTAAATATTTTTTTTATACTCTAGAATAATTACACGTGTCTCCTAAAAATATTCTTTTGTTATATATTATAGAAATATTATCATATACAACATCTATATACACAAATAAAGAATTGAAACCAACCATATAATAAATATAATGTTTAATCCTCCTAATAAGAATATAAAGTCTGTCATAAATGTATGATATTATCATATACAACATATCTAGACACAAATAAAGAATTGAAATCGACTATACAATAATATGATATTAAACATCTTACACCTTGTGCATAAATAAAGATATCTCAATGAAATTGATTATGAATGGTAGAATATTGAATTGGAAAGAGGTCAAACAAATTTTAAATACCTTAAGGCCTCCTTCCTCACTCTCCTTTCCCTAATATGACCTTTGAGTCATCAAAGCCTTTCTGACACACGTTATTCGTTTATATTTTACTACCCGTCAAAAAAAGTTTAGTTAGTTTTGCATATAAAGATATGTAACACAACATCGTTATGAAACATGTGGCTATTATTTACAAGAGGAGGCTATGAAAGTTTTATATGAAAATTATATGATAATATTTAACTTAATGAATTGCATATCAAGAGATTAAGCAACAAATTGGTAACTACATAGGTTTTCAAGCAACTTTCATAGAGGATCATTGCCTTCCACTTAAAGAAGGATGTTATAACGAGGGAGCATTATGCACACTGCACTTTTTTTTTAATTAAGTTTTGTTTAACTGGGTTTTCTTAATAAGGTTTTTAATGAGGCAACATAACTAATTCAGTTATATCAAACATTTTAATACACGTAACACATATTTCGGGTGATGATCAACTTGCTGACGTGTTCCAAACCACGGCTGAAACCACGTTTTCAAATACTCCTATCCAAGATTGGACTCCTTCAAAGTCCTCCATCTTACTAGGGCATGTTAGTCACCCTCGGTGTCACTCCAACAACTAATGTATTTCAAAATTTAAATTGCTTTGTTATTTTTAGTTTGTATCTATAGCATTATAGGTTTGCTTTTATTTCCTTTTCAATAGATATCAATCCCTGTAATTATGCTCTTATCTTTATATTTATTCTTGAATTGGTGTCATGCAAAAGTCAAGTTTTCAGAGAAGTTTATAGATTGCCTATGTTGCAAGCAAGACCTACATGCATAACCATATAGGCAAATGAATTGTGCAGCTTCAGCAAGGATGTCTTGTTCCAGGGGTTGGTGTATTTAAAAGATGTAGCTATTGTAACTACTTCGATGGTCGTTGTTAAGGTTCTTTAATCACAAGAAGTTTAAAAATTTGAGATGCTATGTGTGATTTCCTCTGTTTATAAGACTTACATAAGATTTGTTGGTTTTTATTTTTTTCAATGTATATCTTGGTCCTTGGTGACTGTTTTTGTCATTTTCACTCTTTTAGGGCTAAATCAGACACTGTACCAAATCATTGTGATAGGGTTTAAGAGCCATTAATTTCTTTCAAATATCCTTTTCTCATCATGTTTTCCCATAATATTTCCTTATTCTTAAGCTTTAATTTTTCATCATCTCTGATATACTAATACTAAGGTTTTATCTGTCATATAATGTTGGGTTTTTCATCACTGGTTATGTGCATCGCATGATATGTTCGTCATTCTTATTGTTTTATTTGTTATTGCTAAAAATCAATTAGGGTTTGATGTTGTTCATATTATGTTGTTGTTAGGTGCACTATACTATGACTGTCATGATTTATTTTGTTAAGGGTTTCGGGCTAATCTGATTAGTTGATGGTATTATGGTTTTGTTGAATCTTACCTGTTATTAAGTTCTTCTATGCTTACAAATATGAGTTTCAACTATTTTGATTTCATCACTTAATTTGTTTTTGTTTTGTGTTTAAGTAGGCATGAATTAGTGGTGGTGGGGGGAGATGTGTCGTGGTGGGTGTAGGCCATCAATTTTGAAAAACTTTATGATGGGAATGTTTATGTCAGTGTGTGCAAACCACATGACAAACGGAACATGATGGTGTTACAAGCATACCTACTTGCATAACCATGCAAACATAATATTTTTTTTTTCTTGAAGATAACAAGATATCAAAGCCTATTTTGTAGGAAATGACGATAGAAATAATTACTTTCCTTTGTAATGGTCACCGGCAAAGCAAATTGTTACAACTATATTTAACAAGATTAACTACACCAAAAAAAATATTAGTTCAAAAAAAAAAGAAACAATATAAAACTTTTTTTTACAAAAAGTGTGATTCTTACAATTTGCTTGATGTGCATTATCCTTTATGAAAACAAAGTACTTTGCCAATTCATTTAAAACCTTGAGTATCTTCGCCTCGTTACAACACTCTGAGTTAGCGACTGTACACCAAGTTGTGTAGTCGTAAACATTTCATCTAGGCTTGATGATCATGGTCAACTTTTAACGCAATTTGCTGAAATCACCCAATTGCATTGCAGCAAAACACAAGAGAACGAAATACCATAGTTAAACATTAAAAGGTTTTGTCATAACGACTCCACAACCAGAAGCAATAAAGGGAGTTAACCACCAGCAGGGTATTGAGCCTACATGATTTTTTTTTTAGTAATTTGAAATTATTTGCCAAACATGGCATCAATTCATTCTATATGCTCACATGCATGCCATTATTCCATCCCAAAATCCATCTCGTTAATCAATTCTCGCCCTTCCATGTATTTGACCAGTTCCTTTTACTTCAATATATTCCATTGATCAATTCTCTCCTCACAATTCCCTTGATTAATTCCATATAGTCATGTCCTTGATAAATGTGATCAAGAACATGAAATGAGAGAATTGATCAAAGGCATGGAGTGGATGGAATCGACCACGACATGAGGGGAGGCAATTGATATGGGAAGAGATGCATATTGGGATGGAATGTGGAATGAAGACATTAATGTGAACATGCAGACCACAAAAATGTAATTGATGTCATGTTTAGCGAAGAATTTCATTGTTAATTTACATGGTGATTTCGAGCCTCTGGATGCTATTTATGGGATATCCATGCTGGAGCGCGACTCCCTTTATTGGCTCCAACAAAGGGTCGTTAGGACCAACAATTTTGATTTTTTGCCTAAAGTATTTGTTCTTTTGTATTTTCCTAGAATACATTAGGCAACTATTATGTTAGAATTAACCATCGTCGTCAAATCTAAATTGAAATGCGGTTGCGACTTTACAACTTGTTGTACAATCGCTAACTCAGGGTGTTGTAACGAGATGAATATATTCAAGGTCTTTAATTAGTTTGGTAGGTTACTTTGGCTTAATAAAGATTATTACTCAAGTATGCAAATAGTAAAAGTTACACTTTTTAAAAATATATTTATATTATTTCTTTTCACTACTACAGAAATGAGCAAACCCGACCAAATTTTGCGACCGTAAAAAACTCACAAAACTAGCGATTGTATAGCGGCCAAAATCAAATGGTCGCAAAATTACCGACCAAAACAAACTTGGTCGTAAATTAGCGACTAAAGCCAAATCGGTCATAAAATTAGCAACCAAACAATCGGTCGCAAAATTAGCGACTAAAACAGAATGGTTTGCAAAAATAGGGACTAAGTTTTATTTAGTCGCAAAATGGTGATAAATATAGCGACCGTCAAAAACAGTAGCAGAATTAGCGACTATATAGCGACCAAATTCAAAAGGTCGCAAATTACCGACCAAAACAAACTTGGTTGTAAAATTAACGACCAAAGCCAAATCGGCCGTAAATTAGTGGCCAAAACAAAATCGGTTTGAAAAAGTAAAATAGAATGGGTATAAAAAATAGCGACTAAGTTTTATCCAGTTTCAAAATGGTGATAAATATAGCGACCAAATTTGATTTGGTCACCAATACGGGCGGTATTTCATCAAATAAAAACTGATGAACTAAATACTAAATTAGTCACAAAAACGGTCGCAGATACAACAACCATAGTAATAAAAGTATATGGTTGGAAAGATGGTTGCAAATATATTACAAGAAATTAGGGTGTTTACTTATATATAATTTACCTACATATGTAAATGTATGGGTAAATACCTACACATGTTTTATATTTGGTAATAGCTGATGATATTTTTACATGATAAATAACACTTAATAAATGTGCTAATACATTTTAGCCACACTTGATATTGGTGGGAAAATTTCCTCCCAAATTGATGATCAATTAAATGTAATTACCCACATATGGAAAATTTCTTTAAAACACATGTTGAAAACTAATATATATGTGGGTAAATGATTATGTTATACCATAAATATGTAGTTAAACTAAGCAATTAAGATTTTATATTATTTTATAAAAATATAATACATGTGAGAATTGATTATGTTTTAGCAACACAAAATTTTTGTAAATAAATATGTAGACTATTATTTAAAATTTTCATGATATCATGGCAAAATAATTATCCACACATAAATAAAAACAAATATATGTGTGGTTAACTACAATTTTAGCAACACATGATATTTTTTTTTTTAAAATATAATTAAACTAAGTACATCAAATATTATTTTATTATTTAAAACTGGCCTGACAAAATAAATATCACACATATGTTAAAAGCTAATATATGTGTGTAGGGTTGCAAACGAACCAAACGAACACGAACAAGGCCTTGTTCGTGTTCGTGTCGTTAAAAAATATACTTGTTCATGAACTGTTCATGAACACTTACCAAACGAGATTCTTTGTTCGTGTTTGTTCATTAAGAAAATGGACATATTCATGAACTGTTCACGAACACTTACCGAACGCAAATGAACACAATCATTAGCAAACGAACACAAACAACTGTTCATGAACATGACGAACATAAAAAAACTTATGAACACAAAGAATACAAATGATTATAGATTTATTTTAGAAAAAAAAAATTATATTTATATTACAAACATTACACCAAATCAATCAAAAACCGTAACACCCCGAATTTTATTAAAAAGAAAAGAAAATAAAAGTATAAAGAAAGAAATGAGGATAACACAAGTTGATGGACTAAAGTTGTGCAAGATGCAAACTTTAAATAATAGTGTTTAAAAGAGTGGGTATGGCCGCCCACTACATTGCCATACCATCTTCTCGGCTGAAAAAGGAAAAAGAAGAAGTTCACGGTTTTAGAGGGGAAGAAGCTGAAATAATCTTGAAGATGAGTTTTCTTGAGTTAATGTTCGGTTTCAACCGAATTTTCAGCTTCTAGGCCGAGATTTGTGGTGCTAAGTGCTTGATTTCGTGGGTTTTAGGAGCTGAATTTGCAGGTGGAGGTGTGTTGCTCGAAGGTTGTTCAGGTGAGTTTCTAGGTCCCCTCTTTTTACTGATTTTCGAAGTGTTTGGGCTATTATGCATACCGAGCAAATGATTTTTAAGTAACCGTGAGTTTTCAGAATGTTGTTTCGAAGTTGACATTAACATGACCATTTAATGTGTATTTTTGAATTTTAGCTTTTTTGCATCACGGCTTTAAGGGTTATTGGATTTCAATAATCTTAACTTTTATTTATTGGTCGGGATTAATCCCAACTCTGTAAATGTTTATAAATATTTCCAACTTTGAGCATATTTTCTATAATGATCTATTACTAACTGATAATTAACTATCGTTAGTTTTTTTGATGAGACGAGGCAAACTTTGAATGATCTATTACTAACTGATAATTAACAATCGTTAGTTTTTTTTGATGAAACGAGGCAAACTTTGAGCCATTATTCAACTCGGCCACCACCCAACTTCTATCGAGTTCGTTTTTCGATGTCTAGCCTACATCGTCACCTGGAATATACCTCCACAAGCCAAGTGATTCAGACAGGATATGAAAATCGACAGGTTTCTGGGTGAATAGTTTTAAATTGACGGACTTAATGGTTATTCAACTTTTGGCTTAGTGTTTTGGCCATATAAGTGGTCTATATCATCAAAAAAATATGATGTTACTCTCATTAATAAGAGATCATTTCATTAAAAAAGTAATGGGTTAACTCTCGATTATAAGAAATCATTGGATGAAAATAAATTTGAAGTTAATAGTTGGTGTAAATATTTCTTGATTTATGATTAATTACACCAATAATAAAATTGAGATTATTAAAATCCAATACCCCTATTTTAAAATTATAATTTAGGGCAAAAGACGTCTATAAAAACAATCATGTCCAAACAAACTAATGCTAATTTCCTAATTAAATTA
Organism: Flaveria sonorensis; assembly: GCA_025506505.1. NCBI lineage: Eukaryota > Viridiplantae > Streptophyta > Magnoliopsida > Asterales > Asteraceae > Flaveria > Flaveria sonorensis. Next base: position 28,402,793 of record CM046439.1, on the reverse strand, counting down.
TGAAAATAAACAAAACTCAACCCGTTTATAAAAATCTGATTCACAGTTCCAACGAACCCTTTAGGCTAGACCCAAACCAGCAAAATTGTTAAATTCATATCGTGCCAAATATTCTTCTCTTGATAGCGTGTTGAGATTTAAAACGCACTACAGACACAAAATGAGTGATCACATACAACTTACAATCATACTATATCATCTTCAGATGAATACAATGCTAGCAGCAGCTATCATAGGTCTGATACATCATACAGATTCTCAAAAAGAAAAGAACACCACCCACTCCAACGCCAGGTCATCAGAGACCACCCAACTAAAGACTCTTCTACAAAAAAAAAAATTCAAACCGAATGTCCGAAAAACACTCATTCAGGTCTGCGCATTTTCACATTAAGGCTGATTTCCTTATAAGACTGAACCTTCTTAGCTACCGCACGAGATGGCCTTGAATAGACAATCTACATTCTTCACTTACTTTATTTGGTATGAATCGTCTTCTTCTTTAACAGAACAAGCCGCATCATCCACTTGCATTTTATCATCCCCTCTTTTGTATGAAACAGTCTTCTGCAGGTTTTGATTCATCATGTTTAAACCTAGCAGACTGCCTTCTAGCTCGCAGCCTGCAAAACAAATGTAAAAGAAAAAATGCTTGCTTTAGACTTTAGTGAATTTGTAGTTTCATTTCAATACAAATAACTCTTCAAAAGAAGAAGCGTGCACAAACCTTCCGTCATCACCGACACCCTTCTCCTGAACCTTTCTAACTGATGGGCCTAAACCTGTAATCAAGAGTAGTTATTGGATGTGAATAATCAGAATGGAAAAGCTAATTGTAAGAATGAACCCAAAGAACACAAATTATAATTTACTTTTGGATTTCTGCGGTCCATTAGTATTACAATGTTGGTCTTTGTCTATTTCTACAACCGTACAGACTCCCGTCTCCTCTTGCTCAGATACTTTTCGCCTTCTACAAATTAATATATACGAATATTTAGGCAATTTTACTTATGAAGACAATTGTTCGATAATATAATATATTACTACTCGTGAGATTCACAAGCAAACCTTAATTTCATTCATTTCACATGTTTTGGTTTTCCTTTTTCCCTGCCATATAGCAGAGAGCATGCATGTGAGAATGAAATAGACCAAAAACCAGCATGTCTGCAACTACATGAAGAAAGAGCAACACACTAACCTCTAACTCCAACTTTTTAGCTATAAGCAAACCATTTTGCATCCTAGTTGATGTTGCAGATCTTTTAGCTAACCAAGAAAAGTGTTAGTATAATTATAAATAGACAGGTAGAGAAAACAAAATTTGGCCACACAAAACTGCATGAACAACTTACTCTATCCTTGCCACAATTTAACTCCTACAATATTATAGAAATATGTCAATCTTTCTGGCAAAAAAACTAGAGCAGATTCAACATGTTCAGACAAGCAAAGTTGCAAACAAACCGCTAGCATTTGACTATTTGACTGCGCAAGATGCAAATTTTGCTGTTGCATCTTCTGCAAAGTGATCCTTAGTTTTTTGTAGCTCGGCTCCACTTATATCAATATTTTACTGTAAAAAATGTCAAGGAAAATCATATTCATGGTCGAGCAAAGATGCTTTACTTCAAAATTTCCATAACTGTGAACTATATTATTAAAAGGATACTTTTGTTCAGCTAGGAGCTTCATGAGTGCTGCATTTTCCTGAAATACATCAACATATAACCATGTAATAACAGTTAAACATGAGATGTACCACAACATTATGGTTGTGTAAAACTACATGATGCCACAGCAAAAATGGGAAACCTTTCGAAGCTGCTCTATATATTCTTTCACAGTGGACGAATTGGCTTGGACTTGTTATCTTGGGTCAAAGCACTAGGTGTCTTCGGCCTGTTGCTTATGTCAGCAAGCATTTTCCTCCCTGAACTTACTATAGAATTCTTTGGCATTTTCTCTACTTTAGGCTTATCTGGTTAGACATCATATTTGAGAAATGTGTGAACAAAGATGCATAAAAACCTTTCAAATTTCAATCCAATATTTTAACATTTTTTAAAGTATTCAACATAAAGGCCATTTCTATGACCTACGGTTCAATACAGGGCTACAGGCTTACGTATCAGAATGTTAAATTTATAGAAAAAAACACAAGAGTCAAACAAAGTAGCAATCCTAAACTTCTCTGCATCTTTTGGGCAAAGTCTCATGTATAATCTGAAATTGTGACACCTAACTATGAAAACGCTGATCTTTCCTCTGCTTACAGCATAGGAATCAATGTACAACAATGATACCCAAAAGACAGAACGTAAACTAAATTTACCCATAATAGTGGATATCGACCAACATTTGGGATTCGATGCAACCATACCTGAACTATGAGCCCCAAACACTATGGCAAGCACAACAACTGTTTACGTAATAGTATATCCTTAATCTTGTGATAGTATAATGAAATTTGAAAAATAGGGTTTGACATTTCATAAGTAAGGTCTAATAATCATGTAGATTAAAAAATCAAACCCTAATTTCTACTGAAAATCTGTATTTGGTTCTTGAATTTAACGACACAGATCTGAAAAACCCTAGAACCGGAATGGAAACATGAGGTTTGAGATCGTGATTCATCAAATCGAGCGTTCGATCTTGCAAACACATAAATTGTTATCTTTACAATTCAAAAAGATTGATGAAGAATTAGAGCAAAGATGTAATTCATACCTTCATAGATGACATCGGTCTTGGCATCGAAGACAAAGACACCTTCCATGATGTTGAACAGCGAGAAACCCTAATCTTTAGCATCAATCTTCAGACTTCACCCCATCTCTCAACTCTCACGAGTGTGTTTCTCTCTCTCTCTCTTACAAAACCAGAGCCGAATTTTGAATCTGGAGCCTTTTTTGAATCTTATGATAATGGGCCAAGAGCCCGTTCCCCACATATATTATATATATTATATATATAATATATATATATATATATTATATATATAATATATACTAATAACGTGTCCTCGCGATGCGACGCGTGTAACACTTTTCATTATGTTACTCGTCTCTGATTAGTTTAATATTTAAAAAACTAAATTCCTTCTTTTAAGCATATTGTAACAAACATAAAAAATTATATATAATTAATGATACAAGAGTGTAAGTGTAAATAAGTTTAAAGTTTACTTTTTTAGTAGTGCTAGAAAGACATAATTACCCTTATTAAATTGATTTTTTGGGTTGTACCTTGTACTTAAATTTACAAATCTTTTAACTTTGACCGGAATCTTTCCTTCGTGCATTATATATAGTATAATATATATAGTGGATTTTCCTATATTTTGTGAATCGTTGCGAGTGATCGTGAGTGAAAGATGTAGAAAATTTATGGGAATTGTACCGTGATTCCCCATATGTAAGGAAACACGGTACAACCCCTATAAATTTTTTAATATTTTTGAAAGTCACTGTTATGAGTGGATGAGAAAAAAAATGTAATGATATGGTATGAAAATATATTATTAAATTGAAAAATGGGGAGAGAAAGTAGTGATATATGAATTCTTTTTAGCGGACCCGACCCAAATCCTCTAATGAATTGAAAACAATACATCCCTAGATGTGGCAAAAAACCTAGGTGTGGACTCGACCTGGACCAGGTACGATAGTACCCAATAGGAGGTGTATCTAGTTTGAACTTGATCAGTTTCCCTCTTCATCTTCATCTTCATAGAGGATGCAGCAGCTTCTTAGGAGAGGCTTGCTCTTGGAGCTGGATGGTTCAGGCTGTGTAGCAGTGGTACACAGCTGATCAGCCTGCTTCTCCTTGCTGAGATCCTGGTACTAGAGTTCATAGTTGAGTTTTCAGCCTTCACCACTTCAAACCCTACAGAGATAAACACTTGTTTTCTGCTTAGAGTTGAAAGTGGCCTTGATTTCTTGAGCCTTCTTTGTCTTTATCTTGGCTCTCCTGATCAAGTTCTTCCTTTGAGACTTTGTCATCCCAGCTTCTTCATCTCTCTCCTCAGGAGAATAGTGTCCCTTCTTAGGATGGTCCTGCTCACTCTTCTCAGACACATCCTTCACTATCTCCTCCTTATCCTCTTCAGCAATGGGGTCTATGAGGGGAAGCTCATCTTCATAAGTTTCACACCTTGAAGATCTTACAGATAAAAGAGTGTATGGAGGAGCTACCTCAGTAGATCTTAATCCCTGCTTATTTTGATAACAAACTTGTGCATGCAGAGATGAGGATATCATGTTCTTAAAGGTCTATTTTTCAAGAACAAGTTTTTCGGCCCGGGCTTTGCTGTTCACAAGCTCAGCCTGGAATTCAGTTAACTTAGTGATGAGATCTTTAATTTGAGTTCTATAGTTGGTGTGTTCATGCTTAAGTTGAAATGGTTTTCTCTAGATCTTCTATTTTAAGTTTGTAATAATTTTTAGCTCTTTTGAAATCAGCTTTTAGATATTTAAGGACTCAAGATCAGATATCATCTCTAAGTTATAGGACCTATATTTATTGACTTTAGCAATACATTCAGTGTACAGAGATGTTCCAATACCTTGACTTCATCATGATCTGCCATAAGTGTTTGGTTTGGAGCAGCATCCTCCACCTGAAAGCTCCAGTCAAAGCCTCCTTCTTCAATAGCAACTGCAGCTTGCTGCCTGGGCTTCTCATTCTGGTGAGCTCCTTCAGTGTAGTTTGGCCTGGCTTGTGCTTGGCCACCATTTGACTTTGGTGCCTTGCACTCTCTGGCAAAGTGTCCCATTTGGTTACAGTTGTAACACTTCACCTTGCCTTTGTCCAACCCAAACTTTCCACTGGACATATTGCTAGGAAACTTCCTCCCAGTCCTCTTGTAGAATTTCCTGGCCCTGTGAGTGAGAAGAGCCATCTGCTGGACTATTTCCATATACTCCAGATCATCTGGATGGATACAGTCCAGGTCTTTAAGAGTGAAGGAAAAGTTGCCTATACTTTTATTAGAAGACACAAAAGCTTGTGAAGAACTTGTCTCCTGGAATGGGCTTCCAGGGATGTAGCTCTCCCTTGGTGTCTCCGGAAGGTGATGAAAGGTCCCTTCTGTGAGTTTTCAGGGTAGCAGATAAGATGGTTTTGTGGTTCTCTGCAGTCCCTTTCAACCACATGAAGGGCTGAACTTTGTTGGATGCTGGAGTTACCAGATGAATTTTGCATATTCATCTCCATCTGGTAGCCACTGAGTATACCATACAACTCAGTGAAGGTAAGGTCTTGAGGTTTTCAGTCCTCTTAATGACCACACAATAGTGTGTCTGTTGTTTGGAAAGAGAGGACATGAACTTCCTCACAATATCCCTGTTCTTAAGAGTTACTCCAATATCAACTAGAGTATCCACAATCTCAACATACCTGAAGTACTGGTTTCACCTAGTCATGTACAAACCGGTTTTTGGTGCCAAACCGATTCGGTTTCAAACCGGTCTGGTTTGAACCGGTTTATTTTCAATCGATTTGAACCCCAAACCGGTTCGGTTCCTAACTGTTTTTAGGGCTAGAAATTCAAACCTATCGAACTGGTCCGGGCCGGTTTGAATCCGTTCGGGCCCAAACCGGTTCGGGTTTTGCATTTTTTAAAAAAAAATCCAATGAAGAAACGCCCAACAGATGCGTCTGAAAAGTGATGATGCGCCCAAACAGTGATGATGCGCCCAAACAGTGATGATGCGCCCACAGTGATGATGCGCCCAAACAGTGATGATGCGCCCAAACACTTTCCAAACGCCCTAGCTGATGCGTCTAAACAGTGATGATGCGCCTAAAATTATTTTTTGCACTTTGAGCATAATATGGGTTTTCTTCTTCTAAATCCAAATTAAAATTAATTTTGTCAAGTAAAGTTTCAACCCCCGATGTATTTAAACAAGGGTTTAAGGCAGCGACACATGTAATAACCGGAGGCATTTCTTTAAAATTTTTTTTAAGTTTTTCTTTCATTGGTGGTATCATATCCGAATAAGTTCTACTCCTGAACGACAACTCATTTAATTTTGAAGTCATTAAGTAAATTTGGTGAAGTACTAATGGAGTTGTTGGATAATAAACTCCAGAAAGACAAGTAGTTACAGTTTTAAAAACATTAAGCATTTTGGTTATTTCTTCAATAATTGTCCAACCTGATGGATGGTAAGTCGAAGCCTTTCACGACTCACCAAAGCATTATGAAAGCCTATTAACCTTTCTTTTTGGTCAATAGCCTTTTCAAACATGTTACAAGTCGAATTCCATCTTGTAGGTACGTTCCAATTCGGACCTAAACACTTGGAATTTGCGTCTTTACAAAACTTGCGATACCTACTATATCTTTGATTATGTAACACCCGAAAATTTAAAAGAAAAGAAGAATAAAAGAAGAATAAAAAAAGAAAGGGTGAAATGTCCCAAGTCAAGGGGCTAAAGCTGTGCAAGTGGCAAACTTGCACCTTTATGAGATTTAAAAGAAGTATGGCAGCCCACACTTCTCCCTTTACAGACATTTCTCGACTGCTAGAGAGAGAGGGGAGCTGCAAATCGATTTCTAGAGAGAGAAGGAGGAAGATCTGCTTGTAGGTAAGGTTTTCTTGCATTTCCTGTTTGGTGTCACTGTGTTCGAGCTACTAGACTGATTCTTATGTGTTTCTGTGTGTTCGGTTGTGTGTTTTTGTGTGTTTAGGTGTTTGAACTCCAGGTTGCTCACGGGTCTGAAGAAGTCTTACTCGTAAGCTGTTAAGGTGAGTTCTAGATCCCCGATTTTACTTGTTTTAAACTTGTTTAGGGCTGAAATGCATAGTACCTACTGTTTTAACACCGACATCATGATCTGATCTGTGTTTTTGCACCTGTTGTGAGTGTGGGTGTGTGTTTTTAATGTTTGACCAAGTTCTATGATTGTATGCTTGTTCTAAGTGTTTAACATGCTAGATCTGGGCTAAGAATGTATAAGAATGAGGATTTGGAACTGAATATAGCATAAGTTGCAACTGCAGGTTGGTGTAGTTCATCCGCATTTAGATTTGAATATTTGCATAAGTGTTTTGTTCAGGCGCATTTGCTACAGCGATCATGCGCATTTCTTTTGTTCATGCGCATTTGCTATAGTGTTCAGGCGCATTTGTTTCAGTCCCCGCATTTGGTTCATGCGCATTTCCTGACACTTAGAATATTTTCTGAAGACTTTCATTTGCTTTTTCATACGTATTGGCTAGTGTGTTCATGAGCATTTCTTTGGGGCACTTAGAATAATTTCTGAGTATGAACATCCGCATTTGTTCATCCGCATTTGTCTGTTCATCCGCATTGGTTTGCTCATCCGCATTTCCATAAGGACTTAGAATTTTCTGAGATTTGGGAAAGTAGAATTTAAGTGCTAAGAAATGATGTTTTATGGTGGCTTATGCTTGTTTATATGTATGCATTGTATGATGATGTTGTCCTATGTTAAGTATGATGTGACTCTACGTGGTGTGTTATGCTTAAGAATGTAAAGTATCATATAATGAAAGTGGAAGACTACGTTAACGAAGTGGAACATAATAAATGAATGAAAGTCTTGCAAGCGAATTAAAAAGGGAGTTCACAACTCAATGAAGGGTTGTTAGCTCAACTGTGTGGGGTTTAGCTAACCCATGAGAATTCACACAGGGGGGTCAGTCTTTGTGATTAATAAAGACGTACAAAACGGGATCCTTATCGCTTGACCCCAAAACGGTAGTTGCTTCATGCACAAATGATGGGGCATAGCTTATAACAGGATCTAGATTAAAGTGGAAGATAATAATGAAAGAAAGTACGAAAATGAACGATTATGAATGATGATAAAAGATAATAATGATATTATCAAGATGTACTTATGTTGTGTGATCACGAACGAAAGTAAAGGAACGGTTTATACTAAAAGTAAAGTATTTATTATATAAAATAGAACTCACTCAGCAACACCGACTTTTTATATGCATTTTCAGTTGCCAGATAATGTTGTTGCTGACGATGGCATGGGGGTGAAGCTACTTGGCGGGCAAGGACTGACATCCATCTCATGCAATAATAATGATGTTGTTTTGTAATACAACTAAGTGATCTTTTGTAATCTTTTAAACAACGATGTATTACTTGGCAAATGTATTTATTAAAGCATGAATTGGTTTTTGATGAATTATTCTACTGCATTGTTTTTTTACTTAATAAATCTTAATGAGTTTGATATAAATGATGCTGTGAATAACCAACTGTGGGGTTTCCGGGAACGGGACCTTACAAGTTGGTATCAGAGCCAAAGTTTAAGAGAAATTGGTAAATATTTTCAAAACCTAAACTTAAACTGAGAATGGGACTAAATAAAAGGATGCCAGCCCAAGTAGCTACGTGCCATCAGGTAATATATTTTTCTTAAAGTTAACCGGCATTATGTGCGCGTGCTATCTGATTTATATGCTCTTAGTGGATTTGGATACTGATGTAGTTAGGATAGGAAATGCTTGGGGGATGAAGAGTAAAGTAAGTGGCTAATCACTACTGGCCACTGTAATTAGGGACTTACTATACTTGACATAATCTGAGCTATTACCTTGAATGACCGTGTTTGTGTTTGAATATTATAGTGTTTAGAGGATGGCGGGTGGTAGATCTTCGAAGGCTTCTCAAGGAGGTGTACAGGGTGGTCGTGGTGCTAGACCACGTATCACATGAAACAAGGCTAAGACTGCTGAGACGACTCCTGCAGAGCCCGAGCTTCATCACCATCAAGGCGGTGATGAGAGTGCTAATCTGAGAGCCTCTATGAAGGAGGCAGTAGTGGAGGAAGTTTATCAGGTTATGTAGACAATCCTATCGTCTGTGGTGATCGAGGTTATTCGTGTTGTGAGGGAGGGTGAAAGAAGGAGAAAGAGGAGAGGAAGAAACCCTTAGGAGAGGGGGTGGAGAGAGAGGTTCAGGTGAAGGGGAGCAACCAAAAACTGAGATGGTTGTCTCCAATGATGAAGAGGAAGAGGAAGCGGTGTAGGAAACAGCCAAGGGGTGTAATTATGGGGCATTTCAAAGATGCAAGCCCCCGACTTTTGATGGTAACAGGAATTGTGCTGCTGCTCACCGATGGGTGAGAGAAACGGAGGCTATGTTGGATATCAGCGAATGTAGGGAGGATCAAAAGGTGAAGTTCGCTACCCACTCATTCATGGACTCCGCTTTGTGCTGGTGGGACAATATTGCCCAGGCCGAGGGTAGCAGGGCGATTGGGAGAATGAGGTGGAGTGAGTTAAAGAAGATGGTGATCAAGGAGTTTTGCCCTCACAGGGAGCTTGACAAGATTGAGAGTGAGTTCTTACAGCTGGAGGCCAGAACTATGACACACCAGCAATACACGACTAAGTTCAATGAGATGGCAAGGCTGGTGCCAGACCAGGTGACGCCGGTATCGAGAAAGATCAAGAGGTACATACAGGGTCTGTCGGTGGATATCCGTAGGCACATGATCGCCGCCCGACTGAGCACGTTTAGGTCAGTGGTTGATCTGGCAGGGAGGTTATATGATGAGGGAGAAGAAGTGGTAGTGGTGGAGGTGAACAAAAAGGTGGTGGTGACGGGAACTGGAACGGGAAACGATTTAGTCGTGGTGGTTTTACCCCGAGCAACAAGAAGGCCAGGATGGATGACCGAAGGGTAGTGTCGGCTGGTATGGGTATGAGGAAGTGTGGTAAGTGTAGAAGAGATCACGCAAGGGAGTGTAAGTGGGGAACGAACATCTGCTTCAAATGTGGGAGGCCTCGTCATATGGCAAAGGAGTGTAGGGTGATGAGATGTTATAACTGTGGGGAAGAGGGCCATCTGAGCAGGGATTGCAAGAGGCCAAGGGTCGAGAGCTCCAGGGTGAAGAAGGAGGTTGAGAAGGAGGGGCCGAAGGCAAAAGCCTAAGCATTTACTATGACCCGGGAGGAGGCTAGGGTGGACCCTGATGTTGTGTCAGGTACCTTCCTAGTAAACCAAACTTGTGCCTCTGTACTATTTGATTCTGGTGCTAGTAAGAGTTTTATTTCTGCTGCCTTCTGTGCTAAGTTGCCTGTTAGAAGTAGAAAGATTGATGAGCCCTTCGACGTAGAAACTGCCATTGGTAAGTCTACTAGGATTTTTGATCTAATAGAGAATTATGACATAGAGTTGGAAGGCCATAGGTTCTCTCCTAAATTATTCATGATGCCCCTAGGCAAATTTGATGTGGTTCTAGGGATGGATTGGCTAGCAGCCTATGAGGCAAATATTATGGGTCGCAAGAAGATGATTCAGTTGACTGTGTCAGATGGGAGTTCGGTGACGATTTATGGTGATCGAGTTACTATGGTGCCAAAGGTGATTTCGATAGTTGTGGCTGAGAAGTGTATGAAGCGTGGATGTAGTGGCTACCTGGCTTATGTGAAGGATGTGGACGAGTCAGTACCACGATTGTTCGATGTACCGGTCGTGTGTGACTTCCCAGACCTGTTCCCGGAAGATTTACCAGGTGTGCCACCGGACCGCGAGATAGAGTTCCAGATCGATGTGATACTCGATGCCCAACCTGTTGCCAAGACACCATATCGACTAGCTCCCTCAGAGATGAAGGAGCTGATGGTCCAATTACAAGAGTTACTGGATAAGGGGTTTATCCAACCGAGTATCTCTCCCTAGGGTGCTCCGGTCTTGTTTGTAAAGAAGAAAGACGGTAGCATGAGAATGTGCATTGACTACCGTGAGTTGAATAAGTTGACGGTGAAGAATAGGTATCCGCTACTGAGGATTGATGACCTGTTTAATCAGCTCCAAGGTGCCAGTTGGTTCTCAAGAATAGATCGTTGATCCGGTTATCACCAGTTAAAAGTTAAAGAGCAGGATATTCCGAAGACCGCGTTTCGAACACTATACGAACATTATGAATTCCTCGTCATGTCTTTTGGCTTAACTAAAGCGTCAACTGCTTTCATGGATTTGATGAATCTGGTGTGTCGGTCGATGTTCGATAAATCAGTGATTGTGTTTATCGATGATATCCTTATTTATTCGAGAAGCGAAGAAGAGCATATTGGGCACATCCACGAGGTGCTGGAGACGCTTAGAGGAGGGAAGCTGTATGCTAAGTTCTCCAAGTGCGCGTTCTGGTTGCGCGAAGTTCAGTTTTTAGGTATTGTGGTTAATTCTGAATGGATTATGGTTGACCCGGCAAAGGTGGAGGCGGTGATGCAATGGAAGACTCCAAAGACGCCATCCGAGATCCGCAGTTTCTTGGGTTTGGTGGGCTATTACAGAAGATTTATCCAAGACCTTTCCAAGATAGCTTCACCATTGACCAAGTTGACCCGCAAGGAGGTGAAGTTTGTATGGGGTCTGGAACAGGAGAAAGCTTTTGAGGAGTTAAAGACGAGACTGACTCAACCTCCTGTCTTGACATTGCTCGAAGGGAGCGATGACTTAGTGGTCTACTCTGATGCTTCTTATTCGGGGTTGGGTTGCGTGCTGATGCAATGGGGAAGGGTAATAGCTTATGCGTCCCAGTAGTTAAAAAAATCCACGAGGCTAATTACCCTACTCATGATCTGGAGCTAGCGGCTGTGGTCCATGCATTGAAGATTTGGAGGCACTACTTGTACGGGATGAAGTGCACTATCTTCACTGCCCATAAGAGCTTGAAGTACTTCTTCGAGCAAAAAGATCTCAACATGAGGCAAAGAAGATGGTTAGAGTTGATCAAAGATTATGATTGCGAGATCCACTACCATCCGGGCAAGGCCAACGTGGTGGCGGATGCTTTCAGCCGAAAGGAGAGAACCGAGCCAATCCGGGTGAAAGCTTACCAGTTGGTTATGACCTCTGATGTGATGACACAAGTCAAGGAATTTCAAGATGACGCCCTAAAGGAAGATCGAATCAACTCTGAAAGAATGAAAGGTCTAGCCTCGGAGTTGGGTGAGAACACTCTCGGAGTTAGAACCCGCTTCGGGTGGATGTGGATCCCTTTTTATGGAGACCTACGAGGGAAATCATGGATGAAGCTCATAAGACTCGATACTCAATTCATCCCGGTGATATGAAGATGTATCATGATATGAAAAAAGATTACCGGTGGTCGGGTATGAAGCGTGATGTAGCGGAGTATGTGAGCAAGTGCCTTACTTGCTTGCAAGTGAAGGCGGAGCATCAGAAGCCATATGTGAAGATCCAACCTTTGGATATACCCGAGTGGAAATAGGAGCACATCACCATGGACTTCATTATAAAGTTACCACATACGACAAGGGGGTGCGATGCCATATGGGTGATAGTCGACCGTTTGATGAAGAGTGCTCACTTTCTACCGATTTGCGAGACGTATTCATCTGAGAGGTTGGCGAACCTGTTCATCAAAGAGATTATGACTCGTCATGGTGTACCAATGTCTATAGTGTCTGACCGTGACACTCAGTTTACATCTAAGTTTTAGAAGAGATTCCATGATGCGATGGGTACGAGGCTACACATCAGTACAACTTATCATCCTCGGACAGATGGTCAGTCAGAGAGAACCATACAGACGCTTAAGGATATGCTCTGAGCATGTGTTATTGATTTTGGAGGAAGTTGGGACGAACACTTACCATTAGCTGAATTTTCACACAACAGTTATCATGCCAGCATTGGTATGCCACCATATAAGATGCTATACAGTAGGACGCGTAGGATGCCTGTATGTTGGGGAGACATTGGACAGAAGGAGTTGGGAAGCATTGAGGTGATCGAGGCTACGACTGAAAAGTTGGAAAAGATCAAGGCCTTTAAGAAGGCGACAAAAGATAGACAGAAGTCGTATGCTGACAAGAGGCATAGACCGATTGAATTCAAGGTGGGTGATAGAGTCATGTTGAAGGTCTTACCTTGGAAGGGGATCATCCGGTTTATAAAGTGGGGTAAGCTGAGCCCGAGGTATATGGGGCCTTTTCGAATCATGGCTCGAGTAGGAGAGGTGGCCTACAGGTTGGAGCTGCCTGATGAGTTAAGTGGAATTCATCTAACATTCCATGTATCTCATCTAAGAAAATGCTTAGCCGATGAATAAATGATTGTGCCACTAGAGGACATTGAGGTGGATGAACGACTCAATTATGTGGAGCAGCGAGTGGCCATCATTGACAGAAAAGAGAAGAGGCAACGGAATTACATGGTTCCACTGGTGCAAGTACAATGGAGGCACAGGAAGGGATCCAAGTCTATGTGGGAGACTGAGGAAGAGAAAAGACAGCATTACCCACAGCTGTTTGAGGAATGACAGGTTTTAGGGACAAAACCTATATAAGGGGGGTGGACTTGTAACACCCAGAAATTTAAAAGAAAGAAGAATAAAAGAAGAAAGGGTGAAATGTCCCAAGTCAAGGGGTTAAAGCTGTACAAACTTGCACCTTTATGAGATTTAAAAGAAGTATGGCAGCCCACACTTCTCCCTTTACAGACATTTCTCGGCTACTAGAGAGAGAGGGGAGCTGCAAATCGATTTCTAGAGAGAGAAGGAGGAAGATCTGCTTGTAGGTAAGGTTTTCTTGCGTTTCCTGTTCGGTTTCAGCTGTGTTCGAGCTGCTGGACTGATTCTTGTGTGTTTCTGTGTGTTTGGTTGTGTGTTTTTGTGTGTTTAGGTGTTTGAACTCCAGGTTGCTCACGGGTCTGAAGAAGTCTTACTCGTAAGCTGTTAAGGTGAGTTCTAGATCCCCGGTTTTACTTGTTTTAAACTTGTTTGGGGCTGAAATGCATAGTACCTACTGTTTTACAACCAACAGCATGATCTGATATGTGTTTTTGCACCTGTTGTGAGTGTGGGTGTGTGTTTTGAATGTTTGACCAAGTTCTGCGATTGTATGCTTGTTTTAAGTGTTTAGCATGCTAGATCTGGGCTAAGAATGTATAAGAATGAGGATTTGGAACTGAATATAGCATAAGTTGCAACTATAGGTTGGTGTAGCTCATCCGCATTTAGATTTGAATATTTGCATAAGTGTTTTGTTCAGGCGCATTTGCTACAGCGATCATGCGCATTTCTTTTGTTCATGTGCATTTGCTATAGTGTTCAGGCGCATTTTTTCAGTCATCCGCATTTGGTTCATGCGCATTTACTGATACTTAGAATATTTTCTGAAGACTTTCATTTGCTTTGTTCATGCGCATTGGCTACTGTGTTCATGCGCATTTCTTTGGGGCACTTAAAATATTTTCTGAGTATGAACATCCGCATTTGTTCATCTGCATTTCTTTTGTTCATCTGCATTTGTCTGTTCATCCGCATTGGTTTGCTCATCCGCATTTCCATAAGGACTTAGAATTTTCTGAGATTTGGGAAAGTAGAATTTAAGTGCTAAGAAATGATGTTTTATGGTGGCTTATGCTTGTTTATATGTATGCATTGTATGATGATGTTGTCCTATGTTATGTATGATGTGACTTTACGTGGTGTGTTATGCTTATGAATGTAAATTATTATATAATGAAAGTGGAAGACATCATCAACGAAGTGGAACATAATGAATGACTGAAAGTCTTGCAAGCAAATTAAAAAGGGAGTTCATAACTCAATGAAGGGTTGTTAGCTCAACTGTGTGAGGTTTAACTAACCCATGAGAATTCACACAGGGGGTCAGTCTTTGTGGCTGATCAAGACGTGAAAAACGGGATCCTTGTCGCTTGACCCCAAAACGGTAGTTGCTTCATGCACAAATGATGGGGCATAGCTTATAACAGGATCTAGATTAAAGTGGAAGATAATAACGAAAGAAAGTATGAAAATGAACGATTATGAACGATGATTAAAGATAATAATGATATTATCAAGATGTACGTATGTTGTGTGATCACGAACGAAAGTAAAGGAAAGGTTTTTACTAAAAGTAAAGTATTTTATTATATAAAACTAGAACTCACTCAGCAATGCTGACTTTTTTATATGCATTTTCAGTTGCCAGGTAATGTTGTTGCTGAGGATGGCACGGGGGTGAAGCTACTTGGCAGGCAAGGACTGGCATCCATCTCATGCAATAATAATGATGTTGTTTGTAATACAACTAAGTGATCTTTTGTAATCTTTTAAACAACGATGTATTACTTGGAAAATGTATTAAAGCATGAAATGGTTTTTGATGAATTATTCTGCTACAATGTTTTTATTACTTAATAAATCTTAATGAGTTTGATATAAATGATGCTGTGAATAACCAACTGTGGGGTTTCCGGGAATGGGGCCTTACAGGTTACTGCTAAAAATGTCACGTAACATTCTTTTAAAACTCTATTTTACTGTTTCAATAGTTTTTAAACCATCTTGAATGGCTAAGTTTATGATGTGCGCAACACATCGACTATGAAAAAACACACCGTCACAAATTGGTTTATATTTTAATTTTAGATGTTCTATCGCAAGCGTATTATTTGACGCGTTATCAAAAGATATTGACAAGATTTTGGTTTCCAGTTTATGTGTTCTAATAACTTTGTCAATAAGATAAAAAATATTTTGACCGGTGTGAGGATAATCAAACAATTCAAACGCAATCGTACGTTTCATCATTTGCTACGAATCGGGTTCAACCCAATGGGCGGTGACACAAATGTACGAGTCTGGTGAACCGTGCGGAGTTGACCAAACGTCACTAGTTAAGTTAACAACGGTTTGTAAATTTTCAAAATAAGATATTAATTCAATTTTAGCTTTTTTCCACATTTTTAAGCAATCTCTTCTAAGTGTAGCACGACTACATGTGTGTATCGCAGTTGGAGAGTTCGTTGAATTATCCGAGTCAAATGTTCATTATCGAAATGTTTGAATGGCAAGCTTTCTTGAATTACAAAATGCGCCATTTGCTCACGAACCGCATCAACGTCATAAGCCCAGACATTCCCTTTGCTTGTCATCGAAGCTTGACCTTGAGACGGTTCACCTTTCAAAGCCTTACAATATTTATTCGCAATGTGTTTTTTCAAAGTTGTATTTGCATCTTTTTTGAAAAACTTATGACAATACTTGCAACGAGCTTTGTTTGGACCCCTAGCCATTTGACATAAATCGTAATTGCCCTATATTTCGGGGTTCCTATTCATAGGAAGGATTGCTACCACCACGTTGCTTGAACACGCATCATAACCAATGGATGATTGAGCACTTGATGAATCCATTTTGAAATGAACGAGAGTATTGAGAGTTTTTTTTTTGAATTGAACGAAAGTATTGAGCGTATTTGAAAATAGAGAGCATTTTTGAGAGTAGAGAGCGTTTTAAGTTGTTGTGGTTCAACCAAAACATCCAATACATATTTATACTAGCTGAATGGGGGTATAATGGTAAAAAAAAACACAAAAAACGGCTATATAGCCGTTATATAAAGGCTAGTTTTGAAAACCGGTTTGAAAACCAGTTTGGTAACCGGTTTGGTGAACCGGTTTGGTGCACCAGTTTGGGAACCGGTTTGGTAACTGGTTTGGGACCGGTTTGAAACCGGTTTGGGATCAGACTGGTTTGAAACTGGTTTCATTTTTTTGAAACCTCCAACCGGTGGAGGAACTGGCGATTCGGACCGGTTTGGTCCAAACCAGTTTGGGCCAGAAACCGGTTTCGGTTTTTTCGGCCAAACCGGTTCCTGAACCGGTTTTTTTGGCCACCTCTAGTTTCACCTACTTTGAAGGTGAAGTTCTCAAACTGCTTCTTCAAGAGGTCCTTCTTGTTCTCTTTAGCTTCATTGGACCCCTCATACATCAGCTTCAGTGCATCCCACAGCTGCTTGGCAGTCTTGCACTTCTTGAAGCCTCTGTAGATAGAGTTTGAAAGAGCAGTTTGGAGGGTGGTCATGGCCTTCTTATCAATATCAATCTTCTTCCAGTCTTCATCAGAATAATCAGCCACTTCCTTTGGTATCATACCACCACCAGCAGCAGCTGAAGGGGTGGATGGTACATGAGGTCCAAAGACTACTGACCCCCACATCTTGGAGTCTTGGGACTTGATGAAGCCTTCCATTCTTTGGCACCAAGTGTCAAAGTCTTTAGGAGTGATTAGTGGGGACTTAGTCATAGTACCAGTTTCCATGTCAGCCTTGGTGATAGCTGCCATTTGATATGATAAGTATTTTGTGAGATTGAAAGGATTAAAGATAGTGAGATCTTACAATCAAGAGCCTAAAATGCTATGATACCAATTACAGGACCGTGTGAAGGGTGGTCAATACAATCAGTCACACAATGAGGAGAGATTTAGAACACTTAACAGTTCAAATGGGGAACCTAGTTTTCAAGGATGCTGTATATTGCTCTCAAGTTCTATTATAAGTGTTACAAAGCATAAAAGAATTACTAGGACCTGAGACACTTTATACTACATCCTACAACCATCAATACTTAGAAAGACAATTGAAAACACTAATCTAGACAACAAGATCAATGTAGAGTCAAAAGGCAGATTGCCTTTTGACTAGTGACTATGACATGCCATAACTCACATCCTTTTCTAATATAAAGGGTTTACAGGTACAAAAGTAGGAAGTTATAGACAAAGACCTTAATCTACAGTTACAAAAGCATGGACTTTTCACCAACTCATACAAGTTGGTGAGTCTTCAGAGTTACAGCGGAAAGTGTGTCAACTTTATGTAAACTAGATCAGAGAAAGCATGTCTTCTCTGTCTTCGGAAGAAATCAGTCTTCACAGCAAAATGGCTTCGGAAGACTTTGTCTCTGAAACTTCGGAATACTTCATCTTTGGCTTCGGAAGATTTGGACTTTGGCTTCGGAAGATTTTACACTTAGAGTATTTTATGATGGAGAGTGTAAAACTTCTGAAGCAACTTCTACCTTGTACGTCCAGTGCATGCATGCAGGAAGACCCTTGGTTGTTTTGGTTTCTTTGGTTGCATCAGGCTTATAATCTTCTGATATTACCTTACAAACTCCCCCTAGGCTGATGCTACCAAAACAAAGAAGTTATTCAGATGTTGATAGTCCTTATTAGGATCAAGACCATGCCTCTTTCATTATCTTGTCAGGATCCCTCAGACTCTTATAGTATCTTCTTATGTCATAGAGATCATGTAGAGGAAGATCAAGCATGTCTTTCCAGAAGTAGACATCTTGACCTCCTTGATCTCTGATGACATACCATCTATCCGGATTAGCAGCAAAACTCCAGGACAAGATGGGTCTTCCAATGGAAAGAGGCTCTACTTGAATAAGAGTTGGTTGAGTAGCCTCTTCATGCACTACCTCAGGATGCTCTGACTCATCTTGAGGTGTGGAGGTGGATGCCTTGGTCTTCTTCTTCTTTGAAACACTTTTCCTGGCCATCCTTTTCCTCCTCTTTGAAGTTTTTAACTAAGAGGACTGGTCTTCAGCACCAGATTGTTCTGTTGTGTCTCTCTCAGTTGGGATTTCTTCTCTCACAGGTCAGAAGGAGAGAGAAGAGGACCCTGCTATGGATCAGAAGATGAAGTTGGCTGAGATGCAGCTCTAGGTTCAGGTTGTGTTGTCTCAGGGGGTTCAACCTTCACCTCAACTTCAGGTTGAGCTAGACTTGGTGGAGAATGAATGTTTACAAGCTTTCCCTTTTTGATCTTTTGCTTGATTACTCTGATATGCTCATCCATAATGGATATAGACATAGGACCAAGCCTCCTTCTGGAGAATCCATATAGCTTTAAGAAGCTCATCATCCTTTATTTTTCATCAGACTTCTTTTTGCTTTTGTGGATGATTGCCCTTGACTTTTCAGCTTCTTCCCTTAACTTTCTCTTAGCAGCTTTTCTTTCTTTTGTAGCTTGTTCCTCCAGCTGCTTGAGATATTCAAATTCTATATAATCAAAGGATAAAGAAAGAAGTGCAGATGCCTGATAGAGTCCTGTGGCACTCAGGTAGTTGATCATGTTCATCCTTTTAGTTTCCTTGTCTACCTGAGGTTGTGTAGTTGCCACAGTCTCTTTTTCAGGACTTTCTTGAACTAGGGAGAGGACAGGAGCATGTTTGTAGAGCCTTTTCAGTCTCCTTTCTTCCTTGATCTTGAGGAGTAATACTGCATCCTCTGCCTCCTTCCTCTCTTTTAACAACTCATTGTCAGCCAGTTCATTCAACTCATCTAAGGGGAGAGATATGAGTTCATCAATGTTATAGTTCCTGGTCCCCAGGTAGTTTAGCCTGGCTGCCCTTAACTCATCATCTTGAGTGTTTGGCCTGGGGGCAGCCCGGATAGTAACTTTGATGAAGCCTAGGGACCCTTCTGAACTCTCTCCCCTTAGCTTTCTCTTCCTCTCTCTCTTCTCCTCCTCTATCTCCTCAGAGGTCATTTTCCTCTTCCCTTTGTCATGCACAAGCCTTGGTGACTCAGGGTGGAGAGAGCATTGGCCTTCATTGCTTGGTTTAGCAGTCAAGCTCTGGCCAGAGAGAGGATGTGAAGCACCTTCACCAGCTGGTGCCTCACTAAGGGTATTGGGTGCTGAAGGAGATCCTGTCTCAAGGTTCACAGGTTCAACTTCTGGGCCTTCAGTCAAGGCTTTCCCTTCGAAGCTAATCTTAGGGTCCACCTCAACATCCAGTTGACAAAAAATCTCACCTACTAGCCTCTTTCTATATAATTTTGATCTCATCTTAAACTCTTCTAGCACCTTTCCTTGAATCCAATATGCTAATCTTTCAGCTTGTTTGTTTTGGCGTGGGTTGACAAGTGGAAGATCAACCAGATGGATGCACTCATAGAAACTCAGGTATGAAAAATTGAAGATCTCCTATTGAACCTGAGCTCTAGAGATGACATGAGCCCTTCTTTCTGTGTCATACCTCTATCCCAAGATTGGGTTCTCAGAGTGAAAAGATGGGGTAGGCATGGCTCTGGGTTTACCCTTCTCAAATAGGCTGTGTATGAGTGAGTCCATATCAAAGTGGACTTGAGGAGGTTGCTGAGTATGGACTATTGCAAGTGAGGGTGGTAAATCCTCAAAGTCGTACTTTGAGAAAAACTCCCAGGTTCTATGACTGTTCGGACTTTCTCCCCCTTTTTGGTAGCATCACTTTCTTGCATAAGTAAGCTGGGGGTTAAGTCTATCACATTCACAGGTTCTTGTGGACCTGGTTGAGTTGTCCTTAGTGGTGTCTCAGCTAACTTGCCCTTGAGATCCGTGATCTCAAGTTGCTGGTCATTGACCCTCTTTTGTAAGATAGTCACTTGAGATTCCAGGTGACTAATCTTAGAGACTAAATAGGTGCAAGATAAGAACGAAGGCGGTTTGTGGGTGAAACTAGGTTAGAGAAATGTTTATGAAGAGGAGAGTGAGATGAGGGGGAACCGTTGTGAGAATATATATGAAATGGATTTGAGACAAAGTTAAAACAAAAGGATAAACTTTGCAATCCGGATGTCGGTCCCACCTCTGAAAAAGTGCCCAAAAAGGTAGTTTTTTTGGAAGTTGAAAATCTTCCGAAGGTAATTTTGCTTTGGAAGTTTTAAGAAAAAGCTTACGAAGCCAATTTGGCTTCGAAAGATATTCTTAAGAGTTGTGAAAATTTGGCTTCTGAAGAAAAATACTTAGAGAATTTTTCTTCCGACACATATTTGGTTTCAAAAGATATTAAGACTTGGGAGTTTTATTCTAAAGAGAATAAATCTTCCGAGACTTAATTGCTTTCGGAAGATATTTGTCCTTCAAATAAATGTAAATACTTAGAAGCATATTTAAGCTTCGAAAGATATTCTCAGAATTTATTCTGAATGTAAATTTCTTATAAGTAGTTATTTGATTTGAAGACATAAATTTCTTCTGAAGGCAACTTGAAATCTTCCGAAAGAAAATATGTTTTGAATTTTTTTTTAAAATCTAAGGAATATCATTAAATTTTTTATTCTCAAAATAAACTGGGCTTATGAAGGTGATAAAATAGACAACTTAGGACACATAGGTTTTAGAAATAAAGTTGATTTAGGTTTTAAAAAAATCTACTCAAAGTTAATCATCATAATAGCTGATACAAGATATTTGAATCTCTATTCATCAAAAGCTTTAGTAAACAGATCAACATATTGTTCATTTGTGTTAACTTTGACTAGTTTGATTAATCCATTCTTAAAGTTATCTCTAATCAAATGATACCTGATGTTGATGTGTTTGGTCCTTGAGTGCTGCACAGGATTCTCTGTAATAGAGATAGCACTGTTGTTGTCTATGTGGATGGGAGTCTCTTTGAAGTTGAATCCACAGTCCAGCATCTGATTCTGAATCCAAAGCACTTGAGCATAGCAGCTTGTAGCAGCAATGTATTCAGCTTCAGCAGTTGATGCAGAGACATAGGATTGTTTCTTGCATTGCCATAAGACAATCCTTCCACCAAGAAATTGACATCCCCTAGATGTAGACTTTGCAGTCATGTTGCAACCACCATAGTCACTATTTGTATAAGCATACAGATTGAAGTCAGAATTCTATGGATGCCAAAGGCCCAGTTTAAGAGCACCTTTGAGATATCTAAGAATCCTCTTGACAGCAACCAGGTGTGACATCTTGGGGTTGGCTTGATATCTTGCACAGATACATGTGGCAAACATGATATCAGGCCTACTGGCTGTGAGGTACATAAGAGACCCAATCATAGCCTTATAAAGATGTTCATCCACACACTCCCCCTCAAGATCAGGTCCAAGGGAGTGGTTTCTGGCTATGGGTGTCTTAGCAACCTTACAATCAGTCATGCTGAATCTTGTAAGTATGTCTTGTACATACTTTGATTGACTTATAAAGATGCCATTGTCAACTTGCTTCACTTGAATTCCCAGAAAGAAATTGAGTTCCCCTATGGCACTCATTTCGAATCTATTCTTCATCAGCCTCTCAAAGTCTTTGCAGAGCTTTGGATTAGTTGACCCAAAGATAATGTCATCCATATATACTTAAACCAGCATTAAGTCATTCCCTGTTCCTTTGATGAACAGAGTTCCATCTATAGTCTCTTGTAACCATGTTGACAGAGATACTGAGATAGTGTCTCATACCACTTTCTTGGAGCTTGGTGCAGCCCAAAAGAGCTTTATCAAGCTTGCAGACATAATCAAGATGATCTGGGTTTGCAAAGCTAGGTAGGTGTTTGACATACACCTCTTCATCAATCACCCCATACAGAAAAGCACACTTGATATCAAGTTGGTAGACCTTGAAATCCTTGGATGCAGCAAAAGCCAGAAATATTCTTACAGCTTCAAGTCTTGCCACAAAAGCAAAGATATCTGTGTAGTCAATTTCCTATTCTTGTGTGTACCCTTGAACAACTAGTCTAGCCTTGTTCTTGATGACAAGTCCTCTATCATCCATCTTATTTCTAAAACCCACTTGGTTATTATGGTAGTCTTCCCATAAGGAAGAGGACATAGGTTCCAAACCTTCTGTCTTTTGAATTGTAGCAACTCCTCTTGCATTGCTTCAACCCAACTTCCATCCTTCAAATCCTCATCAACTTTCTTTGGCTCTACTTGGGACAAGAAGCAAGAGTATAAACAAACATTTTTGTCATGGGTTTGTTCTCTTGTTCTCACCCCTATATCAACATTTCCAATGATGTTTATGGTAGGGTGTGACTTGTGGATCCTGAGTTGAGGGATAACAGGAAGTTGATTGGAAAGATCTAAATTAGAGAAACTTAGATCTGGAAATGGTGTGTCACCCACCACATCAGCACACTTATCAAGTGAGACTTGATCCAATGAGTGTGTGACTTCATTTATGTTGTCCTCTATGGAGTGGTTATTAGCATCAAGAAATTCTTGATCACTATCACCACCTCCATTTCCTCCTACATGTGAAGCTCTTTCACCTAAGTTATGAACCTTTGAGCTGGAATTTGAAGGCATCTCAGACGTATGAGCAGAATTTGTCATGTTTGTGCAGATAGGATCTTTATTTGCAGGGTTAGTTATCACTGGAGCTGAAGTAGTATTCTTGCTTGGTCTTCTCAGCTCAAATATTAGATCAGGATCTCCTGTTGATATGTTACTTGTAGATCCTAAAACATTCTCACAAGACTTGTTAAAACAGTTGGTAACTAAATCAAGATCAAATAGCAAATCCGGACCAGAACCTTTCACACTGGGAGTGTGCTCATTGAAGGTCACATTGGCTGACTCCTCAACTACTCTAGTTCTGAGATTGTATACTCTAAAAGCCTTAGCTTAGAAAGAGTATCCAATGAAGTGTCCATCATCTGATTTCTCAGCAAACTTGGCTGTTGATCTTTGGTATTTAAGATGGTGTAGGGACATCCAAATGACCTGAGGAAACCAATGAATGGTCTCCTTTTATGCCACAGCTCATAAGGAGTCTTACCATGAGTCTTAACTACTAAAACTCTGTTTTGCACATAGCAGGCTGTGTTAACAGCCTCGGCCCAGAAGGTGATGGGCAGTTTAGAGTCAGACAACATGGTTCTTGCAGCCTCAGTAAGTGTCCTGTTTCTCCTCTAAGCAACACCATTTTACTGAGGAGTCCTAGGAGCACTATATTGTCTTGTAATACCCTTTTCATCACAAAATGTATCAAGGATTTGGTTTTTGAATTTTGTTCCTTGATCACATCTTATGTTCTTGACCTTGTGATGAGATTGATTCTTAATTTTCAGAATGAAGTTCTTCAAGATCTTAGGAGTCTCATCCTTAGTTTTAAGGAAAAAGACCTAAGCGAATCTTGTAAAATCATCTGTGATCACTAAACAATATGAGGTCCTTCCTAAACTCATTATACTGATGGGGCCAAAGAGATCCATATGTAATAAGTGTAGGGGACTAGTGATAGAGTTTCTTTCCTTTGGCTTGTGAGACACTTTGTGTTGCTTCCCTTTTAGGCATGCAACACAGTGGTCATCACTTGTAAACTCTTTCTTTGGCATTCCAGTTACCAAATCATTCTTAATCAATTTATTCATGTACTTAAAGTTTACATGGCATATTCTTTTTTGCCAGAGAAAAGACTCATCACTATTTGCTTTAGATAGAAAGCAAGAAACCTCTCCTAAGGGAGATGTTTCCTACAAGTCCATCGAGCAGGATATGCTCTTGAGGAATGATCACCCCGGGCTTAAGAACAATGCACTCATGCTCAATAAAGAGCATGTTGTGTCTCTGATCACAAAACTAGAATACACTCAGTAGATTATACCCAAGCTCCTTAATAAAATTTACCTTTTCAATGGTGAGCTTACCATATGTGACCATGCCCCTTCCTGTGATGTAACCACCAGCATCTCCTCCAAAAGCAACTGGTCCTCCATCAATTTTCTCAAAATTGTGAAGCAGAGAACCATTGCCAGTTATGTGCCTGGAACAGCCACTATCAATGATCCATACATTTCCCTTGGTCTTTAGCTGTGCATAAAAAGAAGTGGTTAGTTACAGTTGGAAACCCATGCCTCATTGGTCTTGGGGTTTTCAAAGTGATCTGAAGACAATGTAACAATAACTGATCCTATATTCAAGCTTTAAGGATCATTAGTTGCTGTTGATAAAGAACTTTCAATCACCAGGTATTTCTTCATCTTCCACACCATCTTCGGAAGATTGGACTTGACCATCAATACCTCGGAAATTTTAACAACTTCTAAAGTTTTGGAGACTAGACCTTCGGAAGATCTTACTTTTATTGCAGCAGGCTTCAGTACTTCGGAAGCATTCCTTTCTTCTGAGACCAAAATTTCTTCCGAAGGAAAGTTTTCACTTGTCTTCTTTTTCCCTTTGGAGCTTCTGAAGGAAATATATTTTCCTTTCGAAGCTAGCTTCTCCTTCTTATTCTCAGAAGTTTTTCTCTTTGATCATGTGGATAGTACTTTTAGGATTGTAGATACAATCCTTAGCTAGATGAGAAGTACTACCACACATGATGCAGTCCATTTGCTTCCTTTTGAGAGTCTTATTTTGAGAGGAAGACTGAACTTGATCATTTTCCCTCTCCATCTTCATCTTCACAGATAATGCAACAAGCTTCTTAGGGAGAGGCTTGCTCTTGGAGCTTGATGGTTCAGGCTATGTAGCAGTGGTACATAGCTGATCAACCTTCTTCTCCTTGCTGAGATGATTTGGACCTGAACTAGAACTCCTGGTGCTAGAGTTCATAGTTGAGTCTTCAACCTTCACCACTTCAAACCCTGTAGAGATAAACACTTGTTTCTGCTTAGAGTTGAAAGTGGCCTTGATTTCTTGAGCCTTATTTGCCTTTATCTTGGCTCTCCTGATCAAGTTCTTCCTTTGAGACTTGGTCATCCCAGCTTCTTTATCTCTCTCCTCAGGAGAATAGTGTCCCTTCTTAGGATGGTCCTCCTCACTCTTCTCAGACACATCCTTCACTATCTCCTCCTTATCCTCTTCAGCAATGGGGTCTATGAGGGGAAGCTCATCTTCACAAGTTCTACACCTTGGAGATCTTATAGATAAAAAAGTGTATGGAGGAGCTATCTCAGTAGATCTCAGTCCCTGCCTATTTTGATAACAAACTTGTGCATGTAGAGATGAGGATATCATGTGCTTGAAGGTCTCTTCTTCAAAAACAAGTTTTTCTGCCCGGGCTTTGCTGATCACAAGTTCAGCCTGGAATTTAGTTAACTTAGTGATGAGATCTTTAATTTGAGTTTTGTAGTTGGTGTGTTCATGCTTTAGAGTTGAAATTGTTTTCTCTAGATCTTCTATTTTTAGTTTGTAATCATTTTCAGCTCTTTTGAAATCAGCTTTTAAGATATTTAAGGACTCAAGATCAGATCTCATCTCTAAGTTATAGGACCTATATTTATTGACTTTAGCAATACATTCAGGTGTACAGAGATGTTCCAATACCTTGGCTTCATCATGATCTGCCATAAATGCTTGGTTTGGAGCAGTATCCTCCACCTGAAAGCTCCAGTCAAAGCCTCCTTCTTCAACAGCAACTGCAGCTTGCTGCCTGGGCTTCTCATTCTAGTAAGCTCCTTCGTAGTTTGGCCTGGCTTGTGCTTGGCCACCATTTGACTTTGGTGCCTTCCACTCTCTAGAAAAGTGTCCTATTTGGTTACATTTGTAACACTTCACCTTGCCTTTGTCCAACCCAAACTTTCCACTGGACATATTACTAGGAAACTTCCTCCCAGTCCTCTTGTAGAACTTCCTGGCCCTGTGAGTGAGAAGAGCCATCTGCTAGACTATTTTGTATGCAGATCATCTGGATGGATACAGTCCAGGTCTTTAAGAGTGAAGAGAAAGTTGTCTGTACTTTCATAAGAAGACACAAAAGCTTGTGAAGAGCTTGTCTCCTGGAATGGGCTTCAGGGATGTAGCTCTCCCTTGGTGTCTTTGAGAAGGTGATGAAAGGTCCCTTCTGTGAGTTTTCAGGGTAGCAGATAAGATGGTGCTATGGTTCTCTACAGTCCCTTTCAACCACATGAAAGGCTGAACTTTGTTGGATGCTGGAGTTACCAGATGAATTTTGCATATTCATCTCCATCTGGTAGCCACTGACTATACCATACAACTCAGTAAGAGTAAGGGTCTTGAGGTTTTTAGTCCTCTTAATAACCACACAATAGTGTGTCCATTGTTTAGGAGGAGAGGACATGAACTTCCTCATAATATCCCTGTTCTCAAGAGTTACTCCACAATCTTAACATACCTGAAGTACTGTTGAGTCATGGTTTCACCTGCTTTGAAGGTGAAGTTCTCAAACTGTTACTTTAAGAGGTCATTCTTGTTCTCTTTAGCTTCATTGGACCCTCATACAGCAGCTTCAGTGCACCCCATAGCTGCTTGGCAGTCTTGCACTTCTTGAAGCCTCTGTAGATAGAGTTTGGAAGAGCAGTTTGGAGGGCGGTCATGGCCTTCTGATCAATATCAATCTTCTTCCAGTCTTCATCAGAATAATCAGCCACTTCCTTTGGTATCATACCACCACTAGCAGTTTGGAGGGCGGTCATGGCCTTCTTGTCTGCCTTGCCACTAGCTTGCTTGTTCGACTCTCCAACTTCTTTCTACTACTCATTAGATTTTCCTAACGTCCCTCTAATTCCTCTTTGATCCAGTGCCACTAGGTGTGACACCAGCTTTTCCAACTTATGAATTCTATCTGTATAAGGAGCATTACCTGACCCTATTATTACACAATTCTAGAATTCCAACTCCAACTTTTGCATCTCATTCATCAGGCAGTAGTACTCAGTCACCAAAGCGTTGATCTGATCTCAAGTCATGGCTATCGCAGCCTCACTACCTTAGACTTGAGCTTGAGCATTCTACCATGTCAGTGCTTTACCCATTAGTGAGAAGCAACATACTTCATCTTCTGATTTTTAGCATAGTTGTTGTTACCCATTATAGTTTCCATATTTCTTAAACCAACTGGTCAGACCTACTGTTCCATTTTTCCTGTCATACTCTTTTGACTATCACGTCAAGAATCCCTTATACATACCACCAACCCTGTTACCTAATCATTTCTACCATTTCTTACTTCAACTAATCAAGATCATCATATAGCCTAGTTCAAGCACATTTTTAGTATACCAGTGATGCTTATATATAGGGTTCCCTTAGCGTTCCCACCTCATCCACGATATACCGAGAACAATGCTTAAAATGGTCACATGACGTCCGATTACTCCATCAAGGCATAATGCTCGAACATTCAAACTCCTAATGCTCCAAGTTCTAAGATCAATCCATTGAACAAGGTAATACATGTGAAGGGAGTATCATTACTCTACTGCAACTATCCGAAGTCCATGTAAATTCCAAACAAAAAGTCAGTTGCGTAATTTTTGAAATGCTAAAAGAAGCAACGTCTTATTGGAAATAGACTAATATCATAATATGAATCCCATGTAGACTCTAGGCAGATTAGAACTTACATAAGAGTAAAGGTTATAGATGTTTCCTTGTCATTAGAAAAGTCTTATAAGAACTAAGACTCCAGTGTCCCAAGGTATAAAATGAAAGATTTGTACTAACTATGACCGTTATCTCATGGCAAGATTTTCCAGGCTTCACATGCACTGCAAATTGCAATTACTTGTGCACCCGTAATGGTAATTTGCTTTGCATGGTCACCCTCAGCTCCTCCTATCCGAGTTAACATATCTTATCAAGTACATAGTATTATCCATGATTAGAATATCAAAGATATGGTTACTAACCAAAAGTTAATTAACCGAAGTTGTAAAAGGAATTGATTAAGAAAGAATTCACTTAGTCAAGGAATGTTCTAAGGAATCCATGTACAATAATCCAAAATCCAATGAAGTAGTCATTTGATCTGAGTACGTCGTGTCTCTTGTCTACGGGTGTCATATTAGCCAGCGCGTCGTCTTCCAAGATTCAATCCAACAAGTTGTGAATAAGAACGCCTATAGAAAATGTGACACCGACAGATGTAGGAAATAAAGGTTAGCTTAATAACCTAAGTCCTTAGAAGAATTCTTACAGTAGCACATATCAACCCAATCTGAATATAAGTCAAATACATAACAAAAGGATGCGCTTACCTAAAGCTTTCTCAATGTATAAATAGATGATACAATACCCACAACTTTCTCCAATAAGTATATCACAGATAGCTTCTAAGATAGGCTATGTAAGCATAGCCAATAACGCACTTAGAACGTTCACATGTATATTATTGCACATATAATCCTATTATGCATACTACATGTGGGTACTTAGGTTATAGTCTAGGTTGAATAATCCACCTAATTCTCTATAACCAATGGCTCTCATACCAATCTGTCACACCCTCGCTTATAGCGGAAACACGAGGATGTAACGAACGGGATCGTCATAACACATTGATAATTAATAGAGAAGCATTAAATGATATGACAACGTGTCATCACCCGACACAAATGGTGACTTGTGCCGTGGTTAGTCAATTTCACGACAACATAGTCAAACAAGCATAATCAAGTTGAATTCCCACAACCGGGAACAAGTTTAAGTAAAACCAAATTTAGAATGATAAACACAAATCAAACAATTATTGTTTAGAATATTAAAGGAATCCTAGCTCAAATCCTTAGGTCATCACTAAGGCATCATATCTAGCTATCCTCGATGATTGTTACCTGAAAAGATATGCTCAAAAGGTCAACATATAGTTGGTGAGTTTGCAAGTTTAAATAATAAACAAAACTTGATGCTGTGTAATAGTTTGATAGGGCATTAGTGCATACAGTTATAAGCAAGCAATATTACATGTAAACATGAGCCTCACAACTAAACCTGTGACGTACACACAGATCTTGTTGGGACATATTCACGCTAGGGTCCGTTCGTGACCACTGTCAGTCCCAACTAGTATACCAACAAACAAAGGTGGGGGTGTCATCCCAATAGTACTATCAATACCTGTCCGTCGGCTCCAATACCGGAGTAAATAGTTGTGAATAAAGAACCCACAGAAACTGATGCATGTACCATATATAAACTTGCAAAAGAGTAACACATAGTCCCAAATAAATATTTGATATCACAGCAAGAAAATAGGTTGAGCATACATTTCCCCCTTGATGTTATAAATAATTGTAATAAAATGGAGCCGCGAAACTCACCTTAAAATGATACTGAACATAATGCAACAAAGGCTTCAAGCAACGAGTGTAAACCCAATCAGTCACACACCTATATCAATATATAATTGAACTTTTAATACACACCCAACAGACATCATAACATATTCAATCTTTTTTGGTTCGGTTCGGGTTCGACGCGCGACTCACACTTAGAATATAGGTATATATATATATATATATATATATATATATATATATATATATATATATTTATTTATTTATTTATTTATTTAGGACACATACATATATATTTCATACATACATATTTATATGTATTTAGCACACAACATATATATATATATATAAATATATATATATATATATATATATATATATATATATATATATATATATATATATATATATATATATAATATACATACAATTCACACACCAACTCTCTCTCACACACACCATGATATCTATACTCACATACACGGCACACACACCACACACAACTCACAACTCACAACTCACGCACACACGAACACAATATACACACACACTCCAATCACATATACACACCGCATCCATATACGCATACAATATATACATACAAACAACTGCCGCACACCACCGCACCACCACCGTATATCATCGTAAACACCCGCACCAACCCGAGCAAAGGAACGAAACCAAACTCAATGAAGCAAGCGAAATGGGGAGACGAAATGAACACATACCTGTGGTATAAGTTATGGAGTGATGAAAACGCCCTGGAGAGTTCCCAACTATCACGAGGTCACGGCGGCGGTCAATAGTGAGTGCTTGACAGGAGATGAGCACGATCGCAAGGAGGTGTCCGCGATGGTTGTCGACGCAGGGGGTATTTAGGGTTGGGTACGACACTTGTGAATAAATTATATATATAACTATTTACACTTTAGCACTTGAACTATTTAGTAATTAATTTCTTCTAGTTTGTTCATTATATATTTCAAACCCCGAACTATTATTCCTATTTTAATTTAACTTAAAAACTTTTAATGTAGATGTTAACGAGCCAATTAATGTAACTTGATATATGAGCAAAGACGTGACGTGGATAGATATTAATGTGTCCAAAGATCGCGACTTCACGAGCGCAATTTGATAGATTTTTAAGCGAATGATATTTATATATACATATAATAATTTCAATTTTAATAACAATAATGATGATAATAATAATAATAATAATAATAACAACAACAACAATTATATTAATATTACAATATATATTAATAGTAAATAATAATAGTAATATCGATAATAGTATATAACATCAATTCAATTTATTATTTTATGAGCTCGAATTGAACGCGTCTAGCTAACATGTCAAAGATGCAATAATAAATGTACTAATTACACAAGCACAATATAATTGCATAATCGAAAGATGATGAGCTTTGAGTTAATTGACGGACTTGAGAGTGACGAATGTCACATGTTGAACCCGACCCGCGTTCATACTCGGTTTCACTTAAACCCAGTACAAAAAACTCGGTTGGCCATACTCGGTTTGTACTCGGTTTCCGTTGGGACCAAATCCCGAAACGCCCACCTCTAGACATACTTGAAGAACTAATTTTTATCTATAAACGTCTTGATCTCTAAATGACATATCTATACTACTATATAAAGTAAAACCTTAGAACACCTTATACAACTTCTTAAGCATTAGGTACAAGTGTTTCATGCATTATTTCTATTATGCCCCTCGTTAAATAAATTCTTCTAATTAATGCATTAAATAATGCATATTAGTTATCATACCTTAAACTAACATTTAAATTTATTAATAAGTATTATCTTATTTTAAAATTTAACTATATTTATATAAATCTAATTATCAACTTTTTTGTAAAAGTATTATTGCTTATGGTACAACTATGCAATCCATGGCATTCTTTTATTAATGTAATTATATATAATACTAATTACCAAGTGGTTTGTGCATAAGGGTGTAGTATCTCATGTTAATCAAGTGGTTTGTGCATGAGAATGTTATATGGTATGTATTCTGGGTTGTACCATGTGCTTTAGTGGATCGTATCCACATTTTGTCTATTATTTTTTTAATCTTTGACTTTTTTATTCAAACCCAATACTTTTACATCTTTTACAATTTAACTGTTATGTATTTTTAATGCTTTTTATATTTGACAAAATTTTTGTTTTACGTTTCAGTCTAAAGTTTGCGAGTTAATAAGTCATGGCGTGCGTATGTGTTCAACGTTTTTACGCTTATTTTTTCCCGTTAACATCCCCATCGCAATGTGCTGGTCCTAAATTGACTTACTTATTGTTTTATATGTTTTACATTTCGCGTGCGAGGTCCAACATTTTTATGCCTATTTTCAGTTTGATTTTTTCTTTTTAATACGATTTTTTTGGTGTTGATGGTCAATGACGGTAGTGTGCGTTGGTGTTACTTGGTACGGTTTTGTGCAACGGAGGGCTAAATACTAGTAATTACTAAATACTTTATTATTATTATTATTAGTATTATATTAGTATTAGTATTAGTATTAGTATAGTATTAGTATTAGTATTAGTATATTAGTATTAGTATTAGTATTAGTATTAGTATTAGTATTAGTATTAGTATTAGTATTAGTATTAGTATTAGTATTAGTTTGATTATTATTATTATTATTATTATTATTATTATTATTTTTTATAATTAAATATATAAACAAGTAATATCTTAGAACACGTAACTATATAATTACTAAATACTTTTATAATAATATAATAATAAAAATTTATATCTATATTATCTATACTATTATATAAAACATTAATTAGTACACAATTTTAATTTTACTCAAATTTAAAACACCTAAATATAAAATTTTCAAACATAAGGTACAAGTGCTATATAAAATAGTTTCTATTTGCTCATATTTAATAATTTATCCAAATTAATACATTATTTAGTATATATTTATGTTTAATTATCATATTTATAATATGTTAAATTAATATTAAAATATATATTTATTATTTATGTTTTTATAACTTAATACTATTTGATTTAAGTATTATTTTACTTAAACACTTAAGTATATATTACTAAATATTTATATAGTTATAATAATAATAATAATAATATAATAATAATAATAATAATATAATAATAATAATAATAATAATAATAATAATAATAATTCCTAAATATCAACATTTAAGACATGTCGGAAAAAAATGGCCGATAACACCCGTTGCATCATTATATATAACAAATAGAAAAAATTATAAGTAATAAAGGTGTAGGTTTTTTTATGTTATCACAATAATTTTTTTTCTCCAAACTAATAAAAAGTCTACTTTGTTTTTTTTTTATTTTATAATTTTATATTTAAAACTCTAAGTATTTTTGGAAACTAACCACAATATTTTCTATATCTTATTTTTTCTCCAAATTGATAGCTACTCATTTTGGTTTTTTAATTTTTATATTTAAGCCTTCAAGTTATATCAAATTTACATTTAATGACCTGAATTTTTTTTTTTAAATTTATATTTAATCCTTCGATTTATGTCAAATTTACATGTAATCACCTAAACTTTATTAGGTTTTAACTTACGACTTAAAGTTATGTCCAATTTTCTTTTAATCAATTTACAATAATGCTCGTTAATTATAATAAGTCATCATTTACGCATTCGCTATTTTTCTTTTTGTTATGAGGTATTTATTTTTTATTGCATTTTTTTCCATTACATTTATTATCATTGTTTCGCATATAATCTTTCTTGGGTTGTTAGTACTAATGTATAAATTATCATAATTAAATATTGCAACTTTTATAACCAATGCTGCATAGCGCGGGTCACATCCACTAGCTTTTAATAAGGGCACGTGGATTTAAATCATGTAAATATGCATATATGATAGTTTTAATACTAGAGTAAAGAATGTATATGTTTTGCCGGTAAAAAATAATTGCTTATTTAATGTTTTATGTATATATTCTCTTAAGAAAGAGATAAATACACAAATAAACGTCCTACCGTCGTCTTTCAAGGCACCGTCACAAAATGGCATTATACATAAAACTAATTACTAACTATGGTATGCATTATAGGTTGTACAATGTTCTTTAGTGGGTTGTACTCACCTTTTGTTTGTTTTTTTTTTTAATTTTTTAAATTATTTTATATTAACACAATACATTTACATATTTTACAATTCAACCCTATTTTTTTTTTGCCTTTAACTTTAGTCCCTATACTTTTTATATTTTATATTTTTTTTTGTTTACGTTTTTGTCTAAATTTCTTTTACCTTTATATTTTTTTCCCGTGAAACGGACCTGTCGGAACGAGCTGGTCCTAGATCGAATTATTTATTGTTTTATATGTCTTAGGTTTCGTCTGCGTGGTTTAATGTTTTTACGTACGCTTTTCGTTTGGTGTTATTATTTTTTTCATTTTTAATATGAGTTTTTTGGTGTTAGTGGTCACTAGCGATGGTATGTCATTAGTGATACTTGATACGGTTTTTGTGCTTCCCAATGCAACATGAGAGCTTAATGCTAGTTAGCGCCTAAATTCGAACAAGGACTACTAGTCTCACACGTGATATGATTAAGTACCCTCTTATAAATATCATTTATTTTTAGCATCTTTCGTTATCATTTAACAACCCCCACACTTTTCACTGTGTTTTTGTTTTTTTAATGAATTTTATATGCATCTTTCATCTTTCACCTTTCTTCTAACTTCTAATACAAATAGTGTTTATTAATTTTAGAGTAAACTTCACTTTTGTTTTATCTGGTTTGGCTTAAATAACGGTTTTCATCCAAAGTTTTAAAATCTTGATGTTGCTTCCTTTGGTTTGCAATCGTCTCAATTAACTTCAATACACTAACACCGTCATTTAATTCAATTAAACTAACATTTAAATTTATTAATAAGTATTATCTTATTTGAAATTTAACAATATTTATATAAATCTAATTATCAACTTTTTTGTACAAGTATCATTGCTTATGGTACAACTATGCAATCCATGGTCATTCTTTTATTAATGTAATTAAATATAATACTAATTACCAAGTGGATTGTGCATAAGGGTGTATTATCTCATCTAATCAAGTGGTTTGTGCATGATAGTGTTGTATGGTATGTATCATGGGTTGTACCATGTGCTTTAGTGGGTCATACCCACCTTTTGTCTTTTATTTTTTTAATCTTTAACTTTTTTATTCAAACCCAATACTTTTACATATTTTACAATCTAACCGCTATATTTACCCTATACTTTTTATATTTGACAATTTTTTGTTTTATGTTTCCTTCTAAATTTTGCGAGTTAATACGTCATGGCGTGCGTGTGTGGTTCAATATTATTACACTTATTTTTCCTCGTTAACATCACCATCGCAATGTGCTGGTCCTAGATCGACTTACTTATTGTTTTATAAGTTTTACATTTCGCATGCGAGATCCAACGTTTTTGTCTATTTTCCGTTTGGTTTTTTTCTTTTTTAATGTTGATGGCCATTAACGGTGGTGGCCATTAGTGTTAGTTGCCGGTTTTATGTCCCCCACTGCAATGCGTAGGGCTAAATTCTAGTAATTACTAAATACTATTATTATTATTATTATTATTATTATTATTATTATTTTATTATTATTATTATTATTATTATTATTATTATTATTATTATGATTATGATTATTATATAATTAAATATTTAAACAAGTAATATCTTATTTGAATACTTAACTATATAATTACTAAATACTTTTATAATAATGATAATAATATAATAATTTATATCTATATTATCTATACTATTATATAAAGCATTTGATAAGTACGCACTGGTAATTTTACTCAAAATTTAAGACATAAGGTACAAGTGCTATATAAAATAGTTTCTAATTTGTTCATATTAATAAATTTATTCGAACTAATACATTATTTAATATATATTTAGTTTTAGTATTATCTTATTTATAATATGTTAAATATATATTAAAATACTAGAAGAGTGCCCGCACAAGGCGGCGGGGCGATATATTACATCCGACACGTGTTTCTAATTTTTGTTATTCTTGTAGTAATTTTACAAAAGTCTATTATATTTTTCTAAGCTAAAATTTAAAAAACCAAATAAATGAGTTTTGAATGACGTTTTACATTTACCCATTAACTTATTGTACCTCACAAAATTTAGATTGGTTTAACAAAAAATTTACATCAAAATGTTTAAAAAATACACAGATTGTAATTGTAGTCTTAAAAAGTTTTTAAACATGATAGATTAAAATATATAACTGAATCATAAAACAAATTAATATTTTTTGGTTTATGGGTTGATAATGTAAAATTTTATGTAAATTACAGTAAGTGTAAGGTTATTATGTAATGTACAACTGTAAGGGATAATCTGTAAATAATATATTAAAAATACTATTTTACCCTCAAAAGTTATTGTATCTTATGCATGAGTAAAATAATTGTTCTTAATTTTATGGTATCTTAAATACCCCTCTCATATGCTTTATGTAGTATATAATTTTTACGTTTTACGGTTTTAGTATAAAGGTTTAAAGATGTTTTTTATTCACTATTATCTCATAATATAAACTTCATTTAATAGAAAGAAATAAATCACTTATTATAATTCAAATTTTGTTACATATTTACGTAATGTTAGTATAATATTTAATTTTTTTATTCATATTAACTACTAATTTTAACTTCTTTAATAGAAAGAACATAAATTCACTTTAGTAATTCAAATTTGTTAAATTTTTACGGCAGCGTTTAGTAGACTTGGGCATAAAAACCGGGTTCGGACCCGACCCGGAACCGGGTACGGGTACGACCCGGTATATGCATACCCGGGTTGGACCCGAAAAAAAAACCGTAGGGTTGGAACCGGGTATGATTTTCTAGAATTTCTTAGAACCCGACCCGAACCCGACCCGACCCGACCCGACCCGGAACCGGTTGAACCGGGTTGTACCCGGTTTCGACCGTTTTTTTTTTTTTTAAAGTGGCCGTTTTTTAACGGCTATATAGCCGTTGGGATCGATTTGTGACCTTTTTTTGTCACTTTTAGGCTTATAAGTTAGTATAAATAGGTGTGGGTTGATATGGTTTAGTACCCAAGTCTCAAACGCAAAAACATACGCAAAAAACGCAAAAAATACTCTCGTTTACTCTCGCTTTACACGTTCACTCTCTCGTTTTACACTTTCACTCTCTTCAATCTTGATATGGCTCACTCACAATCTTCCGTTGGTCAAGGTTCGTCCAACGCTCCAACCGTCGTTCGTGTTCTTGCACACAATCGTAACATGGATGTTTGGTGCAATTGGGATATGGTTGAGTTGAGTGACGGGTCTGTAAAGGCTCGTTGCAAGTTTTGTGGAGCTTTGCTTGCTAAAGATTCTAACACGACTTTAAACAACACATTAGCAAGAAGTTTTGTAAGTCGTTGAAAAGTAATCCGGATTCGCAACAAACACAATTGGGTGGAGACGGTGGAATCTTTAATTACGATGTTAATACGGTTCGAGATCGAATGGCGAAGTTCGTGATTCAAGAAGCTTTGCCTTTTAGTCACTTCGACAATCCTCGGTTGACCAACTTAATTCGAGAGACGCTTCAACCTCGTTACACTCACGTAAGTCGTACTACACTTAGACGTTATTGTTTAAAATT
The DNA here is from genome assembly GCA_025506505.1 of Flaveria sonorensis. Classification (NCBI taxonomy): domain Eukaryota; kingdom Viridiplantae; phylum Streptophyta; class Magnoliopsida; order Asterales; family Asteraceae; genus Flaveria; species Flaveria sonorensis. The sequence goes on along the minus strand of CM046439.1, from coordinate 28,365,526 downwards.
ATGGAAACAAGCAAAAAATGATTTAATTGTATTATTTGAAAATTTAAATACCGGTGTAAACTTAACTAGTGACGTTTGGTCGGCTCCACACGGTTTACCCGAATCGTACCTTTGCGTCACCGCTCATTGGGTGGATCCCAATTCATGGCAATTGATGAAACGTACGATTGCATTTGATCTTTTTCCGCATCCACACACCGGAGAATTTTTGTTTTACTTTTTAGATAATGTAATAAGTACTTTTAAATTAGAAAATAAACTTTTTTCAATTGCATTTGATAACGCCTCTAACAACACAACCGCGGTTGAAAAATTAAAATTAAAATATCTTCCGATTGCAAACGGTGATTTTTTCCATACTCGTTGTGTTGCACATATTATTAATTTAGTAGTGCAAGACGGACTATCCGGGCAATATGTTAATAACTTTATTACATCTTTTCGATTTATGTTACATGACGTTTTTAAAAAAGTAGAAGAAGATATCAAGATTATAAACAACTTTGTAAGGATACGCACTCTAGATTTTTAGGTCCTAATTGGGATGTACCTACTCGGTGGAATTCGACTTGTCACATGTTTGAATGTGCTTTAAAACAAAAGGGCACTTTGAAAGCTTTTCATAATAGTCTTTCGGATAATGGTGAAGCCGACCCATTTCCGGATGCGGGTTGGGAGAATCTTCAACGTCTATCCGAGTTTCTTGAGGTTTTTAAAAACTCAACAACAAAATTATCGGGAGTTTATTATTCCACTAGTTATTCGGTGCTTCAAGAACTATATTTTATGTCTTTGAATTTTAAAAATTTTCAAAATAAAAATAATATGTTTAATCAAATGATAGAACCAATGAAAGAAAAGTTTAAAAAATATTTTAAGGACTTACCACCCGTTTTTACGTGTGCCGCCGCTTTAAATCCGTTTCTAAATGTTGCGGGGGTTGAATGTTTGATAGATGAGATAAATGACAATTTGGATATGCATGACGAAAACCCTGATTTTTCAAACGAGGCAAAAGAAAATTTTAATCATAGTTTGAAAACAATTTATAATTTTATTTAAATAGATATGGGCCTAACGTAAACATAACCATGCCAAGCGGATCAACCTCAAGTGCTAGTACCTCGTTAAAGACCCTGTTTTGACTATGTTGAATGTTGTTCGGGATGTGACGGCTAAACGTCAAAGAGGTAACACCCCAACAAGTGAGCTCGGTAGATATAGTGGAACGGATTTTATTTCCACTATGACTACGAAGATTATCGTGCATTCGATATTTTGGCTTGGTGGAAAGGAAAAGAATCTCAATTTCCGATTCTTTCTGCTATGGCCCGTGATTTACTAAGCGTCCAAGCTTCTACGGTAGCTTCGGAATCTGCTTTTTCTCTTAGTGGCAGGGTAATATCATTACGAAGAACAAGACTAACTCCGGAAGCAGTGGAGATGTGCATTTGTTTAAAGGATCACTTAGACGCAACGGATCGTATAAAAGACCAAACAAGCCTCGAAGACGAGATTACACTCGAAGCTAAAGTACATGATGAAGAGGTAGAAGACGGAGTATCTTCTGGCATATCCGATGAAGAATTAGCATTTGATCAAGCATCTCGTAGTAGATAAAATTAGACGATATTGTTATTTTTAAGTTGTTTTATTATATGTCTTTCATGTTCTTTTTAATTTCTTTGTCATTCAAATGTTTTATATAAAAGTATTTAATATTTGTATATTATAAGTGTAACATTTTCTGCTCAAGATTTGTATATATTTATATATTAAGTTGTTTAAATTTTGTCATTCAAGTGAACCCGGTTAGGAAAAGAAAAATAAAAAGAAAAAAAAGGAAAGAAAATATAAGAAAAAAAAAACATACGACCCGGTGTTCGACACACACACAAGAAAAGAAAAAAAGAAAAAAAAAAAAAAAAGCAAAAACCCGGTTGAACCCGGGTTTCATACCCGAACCGAACCCGACCCGACCCTACCCGGGTATACCGGGTAGGGTTTGTATCTAGCTGAACCCGACCCGGGTTCGTACCCGGGTACAAAAAACCCGGTTGGGCCCAAACCCGGTTTGTACCCGGGCCCGGGTCCGGCCCAAAACCGATTTGTGCAACTCTAGCGGTTATTAGTTAAAGTTTAAAGATTTTCATTCATATTACCTCATAATTTAAACTTCATTTAATAGAAAGGAAAAAACTTCACTTATTAGTAATTCAAATTTGTTAAAATTTTACGTAAGTGTTAGTATGAAGATTAAAATGGTTTTTTATTCACTATTACCTACTAATTTAAACTCATTTAATAAAAAGAAAATAACATCACTTATTAGTAACCAAATGCTTATATGTTTCATAATAATTGATTACTAAATGCCTAAAATGATGAAGATGGTTGACTTATTGTTCTTAAATTCCTAAAAATAATACAAATTAAAATATCAAATAGTTCAAATTTGTTAAACTTTGTATGTAAGTGTAGGGTTATTATGTAACTAATTGTAAGGGGGTAATCCCTACATATGATATAATTACTATTTTACCCTTAAAATGGTTTTACCTTATGCATTAAGTAAAGTATTTATTCTAATTTTAGGGTATCTTAAAATACCCCTCCTAAGGTTTTATATATAGTATAGATATACATTTATTATCTATGTTTTTATAACTTAATACTATTTGATTTATGTATTATTTACTTAAATACTTAAGTATATAATCACTAAATTTATGTAGTTAATAATATAATAATAACAATAATAATCACTAAATATTATGTATAATAATAATAATAATAACAATAATAATAATAATAACAATAATAATAATAATAATAATAATAATAATATAATAATAATAATCCTAAATATATCAACATTTAAGACAAGTCAGGAAAAAATGCTCGATAACACCCGTCGCATCATTATATATAACAAATAGAAAAAATTATGAGTAATAAAGGTGTAGGTTTTTTATATCACAAAATATTTTTTTTTCTAAACTAATAAAAAATCTACTTTGTTTTTTTATAATTTTACATATAAAGCTCTAAGTATTTTTTAAAACTAACCACAACATTTTCTCTCTTTTGTTTTTTCTCCAAATTGATAACTACTCATTTTTGTTTTTTTTTTAATTTCTCTATTTAAGTATTCAAGTTATATAAAATTCATATTTAATCACCTGAAATTGTTTTTAAAATTTTATACTTGATCCTTCAATTTATGTCAAATTTACATGTAATCACCTAATATTTTATTAGGTTTTATACTTAAGACTTCAAGTTATGTCTAATTTTCATTTCATCATGTGACAACCGGCAAATTTCAGGTCATTACACATATCATGCTTGTTTTCAATTTGTTCCATTTATTGAAATCATTTCATTCATTGCAAAATTTATGCATAACATTTCATGCATCGGTGATTCGGCGTAATTACCAGTCTTAGACGCGATACAACCGGCACACACGAGAGTTGGTGATAATTAATATACACACACTAGTAAATACTTTAAAGTGTTTCAAAGTATTTTATATTCCAAATTAAATACATTGGAAAAGTTTAAACTTATAAATAAACCTAATCGCGTGACTTGATATTTTCTCGGAACGAATCGTTTTAACGCGACTACTAGATACATGACGTATCACTAATATATATGCAATATTGGAATATTTAATATTATATAAGTTCTTATAACATATCAATCTATTTTAAAAAAAAAAGTAAAAAGTAAGAATATAAAAATATGTAAAAATACCTATAGTACAACAAATACCACCCAAATACCCAATACTACACAAAATTGAAAATCAAACCCCCCTCCCCATGCATGAAACCGTCCACCCCACCCATCACCCACTTTTCTTCCCCTCTTTTTTCCATACCAATTTCCAAGTTGTATAAAGCTTTCTTGTTTGACTTGAAAAAGTTGAATCATACCATTTTTATGTAACTTTTTCCACCATTGATAAAAACATTATGTTGCCTTACCACAAATAACCATTTCCTTCTTCCTAGAATAAACATGATGTGATTTAACCATGAGAACAAAAGACAAGAAGTGGTGGATGTTAAAAGCAAGAACTCATCCACAATTCACCTACACATTTCACCAACTTTCCTTCTCTTCTCTCCTCCCTTCAAATTTCGGCCAAAGCACCCCCACCCCCACTTCATTTGATTTTCAACTCTTTTTCTACAAATTTGGGTGATTCAAGTGCTATAATTGAAGACCAAGTGATTTTTGGAGATTTCAAGCATCCTACAACATCTTCTCCACTTTTCCTTGCTTGGTTCTTAGTTCAAAGGATCAAGTCTTTTTCTTTGCATTTCAAGATTATCTTCTCCTTCTCCTTGCTTGTTTAAGGTTAGCACCTTGTTCCTAATATTCCATACATCACTATGATGTGTCCATGTTCACTAACTCATCCAAAGGTGCTCTAGCAAAGATTAAAAAGTAACAAAACATGTAAGACATTTTCTAGCAGATTCATGTTCTGTGTTTTAGACACCATAACTCGACCTAAACACGATCAAATGAACCGTTTTTTGAGCCTAAAATTAACCTTATAATGTCTAGTTTTCAAAGCAGCCAACCTTGAAATTTTTAGATAAGTATAACCCATCCAAAACGTACAAATATGATTAGGGTGTTGAATCTGAGTTTTTTGGCAGATTAGATAGGGCAGAAAGATTGAGGCATAAGTTATGCTTAAAGTAAACAAATGGAGTTTTTCTTTCTGTAGTAGCTTAGATTAAGATGTTAGGTTTAAAATTACTATAGGCTCTATTTGTAAAAGTAGGGTTTGACCCTCAAAAAGGATGAAATCCATGGACATGTACAGGAAAATACTGCAGTGACATCTGTTGCCTCATGACCCATTTTGAGGCACTTAAACTTAGTTACATATTACAAGATATACGTTTTTGGAGACCTAAGACATAGATCTAGATGTGGTAAAAATATCAGATTTTATAAAAATTCTTTGTACCATGAAAAGGGGATGACAATCAGACCTAAAAATCCTCCTGTTTCTGTCAAATGCCTACATTTATATAAAGTAAACTTTTGGAGGTATTTGATAAAAGAAACTCATGCACAAGGAAATTATAATTGCATTATACTTAATATAAAACCCATAAAATACATTATGTATTTTTTTAGGAAGATAACTATAAAGACAAGAATCTAAATAAAACATTAACGGCTCGACGTGTCTAACTAGTCAAGTGACGTTTTCAAAACTAACTTTGTGGATGAGTTATGCATGACCATCTAGGGTTAGTAATCATGACCTCATGAATATATTGTGATGTTTTTTAGGAGATTCCTAGACCGATCATACGTACGGACTATTTCTAGTATTCACGCGTGCATTACAGGTGAGTTTCACGCCCCATTTTTACTTATTTTCATTTTGGGGGAGATTACATGCAAATTACTATTTTCATGGACATAATTACTTGTCAATGGTTTCACATGTTATATAAATTGTTACTTACCGTATGAAGTCCCCGGTTATCGGATCGTTAGTTTATTTCCCAAAGCGAGGTAATCATGGATAGTACTATTGGGTTTGACTACCCCCACCTGGGTTAATTACCCTAACCTTGACTGGAGGTCTAAACGGGTGCATTATTAGCCTGTTCACCCCTGTGCTTACGGTAGGCATGGGTAGGGGCAATCTATTATAGTTATAGTCTAGCTTCGGATGCGATGCTTATATAATGTTGTAGTATTGTATGATTGACGATCAAATCATGGAAAGACTTGTGGTCCATTATACTGTTTACTGTTACTTTAAAACCTGTGAACTCACCAACTTTATGTTGACATATTTTTCGTGCATGTTTTCTCAGGTATTTGATAATTGCATCAAGTTAAGCTAGCATGGATCACATCGCATTTAGGACCATTCTCTTTTGGACATTTATTTCTGTATTTGTCGAGTTTGGAAAACGACTTGTATTAATTCATTTGCTTCCGCAATTTGACTCTGAAAACAATTATGTATTTTAAACTTATTTGCTACGTATGTTTTACCAAATCATGTAGTGGTCGATCAATGACTATGATTCCATGATGTTCGTACCCCGCGGGAAACCGTCGTGGATTGGGGTGTGACAGATTTGTATCAGAGCCATTGGTTATAGGGAATTAGGTTGCATTTTGTAAGCCTAGACTATAACCGTAACTCATTGCATTGCATTAGTATAGTATGCATTAACCTTACTTATATTAATTTGCATTGTGTATTGCCTTGTCATAGAGATGTCGTCCGCATCGATGCCGATCTACGTTTTTTACTCGAACGAGGAGTATGAGCCGACATCTCCGACCTCATCTACGGGATCTGCACCTACCATTTGACCCCTACGCCTGACGTCGTCCTCCAGCCTACTGACCCACAGAGGCCGAGACCCCTGCACCACCTCCCCCTACTGCTATCCCCACTCCCATTTCGGACCCTATTTCTGACACCATTGAGGTCATACCCACGGCCCGATATTCCGGGTTACCTCCTCCTCCACCAGGCACGTATTGGTGGATGCCTGCATCCGAGATTCAAGCTAGTCTCCCGAAGGAGCTCATTCCATGAGTCACACGCATCATTGGACTGATGATGCCGATGGCCATTCCGATGACCGAGTCACACATCTTTACCGAGCCACCACTTGAGCATACCCACGTGACCACTGATGCCCAGCCAGCACCAGCCCCCGAGCCAGTCGATACCCGCCCCAAACCTACTGATTTCACCCCTCAGCCAGCCGATACCGAGGTAGTCGACCTTGATTCTGAGACTACTGATTCTGTCTCATAGACGGTTGACACCGACCCAGTGGATTCCGATCCGGAGCCTACTGAGTCCATTCCTCGTTCTGTGGACTCTATCCCACAGCCAGTTGACCCGACCCCCTAGCCTACTGATTCAGCCTCACAGCCTACTGACCCTACACCTGAGATTCCTGATACTGATCCTCAAGATCTCACCCCTGAGCCTGTTGACCCCTCCCCCGCAGCCGCTATTCCCGAGCCAGTGGCTACAGATGCCTACCGTGACGTCGATCCGACGTTCCACCACCATCATACCACAGATATCGGACCTATCCTGGCGGTGCACTTCGTGTACAGACACCCAGGAAGCGGGTTTGCATCCCAATCTGCCCTACTACACCTACTCGTGATCGTACCCCCGAGCCTGCGCCTAAAAGGCGCAAAGTTGATAGTCGTCGATGGGACTGGATGCCTAGCTGCCTGAGTGAGTGGAGGGACATGGAGGGAATACCTTCCACCCGAGGTGGGTGAGTCATCTGATGCACCAAACCCGAAACCCCTCACCCGAGAGCCTGTGGAGCGCACAGTGCCGTTGCTCGTGGCGCGTGCTACGAGGCACGACCATCAGATCTAGGAGTTATAGGAGGAGATTGCTGGACTTCCACAGACTACTGATATGGAGGAGATTGAAGGCCGATTGCTAGCTATTAAGGAGGACAGGTACCTAGATGACCAGCATTACACACGATGCATGACAGGATTACTGGCTTGCAGCGTGAGATGGCGGAGTTAACTCAAAGGATGGATGCTACAGAGCAGAGAGCGATGATGGCCGAGTAGCGCGCAGCGGCGGCAGAGTAGAGGGTGAGTACACTGGAGGGACGCCTGGAGTCATCCGCCACCTTGGCAGCTGTATGTGTACTGATAGCTATGGCAGCAGTGCAAACGGGAGTATTTACTCGTTCATTTCCTTGATTGCCTATCGTGAGCGGGCTGTGCTTACGTAATATTTGGATATTAACTTGGTTGTAAGAGCGTGTACTCTTAAAATACTTTGTAACTCATATAATTTATTTCAAGTTATGTTATCTTTTATATTGCGTGATTGCGTGGTTGTTATGATTGTTTACTTTTGGTGCACACGTGTTTGACATTATTACATATTGTCTCATCATACTTATCATTATGATTTAAAGAAACATGCCACCACGAAGGAGAAAAGTCCAACCAACATGGGAAACAGTGCTCCTATGACAGCTGAGGCCATTGAGTAACTAGTGGCACAACGAGTAGCAGATGCCATTGCACATCATGAGGCGAACTGCAGCGCAGGAGGATCCGAGGTGAACGGAGGAAATGGAAGTGGCGCAGGAGTTATCTAAATATCTGGCGTAATTAAAGACTTGAGATAAAAGGGTCATTGTTAATGTTTAATTATTGTTAATATGATTAAACCTATGACACAGGATCTAATGCCAATACCAAGGGATGCTCCTACAAGACTTTTCTGAATTGCAAACCGCTTAACTTTCGCGGTAATGAAGGAGCTGTTGGCTTGGTCCGTTGGATTGAGAAGATGGAGTCAGTTCAGCGAATCAGCAACTGTGTCTAGGAGAACAAGACGAAATTTGCCATGTGTACCTTTGAGGGTCAGGCACTCACTTGGTGTGTGAACTCTCGTAATTTTGTTAAATGTTTGTTAATCATCGTTATCTCTTGTAAAGGTGTGATTTGTCATTAATGTAAATTCGAGGACTTATTTGTAATTTCTTGCATCCTTATAATTTAGATCTTATTAAATAATTAAGTAAATAATGATAATAATAATAATAAATAAATAACAATAAAAAAAATAATATTAATAATAGTAAAAAAAATTAACATTAGTAATAATAAAAGAAATATAAGGTTTATATTATAAAAACTTGCAATGATTAAGTTTTGGGCATGAAATAATAACCTTTAAACCACAGGGGTCAAACTGTAAATTGATTTAAATTAAAACCCAAAAACTTTGGACTTAAATTATAAACATTAAAACCAAAGGGACCTAAGTGCAATATTTTTAAAACCCAACCCCCCTTTCCCCGATTTCCCGGCCGCAGGGCGGCGAGACTCCGGCGCGGCACCGGCGAGCCCCAAACCCATCAAAAAGTTAGCTTTTAACCCTGAAACCGATCCCAATCGGTTCGTGAGTACGTTTCCAACAAGCATGGGTGTATTGATTTGGCTTTAAATGCGAAAATGGAGGTCTCGAACTTGAAACCGATTTTCACCATAAACTAAATCTGTTTCTCCAATTAAACCATACTATCAATACAATAAAACCATTTCGAACGTTCGGCTAATCGTGTCGAAGGTACTGGTATGAGTAATTGCATTTAAACAGCCTTTAACCCAATTAACGTTCACCCGTAACTCTCGATTGGAAATTGATCTTATTAGACTCGAATCGGTTATCATCAAAGTATATAAACAGAGGGTACAACTTATGATTGACTTTCTTAAGCTCTCCGCACTGTTAATTTTACCAAAACACACACACACATCACAATTTGATCCGACAACCGCCGCAACATCAACTCGAGTCGAAATTCTTGATCCTATAACCAAATCAGGTAATTACAATGGGTTTTTGACTCGTTTTTACATGGGGAACAAAAGCCCCATGGTTGATTTGGCTATTATCAACGAATTGTTGATCAAATCGATCGGATTGTAACTAGGGTTCTTGGGTGGAAATTGAGTTTTATCTGAAAGTTTGGTTTTAAAAATTTTAGATTGGAAATTGACACAACCCGGGGCTTTGGCCCGGTGGTTTGAGTGTTGGTTGCCTTGGCAAGGGACCCGGGTTCGAACCCGAGGCCCTGCCAATTTTTTTTAAAAAGGGTTTTTATTAATAATTAAATTTCAGAAACTGTTTACATATTATTATTAATTATATAAAAATAAATTTTAATCAGAAAATTAATAGAATTAATTCCTTTTTAATTTCTTAGAAATTCAATTAAGAAATTCTCATTTCTTTTATTTTAAATTATAAAAAATTGCTACAAAATATGATTTATTATTAATTTTAAATTTTAATAAATCTCATTTAATTTTTAAATAATACCAATTTAATAAATTCCTAATTTTATAAAATTTATAGTTTAAGGAAATAAATACACATGTACACATTTAAAATGTACACTTATTGTAATCAATAAAATTGTTTTAATCCTTTAAACCTACAAAATTACTATTTTCTTAAATAGTAAATAATGACCAATTAATAATAAAAGTTTAACTTTTAATAATATTAATCACCAAAATTCTTATTTAAACATTTAAATACAAAAGTAATAACAAATTACATCTATTTAATAATGTAAAAATCATGGGTTAAATGGTTTATAAATATAACACCATAATTATCATGATTAACTTCGCACGTCGTTCGTTTAGGTGAACGTTAACGAATCCTCGGCATTATATACAAGACTTATTATTTGTGCATCCTTTATTATCATGTGAGTTTTCCATACCCCTTTTATATATTTTCACACTTTGGGGTGAAACATGTTAACTTTATGATAATTTCACTTGTAAACTCGTTCGAAATCTTGTAAACACTTGGGTAATTCATCTTATTTGTCGTGGTTAGTTGAACTTTAGTAATTACCATGTGATGACTATTATATGTACAATCATTAACTATTGCTAGCCTGACGACGTCATAGATCTATGGGCCTGACAAGCCTACTTGGTTATCCAAGTACACTATATATATATATATATATATATATTATGTATGAAAACTATGGAAAACTCACCAACACTAAGTTGACCTTTTATTTTTAACATGTTTCAGGAAATGATAATGCTTAGCTTGCTATGAAGACAATGTCACATCTAGGACTGGACCTAGAATAAAATAAAAATGCATTTGTTATCATTGAACGTTGAAATTCCTATGTTTTGGAACATATTCTATTTCTTAAATGTATGTCTTGAATATTGAGTTTTAATAATATTGTCATTTTAATTAGTGTTGTGTGGCATGAACAATCTTAACCCTCACATCTCGACGTTTCCGCCGTTAAGGTTGGGGTGTGACAGATTGGTATCAGAGCCCATAACTATAGGGATTTAGGTTATTAGAAATGGTGGCCTAGACTATGGTTAAACTAGGGACCCTTTACTTGACAATTGCTATAATCTTGTAAGTATGCTTATATGTCTATCTTGATGCATGACAAATTCCCTTATGTGCTATTTGCTGACATTTAGAAAATAGTGCCTTAGGAATATGCCTTGAACCTTGTAACCCCAACTTTCTAATCCTCTTCTTATGCCTCTACGTTTCTACCGTGTCTAATCTTTTCTAAATCTCATTCTTGACTACGTGAGGAGAACTACGCATTTTATTGAGTGGAAAAAAAAATTTCCTTAGACGATATGTCTAAATCTTGAAATTCTCATCGAGGTTTTAATTCTGATAGCCTTAGGGAAGTGTGTGACACATAAACACCTGTATTCTGGATTTCCTGGCAAAAGGCCCTCGGGCTAAGGCAAGCATTTCGTATAAATCTCATTGCGAGACCTGTTATGCTTACCTGGGGATTTCTGGGATGAGTGCTAAATTATGGTCAACATACACATCTTTCCCGAGGAAATTAGGATTAAGTCACCTCGACGTGTTCATGTTCCTATTGGCTATGTGATACCAAATGGAACCATCCTGGCTGAATATAAATTATCTAAAACTTCTGTTTTCTTTGAACTGGTTTATCTCCAAATACTAATATTTTTCTTTATTTCTATCTTATAGATTGTCACGTCATCATGGAAAACGTGCTACCTCCGATCGCAAACTCCCTGCAATGATCACCCGGCAAATGGCCGCTGTACTTCCAACGATGGTTGCTGAACTTAGCAGCACCCTAATGGCCAACAACAGCAACAACGCCAATGGAAACAATGGTAGTGGTGACAACAATGGCCAAGGGTAAAATAGCAACAACCAAGGTGGGAATAGTCGCACTTGCACATTCAAGCACTTCCACTCGTGCAAACCCATTAGCTTTAGTGGAAAGGAAGGAGCCACTGGACTTCTTGAGTGGTTCGAAAGTATGGAAAATACGTTTATTGTCAGCGAATGTCCAGATGAACTCAAGGTCCGATATGCTACAAGTGTCCTTCAACAACGGGCACTCACTTGGTTGAATAGTGAGAAAAGGAACCGAGGGACTGAAGTTGCCTTGGCGTTGCCTTGGGAAGAATTTAAGGACATAATGATCCAAAAGTTCTGCCCGAGGAGTGAATTGCAAAAGCTGGAGGAGGAATTCTGGAACCTCAAACAGGATAGCGGGAATCATTTGGCTTATTCCACCCGGCATCATGAGTTGAGCATGCTCCTACCTCACATGGTGGATACCGTTCCCTGCAACATCGAGAAGTTTATTAAGGGGGTACCACCTCAAATTCAAGATTCCGTGGTGGGTAGTAGGCCCACAACTTTGGAGGAGGCGATTAATATCACCGCCCAGCTCACTGAAAACCATATTAGTGCTGGTACTTTGACGGTGAAAGGTGCCAAGACTGCTGTGAAGGTGACTCCCGAGGCTACAAAGAGGTGAAGGCCGAGTCGTCTTTCAAAGGCAAGAAGCGCAAGTTCACACCGACTCGTAATTATGCGGTGACAGTACCAAATGCCCCTCAAAGGCAAGCTGTCATTGCAAATCAAGCCCCCATGGCGAGGGCTTATACTGGGCCGCACCCGATGTGCAATACTTGCAAGTACCATCACGCGAGTAACACTCCTTGTCGAGTTTGCTCGTTGTGCGGAAAGTATGGGCATCTGGTGGCTACTTGCCTTCGTGCTCCTAATAATACGGCGTTGGCTGCAAACCGAGTCTGCTACAACTGTGGCGAACCGGGTCATGTCCGTCCACAATGCCCCCGCAATGCGGGAACTGTGCCACGGCTCGTGGAAGGGCTTTCAACATCAACTCCAACCAAGCTCAAACCAACAACGACGTGGTGAATGGTACGTCATTAATTTCTTTTAATTGTTCTTTTGTCTTGTAAAATCACTACCTGCGTTCATTATGCCAATAATAGGTTATTATTTGAGCAGGTATGTATCTTGTAAATAGTCGTTATGCTTCTGTACTGTTTGATTCGGGTGCGGATAAGAGTTTCGTGTCTTTAGAGTTCGAGCCTATTCTTTCCAAGCCGCGTTCTAATTTAGAGAGATCTTTTACGGTCAAAGTAGCCGATGGCAAGTCTGTCTAAGTGGGCGTCGTGATACGCGATTGCACCTTAAGTCTTAACGAGCACATTTTTCTTATCGACCTTATTCCTATGCAACTAGGGAGCTTTGATGTTATTATCGGCATGGATTGGTTAGCCAAGCAACACGCGGAAATTATATGCTACGAAAAGTGCATTCGAATTCCTTTACCATCGGGTGATACCTTAAAGGTTTTTGGGGAGAGATCATCCCAAAGACTCAAACTCATGTCTTGTATCAAGGCCCGAAAGTGCTTAAGTAAAAACTACATAGCCTTCATGGCTTATGTAGTCAACACGAAAGCCAAGGGTAAGGAACTAAAGGATATTCCGGTCGTGCGGGATTTTCCCGAGGTGTTCCCGAGGATCTTAGTGGGTTACCTCCTGTGCGAGAAGTTGAGTTCAAAATCGATCTAATTCCTTGTGAATCCCGTGGCTAAGTCGCCTTATCGTCTTGCACCGTCTGAAATGCAAGAACTAGCTAGTCAACTGCAAGAGTTGACGATAAGGGTTTCATTCGACCTAGCTCTTCACCATGGGGTGCACCCGTGCTGTTTGTGAAAAAGAAAGATGGTTCTTTCCGTATGTGCATCGACTACCGGGAACTCAACAAGCTCACTATCAAGAACCGATATCCTCTTCCTCGAATTGATGATCTCTTCGATCAACTTCAAGGAGCTACACAATTCTCGAAGATCGATCTACGTTCTGGATATCATCAATTACGTGTTCACGACAATGATATTCCAAAGACCGCGTTTTGTACTCGATAATGACATTATGAGTTCATGGTTATGCCTTTTGGCTTGACTAATGCACCTGCTGTCTTCATGGATCTCATGAATCGGGTATGTAAACCGTATTTGGACAAATTCGTGATCGTGTTTATTGATGACATTCTCATTTATTCCAAGACAAAGACCTATCACGAGTCGCACCTACGTAGAGTCCTCGATATTTTGAAGAAGGAACAATTATATGCCAAGTTCTCCAAGTGCGAATTTTGGCTTGAAGAAGTCCAATTCTTAGGACATGTGGTGAATAGCCAAGGAATTCACGTTGATCCTGCAAAGATAGAAGCCGTGAAGAATTGGTGTGTTCCCACGACCCAACCGAGGTTCGTTCTTTTCTGGGTTTAGCGGGTTATTACCGTAGGTTCATTGCAAACTTTTCGAAGATTGCGAAACCGCTTACGGTGCTAACTCAAAAGAATAGACTTTTTGAGTGGGGGCCAAACAAGAAGATGCGTTCGAGACGTTGAAACACAAACTGTGTAATGCTCCTATCCTAACCCTTCCCGATGGAAACGATGACTTCACTGTATATTGCGACGCGTCTAGTCAAGGTCTTGGTTGTGTTCTCATGCAACGAGGTAAGGTCATAGCTTACGCGTCGAGACAATTGAAGGTTCATGAAGTGAACTACACAACTCATGATCTTGAACTTGGTGCCGTGGTATTTGCTTTGAAGATTTGGCGACATTATCTCTATGGCACGCAATGCATAGTCTACACCGATCACAAGAGCCTTCAACACGTGTTTAATCAAAAGGATCTCAACATGAGACAAAGACGTTGGGTTGAACTAATTAGCGACTACGACTGCTACATTCGCTACCATCCTGGAAAGGCGAATGTTGTAGCCGACGCGCTGAGTCAAAGATCCACAACAAGACTATCTCGCTTCAAGAAATCCGAGATCGAAGACAATGGTTTGACACGTTAGGAGAATTTGACACCGAGATTCATGTGGATGTTAACGAGGCCATTATCATGCTTCAAAACATAAGAATTGATAGTGATCTCGAGTTTTGCATCCGCGAGGCTCAACAAGCGGCGTTAACCGAGGAAGGGAAAGATGACGATCTGGAGTATAACGTTCAGTCACAACTGAGACAAAACCGAACGGCATGTGGTATTTCTTGAATCGACTCTGGATTCCGAATCGCGATAATCTCCGTCACTTCATCATGAACGAAGCTCATCAAACCCGATATTCCATTCATCCCGGGTCCGATAAAATGTACATGGATTTGCGTGGCCAATATTGGTGGCCGGGAATGAAGAAAGATATCGTGTCTTATGTTTCCAAGTGCCTCACATGTGCAAGAGTCAAAGCTAAACATCAACGACCTAGTGGTCTACTTGAATAACCTGAAATCCCTATGTGGAAATGGGAACACATATCCATGGATTTCATAACCAAGTTACCACGTACTTCTCGTGGCCATGATAGCATATGGGTGATTGTTGACCGTTTAACCAAAACGGCACATTTCATACCAATACGAGACACATACAAAGTTTCAAGATTGGCTCGTATCTACATCGATGAAATTGTGAGTCGTCATGGTGTGCCGTTGCATATTATTTCCGATCGTGATGCTCGATTCACTTCACACTTCTGGTCTTCCATGCAAGAACTCTTGGGTACTCAATTGGATTTAAGCACGGCTTACCATCCTCAAACGGATGGTCAAACCGAGCTAACAATCCAAACCCTTGAGGACTTACTGTGTCTTTGTGTCCTTAATTTTGGTGGTGACTGGGATACGCATCTGCCCTTAGCAGAATTTTCGTATAACAATAGTTATCACTCAAGTATCAAGATGGCACCATTCGAGGCTTTATATGGTCATAAATGTCGTTCTCTGATCTGTTGGACCGACATAGGTGAGAACTTCATTACTGGTCCTGAACTTATTCAAGAAACAACCGACAAAGTCTCCAAAATTCGAAATAACCTGGAGGTGGCTAGAAGTCGTCAAAAGAGTTATGCCGATAAAACACGAAAACCGTTGGAATTTCAAGTCGGCGACATGGTTCTTCTTAAGGTCTCTCCATGGAAGGGTGTTGTTCGCTTTGGGAAGAAGGGTAAGTTAGCCTCACGTTTTGTAGGACCTTTCAAAATTCTGAAAAGAATTGGAAAGTGGCTTACAAACTGGAACTACCTTCTGAACTTAGTGGGGTTCATCCTGTCTTCCATGTCTCAAATCTGAGGAAATGCTTGGCCGATGAAAATTTGCATGTTCCTTTGGAGAAATCCAAATTAACGAGTCGTTGCATTTCGTTGAGAAACCTGTCGAGATTATGGATCGAACACTGAAGAAGACCCGAACATCTACCACATCGATCGTCAAGGTTCGTTGGGAAAACAAACGTGGAGCTGAGTTCACCTGGGAACGCGAGGATCACATGAAGAGGAAATATCCCTATCTGTTCGTTTAGTCTTGTCTTTAATTTCGGGACGAAATTCCTTAAAGTTGGGGAGACTGTGAACTCTCGTAATTTTGTTAAATGTTTGTTAATCATCGTTATCTCTTGTAAAGGTGTGATTTGTCATTAATGTAAATTCGAGGACTTATTTGTAATTTCTTGCATCCTTATAATTTAGATCTTATTAAATAATTAAGTAAATAATGATAATAATAATAATAATAATAATAATAATAATAATAATAATAATAATAATAACAATAATAATAATAATAATAATAATAAATAACAATAAAAAAAATAATATTAATAATAGTAAAAAAAATTAACGTTAGTAATAAAAGAAATATAAGGTTTATATTATAAAAACTTTCAAGGATTAAGTTTTGGGCATGAAATAATAACCTTTAAACCACAGGGGCCAAACTGTAAATTGATTTAAATTAAAACCCAAAAACTTTGGACTTAAATTATAAACTTTAAAACCAAAGGGACCTAAGTGTAATATTTTTAAAACCCAACCCCCCTTTCCCCGATTTCCCGGCAGCCGGCCGGCGAGACTCTGGTGCGGCACCGGCGAGCCCCAAACCCATCAAAAAGTTAGCTTTTAACCCTGAAACCGATCCCAATCGGTTCATGAGTACGTTTCCAACAAGCATGGGTGTATTGATTTGGCTTTAAATGCGAAAATGGAGGTCTCGAACTTGAAACCGATTTTCACCATAAACCAAATCTGTTTCTCCAATTAAACCGTACTATCAATACAATTAAACCATTTCGAACGTTCGGCTAATCGTGTCGAAGGTACTGGTATGAGTAATTGCATTTAAACAGCCTTTAACCCAATTAACGTTCACCCGTAACTCTCGATTGGAAATTGATCTTATTAGACTCGAATCGGTTATCATCAAAGTATATAAACAGAGGGTACAACTTATGATTGACTTTCTTAAGCTCTCCGCATTGTTAATTTTACCAAAACACACACACACATCACAATTTGATCCGACAACCGCCGCAACATCAACTCGAGTCGAAATTCTTGATCCTATAACCAAGTCAGGTAATTACATTGGGTTTTTGACTCGTTTTTACATGGGGAACAAAAGCCCCATGGTTGATTTGGCTATTATCAACGAATTGTTGATCAAATCGATCGGATTGTAACTAGGGTTCTTGGGTGGAAATTGAGTTTTATCTGAAAGTTTGGTTTTAAAAATTTCAGATTGGAAATTGACACAACCCGGGGCTTTGGCCCGGTGGTTTGAGTGTTGGTTTCCTTGGCAAGGGACCCGGGTTCGAACCCGAGGCCCTGCCAATTTTTTTTAAAAAGGGTTTTTATTAATAATTAAATTTCAGAAACTGTTTAAATATTATTATTAATTATATAAAAATCAATTTTAATCAGAAAATTAATAGAATTAATTCCTTTTTAATTTCTTAGAAATTCAATTAAGAAATTCTCATTTCTTTTATTTTAAATTATAAAAAATTGCTACAAAATACGATTTATTATTAATTTTAAATTTTAATAAATCTCATTTAATTTTTAAATAATACCAATTTAATAAATTCCTAATTGTTATAAAATTTATAGTTTAAGGAAATAAATACATATGTACACGTTTAAAATGTACACTTATTGTAATCAATAAAATTGTTTTAATCCTTTAAACCTACAAAATTACTATTTTCTTAAATAGTAAATAATGACCAATTAATAATAAAAGTTTAACTTTTATTAATAATATTAATCACCAAAATTCTTATTTAAACATTTAAATACAAAAGTAATAACAAATTACATCTATTTAATAATGTAAAAATCATGGGTTAAATGGTTTATAAATATAACACCATAGTTATCATGATTAACTTCGCATATCGTTCGTTTAGGTGAACGTTAACGAATCCTCGGCATTATATACAAGGTTTATTATTTGTGCATCCTTTATTATCATGTGAGTTTTTTCATACCCCTTTTATATATTTTCACACTTTGGGGTGAAACATGTTAACTTTATGATAATTGCACTTGTAAACTCGTTCGAAATCTTGTAAACACTTGGGTAATTCATCTTATTTGGCGTGGTTAGTTGAACTTTAGTAATTACCATGTGATGACTATTATATGTACAATCATTAACTATTGCTAGCCTGGCGACGTCATAGATCTATGGGGCTGACAAGCCTACTTGGTTAATCCAAGTACACTTAGCTAATTTTAATCTTGTAATCTTGTAATCTTGTAATCTGTCAAGGTTTGATTGTTATATTTGTTCATCCATCCGTAGTTACTTTATTCAATAACCTATGACATGAATTACCATCTTTATATATATATATATATATATATATATATATATATATATATATATATTATATATATATATATATATTATATATATATTTATGTATGAAAACTATGGAAAACTCACCAACACTAAGTTGACCTTTTATTTTTAACATGTTTCAGGAAATGATAATGCTTAGCTTGCTATGAAGACAATGTCACATCTAGGACTGGACCTAGAATAAAATAAAAATGCATTTGTTATCATTGAACGTTGAAATTCCTATGTTTTGGAATATATTCTATTATTAAATGTATGTCTTGAATATTGAGTTTTAATAATATTGTCATTTTAAATTAGCGTTGTGTGGCATGAACAATTTTAACCCTCACATCTCGACGTTTCTGCCGTTAAGGTTGGGGTGTGACATGGTGGAATGCTCATGCTTAGACCTTGGGTATTGATGCTGCTTATCAAATCACATGGGATGAGTTAAAACAGATGCGACTGATGAGTACTGCCCTCGGAATGAATTACAAAAGCTTGAGGTATAATTCTGGAACCACACCATGAAAGGCGCGGATGTGACCGGTTATACCACCCGATTTCATGATCTTGCTCATTTATGCCCTCACATGGTTCACCCAGAATTCAAATGGATTGAAAGGTTATTTGGGGCCTTGCACCCTAAATCCAGAGTATGGTGACTTCATCCAAGCTAGTCACTATTCAAGAAACTATCAGAATAGCTCATGACTTGACCGATCAGGTTGTGCGTCAAGGTATATTTGTAAAGAATGCAATGGTGGAAAGGAACTATGATAACAAGAGAAAGTGGGACAACAATCATGGTAGAAACACTCCATCTCAAGCTTAACATAAACAGGAAGTGGTTAGGGCTTTTACTGCTGGCCCATCGGAGAAGAAAGCAAAAGGTGGATATGTTGGAAACCTACCCAAATGCAACAAATGAAACTTTCATCACCTTGGTGCATGTGTGGATTCAATGTGTCAGAAGTGCAAGCATTTTGGCCACGCAACTAAGGACTGTCGAAAGGCCAACCCTGCCCCCAAAGCAGGAAACAATCGGGCATGTTTTGAATGTGGTAATCCAGGGCATTTTCGTAAGGATTGCCCGAACTTAAAGCAAACTGGTGGAAACAACGCACTTGGTCGAGCTTTTGTGATTGGAGCTGGAGAAGCTCGACAGGACCCGAACATTGTCACAGGTACATTTCTCGTAAACAATCACTATGCATCTATTTTATTTGATACGGGTGCGGATAAGAGTTTCGTGTCTAGTGAATTTAGTTCATTGCTTGGAGTTACTCCTACGTATTTGACTTCTAAGTATGTAATAGAGTTAGCCGATGGTAAATTAATTGAAACTGACAAAATCATACATGGATGCACCTTGAGCTTGGCGGAACACGCATTTGACATAGATTTGCTACCTATAACCTTAGGAAGTTTCGACATCATCGTCGGCATGGATTGGTTGTCGAAAAATCAAGAAAAAATTGTTTGTCGAGAGAAGATTGTTCGCATTCCACTCCCGAGTGGAGAGACAATATCGATACAAGGAGAAAGGTGCGGTGCGGTACTAAGAATCATTTCATGTATGAAGGCCGGAAGTACTTACGAAAGGGTTATCATGCAATATTGGCACATGTGATAAAGAAGCAAGCAGATGAGAACAGAATCGAGGATATACCCATCGTGCGAGACTACCCAAAAGTCTTTCCCGAGGACTTTCCCGGACTTCTACCTCAAAGACAAGTCGAATTTCGTATTGACTTAGTACCTGGAGCTGCTTCGGTAGCACGATCACCATACCGACTAGCACCACCAGAGATACAAGAGTTGTCTAACCAAATACAATAATTGTTAGATAAAGGATTCATAAGGCCGAGTTTCTCACCCTAGGGAGCACCGGTCTTGTTTGTCAAGAAGAACGATGGATCATTCCGAATGTGCATTGACTACCTGGAGTTAAACAAGCTCACTATCAAGAATCGGTATCCACTTCCATGAATCGATGACTTTTCGATGAACTTCAAGGTTCTAGTTATTACTCGAAGATTGATTTACGTTCGGGATACCACCAATTACGAATCCAAGAGGAGGATGTCCCTAAGACCGCTTTTCGAACTTGTTATGGTCACTATTAGTTCATGGTCATGCCATTTTGGTTAACCAATGCACCAGCCGTATTCATGGATCTTATGAACAGAGTGTGCAAACCCTACTTGGATAAATTTGTGATCGTCTTCATCGATGACATCTTGATATATTCACAAACCAAGGATGATCACGAACAACATTTAAGGTTAATCTTGGAACTACTCAAGAATGAGAAGTTGTATGCAAAATTCTCAAAATGCGACTTCTGGATTTGAGAAGTGCAATTTCTTGGACATGTGGTCAACAAGAAGGGAATACATGTTGACCCATCCAAGATAGAGGCCACTAAGAACTGGGAAGCACCGAAGACTCCAACCGAGGTGCGAAAATTCCTAGGTCTTGCTGGTTATTATCGACGCTTTATTGAAAATTTTCCAAAATAGCCCAACCATTGATGACCTTGACCCAAAAAGATAAGAAGTTTGATTGGGGTGATAAGCAGGAAGCAGCGTTTCAATTGTTGAAGAAAAAGCTATGTTATGCACCTATTCTATCCCTACCAGAGGGAACTGATGGTTTTGTGGTGTACTGTGACGCATCACGACAAAGACTCGGCTACGTTCTGATGCAACACGATAAGGTTATCGCTTACGCTTCTCGACAATTGAAAGTGCATGAGAAAAATTACACTACTCACGACCTCGAATTAGGAGTGTCGTTTTTGCACTTAAAATTTGGAGACATTATTTATATGGCACCAAGTGTACTATATTCACTGACCATAAAAGCCTTCAACACATCTTCGATAAAAAAGAACTGAATATGAGACAAGCAGGTGGGTTGAGTTATTAAATGACTATGACTGCGAGATTCATTATCACCCAGGAAAGGCAAATGTTGTAGCAGATGCCTTGAGTAGGAAAGAACAAACCAAGACCATGCGAGTACGAGCGTTGGGAATGACAATCTGTACAAATTTAACCACATAGATTCACGATGCTCAGCTTGAGGCACTAAAGGAACAAAATTTGAAAGAGGAATCTCTTCTCGACATGGATAAACAATTTGAGATCAAGTCTGATGGAACTCGCTATTTCATGAACCGAATTTGGGTACCAAATTTTGGAAACTTTAAGGATCTTATGATGAACGAGGCACACAAATCCCGATACTCCATCCACCCGGGCTCTGATAAGATGTATCAGGACCTGAAGGAGTTATATTGGTGGCCCAACATGAAAGCTGACATAGCCACCTATGTTAGCAAGTGCCTTACATGTTCAAAGGTTAAGGCTGAATATCAGAAGCCATCAGGACTACTGCACCAACCAAAATTCCACTGTGGAAATGGGAACAGATCTCCATGGACTTCATAACGAAACTACCCAAGACATCCACCGAATGCGATACAATTTGGGTAATTGTAGACCGACTAACGAAGTCTGCACATTTCTTACCAATTAAGGAAACTGACAAAATGGAAAAGCTGACCAGGATCTACCTCAAGGAGGTTGTCTCAAGACATGGCGTGCCAATCTCTATTATCTCTGACCAAGATAGTCGGTTCACCTTTAGATTTTGGCAATCATTACAAAAAGACTTAGGTACACGATTGGATATGAGTACCGCATACCACCCCCAAACAGATGGGCAGAGTGAAAGAACCATTCAAACATTGGAAGACATGCTTAGAGCTTGTGTGATAGATTTCGAAAACCGTTGGGATACTCATCTACCCCTAGCTGAGTTTTCTTACAATAATAGCTATCACACTAGTATCAAAGCAGCACCGTTTGAGGCATTATATGGTAGGAAATGTCGATCTCCTCTATGCTGGACAGAAGTAGGCGATAGCCAACTTACTGGTCCAGAAATCATACACGAGACAACGGAAAAGATTGCTCAGATTCGGAACCGACTCAAAGCTACGCGTGACCGTCAGAAAAGTTACGCTGATGTGAGACGCTAGCCATTGGAATTTTAGGTAGGAGACAAAGTGCTACTAAAAGTCTCGCCCTGGAAGGGAGTTATTCGTTTTGGTAGGCGGGGTAAGCTAAACCCTAGATACATCCCGAAATCATAGCGAGGATTGGTCCCGTAGCTTACAAACTCAAACTACCACAGGAACTTAGTGGTGTTCATGATACCTTTCATGTGTCAAATTTGAAGAAGTGCTTGTCAGATGAAACTCTTATTATACCACTAGACGAGGTTCAGATCGATGAACAACTCCATTTTATTGAGAAACCAGTGGAGATCATGGATCGAGAGGTAAAGAGAATGAAACGAAGCCGCATTCCGATAGTGAAGGTTTGGTGGAATTCTAGAAGAGGACCCGAATTCACCTAGGAACGTGAAGATCAAATGAAACTCAACTACCCTTACTTGTTCGAAACCCTAGCGACTACAGAAGACACTAACTAAATTTCAGGACGAAATTCTTTCTAACATGGGGAGTATGTGACAAATGGCAAATTTCAGGTCAATACCGACCCCGACCTAGTCATAATTACACACATCATGCTTGTTTTTCAATTTTGTTCCATTTATTGAAATCATTTTATTCATTGCAAAATTTCATGCATAACATTTCATGCATCAGTGATTCGGCTTAATTACCAGTCTTACAAGCGATACAACCGGCACACACGAGCGTTGGTGATAACTAATATATACACACTAGTAAATACTTTAAAGTGTTTGAAAGTATTTTATATTCTAAATTAAATACATTGGAAAAGTTTAAACTTATAAATAAACCTAATCGCGTAACTTGATATTTTACCGGAACGAATCGTTTTAACACGACTACTAGATACATGACGTATCACTAATATATATGCAATATTGGAATATTTAATATTATATAAGTTCTATAACATCAATCTATTTTAAAAAAAAAAAGTAAAAAGTAAGAATATAAAAATATGTAAAAATACCTATAGTGCAACAAATATCACCCAAATACCCAATACTACACAAAATTGAAATCAAACCCCCCTCCCCATGCATGAAACCGTCCACCCCACCCATCACCCACTTTTCTTCCCCTCTCTTTTCCATACCAATTTCCAAGTTGTATAAAGCTTTCTTGTTTGACTTGAAAAAGTTGAATCATACCATTTTTATGTAACTTTTTCCACCATGATAAAAACATTATGTTGCCTTACCACAAAAACCATTTCCTTCTTCCTAAAATAACATGATGTGATTTAACCATGAGAACAAAAGACAAGAAGTGGTGGATGTTAAAAGCAAGAACTCATCCACAATTCACCTACACATTTCACCAACTTCCTTCTCTTCTCTCCTCCCTTCAAATTTCGGCCAAAGCACCCCCACCCCTACTTCATTTGATTTTAAACTCTTTTTCTACAAATCTTGGGTGATTCAAGTGCTATAATGAAGACCAAGTGATTTTTGGAGATTTCAAGCATCCTACAACATCTCTCCACTTTTCCTTGCTTGGTTCTTAGTTGAAAGGATCAAGTCTTTTTCTTTGCATTTCAAGATTATCTTCTCCTTCTCCTTGCTTGTTTAAGGTTAGCACCTTGTTCCTAATCTTCCATACATCACTATGTCGTGTCCATGTTCACTAACTCATCCAAAGGTGCTCTAGCAAAGCTTAAAAAGTAACAAAACATGTAAGACATTTTCTGGCAGATTCATGTTCTGTGTTTTAGACACCATAACTCGACCTAAGCACGATCAAATGAACCGTTTCTTGAGCCTAACATTAACCTTAGAATGTCTAGTTTTCAACTCAGCCAACCTTGAAATTTTTAGATAAGTATAACCCATCTAAAACGTACAAATATGATTAGGGTGTTGAATCTGAGTTTTTTGGCAGATTAGATTGGGCAGAAAGATTGAGGCATAAGTTATGCTTAAAGTAATCAAATGGAGTTTTTATTTCTGTAGTAGCTTAGCTTAAGATGTTAGGTTTAAAATTACTATAGGCTATATTGTAAAAGTGGGGTTTGACCCTCAAAAAGGATGAAATCCATGGACAAGTACAGGAAAATGCTGCACTGACATCTGTTGCCTCATGACCCATTTCGAGGAACTTAAAGTTAGTTACATATTACAAGATATACGTTTTTGGAGACCTAAGACATAGATCTAGATGTGGTAAAAATATCAGATTCTATAAAAATTCTTTGTACCATGAAAAGGGGATGACAATCAGACCTAAAAATCCTCCTGTTTCTGTCAAATGCCTACATTATATAAAGTAAACTTTTGGAGGTATTTGATAAAAAGAAACTCATGCACAAGGAAATTATAATTGCATTATACTTAATATTAAACCCATACAATACATTATGTATTTTTTTAGGAAGATAACTATGAAGACAAGAATCTAAATAAAACATTAACGGCTCGACGTGTCTAACTAGTCAAGTGACGTTTTCAAAACTAACTTTGTGGATGAGTTATGCATGACCATCTAGGGTTAGTAATCATGACCTCATGAATATATTGTGATGTTGTTTAGGAGATTCCTAGACCTATCATACGTATGGAGTATTACTAGTATTCACACGTGAATTACAGGTGAGTTTCACGGCCTCATTTTACTTATTTTCATTTTGGGGGAGATTACATGCAAATTACTATTTTCATGGACACAATTACTTGTCAATGGTTTCACATGTTATATAAGTTGTTACTTACCGTATGAAGTCCCCTGTTATCAGATCGTTAGTTTATTTCCCAAAGCAAGGTAATCATGGATAGTACTATTGGGTTTGACTACCCCCACCCGGGTTAATTACCCTAACCTTGACTGGAGGTCTAAACGGGTGCATTATTAGCCTGTTCACCCCTGTGCTTACAGTAGGCATGGGTAGGGGCAATCTATTACAGTTACAGTCTAGCTTCGGTTGCGATGCTTATATAATGTTGTAGTATTGTATGATTGACAATCAAATCATGGAAAGACTTGTGGTCCATTATACTGTTTACTATTACTTTTAAAACCTGTGAACTCACCAACTTTATGTTGACATATTTTTCATGCATGTTTTCTCAGGTATTTGATAATTGCATCAAGTTAAGCTAGCATGGATCACATTCTCTTTTGGACATTTATTTCTGTATTTGTTGAGTTTGCAAAACGACTTTCATTAATTCCTTTGCTTCCGTAATTTGACTCTGAAAACAATTATGTATTTTAAACTTATTTGCTACGTATGTTTTACCAAATCATGTAGTGGTCGATCAATGACTATGATTCCATGACGTTCGTACCCCGCGGGAAACCGTCGTGGATTGGGGTGTGACACATCAATTTACAAAAATGCTCATTAATTATAGTAAAGTCACCATTTACGCATTTGCTACTTTTCTTTATGTTTTGAGGTATTTATTTTTTATAGTTTTTTCTATTACATTTTTTATTAGTGTTTCGCACGTAATCTTTTATCGGGTCATTAGTACTAATGTATAAATATCATAATTAAAATTTTCAACTTTTATAACCATTGTTGTATAGCGCGGGTCACATCCCCTAGTTTTTTTAATAAGGCATGTGGATTTAAATCCTATAAATATGCTGAAGGACTGTTGAAGGGTGGTCAATGAAATTTACACAAGGTGGAGAGACTTAGAACACTTAGCAAATCAAATAGGGAGCTGGTTAGGAAGAAACGATGAACATAAGTAAAAGAACAAGATAATATGGTTTTCAAGAATGTTGTATATTGCTCTCAAGTTCTTACTAGTGTTACAAAGCTTATCATCTAAATACAAGTACTTGAGAACTTTATACTATATCCTACAGCCGGCCCATACATTAAAAGCCAGCTAGAAATACTAATCTAGAAAACAAGATCAATGTAGAGTCAAAAGGCGGATTGCCTTTTGACTAGTGACTATGACATGCCATAGCTCACATCCTTATCTTTTACAAAAAGGATAAAAGTAAATAGTTATAAAGTTACAAACTCAACACCTTAATCTACAGTTGACAAAAGCATGGACTTTTCACCAAACCATGCTGGTTGGTGAGTCTTCAGAAATGGCAGCGAAAAGGTGGTTCAGCTTCTATCAAAGCAAGTCAGAGAAAGCATGTCTTCTCTGTCTTTGAAGAAATCAGTCTTTGGCTTCGGAAGACTTTGTCTTTGAAGCTTCGAAAGACTTCATCTTTGGCTTCAAAAGAATTGGTCTTTTGGCTTTGGAAGATTTGATACTAAGCATAATTCACTAAGTTATATCAAATCTTCCGAAGTACTTTCCTAGTACTTCACATGTGCATGCTAAGAGCTCTTTGTTTGTTCTTGGTTGTATTATCCTTTAAGTGTATTCCTTACAAACTCCCCCTAGGCTAATTTTACCAAAACCGAAGAGACCTTTGAGTCTTGATCTTTATCTATTGACAGTCCTTATCAAAATCAAGGCCATTCCCTTCATCATCAGCTGGTCAGGATTCCTTAGACTCTCAAAGTATCTCCTTAGTCATAGAGATCATGTAATGGGAGATCAAGAATGTTTTGCTAGAAGTCATGTCTTGACCTCCTTGATCTCTAGTGACATACCATCTGTCTGGGTTAGTAGTAAACACCCAAGACAAGATGGGTCTCTCAGCAGCAAAAGGCTCTACTATGAGTGGACTTTGTTGAGCAGCCTCTTTTTGAGCACCCTCAGGATGTTCTGACCCATCCTGAGGTGCAGAGTTAGATGCCTTGTACTTCTACTTCTTCTTCTTGTCCCTTCTTACGGCCATGCTTTCCTCTTTCTGTACATTAACTAAGAGGACTGGCCTGTAGTACCAGATTGTTCTTGTTTATCCTTCTTAGTTGGTGTTCCTATCCTTCACAGGTTTAGAAAAAAAAGGATCAAGACCCTGACGTGGATCAGATGATGAAGCTAGCTGTGATGCAGCATTAGGTCCAGGTTGTGTTGTCTCCTGGGGTTTAATCTTGACCTCAGCTTTAGGTGCAACCTGACTTGGAGGAGAATGCAAGTCAACCAACACACCTATTTTGATCTTCTGCTTGATCACTCTAATGTACTCATCTATTGGATAGAGACATTGGACCAATTCTCCTTTCAAAGAATCCATACAGCTTCAAGAAGTTCACCATCTTTTGTCTATCAGCAGACCTTTTTAGATTTTCTCTGATAGTGGCTCTTGACCTTGCAGCCTATTCCCTCATCTTCCTTTTTAAAGCTTTTTGCTCTTTTTGCACTTGTTGCTCAAGCTGTTTGAGGTATTAAAACTCAATGTATTCATATGATAAGGGAAGAAGGACTGCTGCATGATAGAAACCTGTGGCACTCAGGTAGGTTATCATGTTTTGCCTGTCTTGTTCCCTACCTACCTAAGTTTGTTGCTTAGTAGCCACAACCTCTACCTTAGGGCATTCCTGAACTGGGAGAGAGTAGGAACTTTGTAGAATCTTTTTTCTCCTTTCTTCTTGTATTTGAGGAGCAATTCTGCATCCTCGGCCCCATTCTCTCCGTTGACCCTTCCATGTCAGCCTATTCATTTAGTTCATCCAAAGAGAGAGAAAGATGAGTTCATCAATATTGTATTCTTTAAACCCAATAGTTCAATCTGGTTGCCCTTAACTCATCATCTTGAGTGCTTGGCCTGGGGGCAGCCCTGATTGCAGCTTCCATGAAGCCAGGGGTCCCACTTGAACTCTCTCCCCTTGTCTTCCTCTTCCTTTTTCTATTCTCCTTCTCTATTTCCTCAGAGATCATTTTCCTCTTCCCTTTGTCACTCACAGGCCTGTGTGACTCAAGGTGGAGAGAGCTTTAGCCTTCATTACTTGGTGCAACACTTGAGCTCTGGCCAGAGAAAGGCTGTAAGACACCTTCACCAGCGTGTGCCTCACTGAGGGTAAGGGTGTTGAAGTAGTTCCTGTCTCAAGGTTCATAGGCTTAACTACTAGGCCTTCAGCTAAGGTTTCCCCTTCGAAACTAATCTTAGGGTCCACCTCAGTATCCAGTTAACCAACAGTCTACCTGCTAGCCTTTGTCTATATAATTTGGTTCTCAGCTTGAACTCTTCAAGTACCCTTTGTTGAATCCTATCAGCTAACCTTGCAGCATGCCTGTTTTGAATTGGGTTGGCAAGTGGGAGGTCAACTAAATAGGTGCTCTTATAGAATCTCAGGTTGTTGAAGTTAAAGATTTCTTGTTGTCCTTGAGACCTAGAGATTATCAGGGCTCTCCTTTCAACATCATACCTCCATCCCACTATTGGATTCTTAGCAGGGTGAGATGAAGTAGGCATTGCCCTTGGTATACCCTCCTTAAACAAGCTTTGAATGAGTGAGTCCACATCAATGTGGACTTGAGGAGGTTGTTGAGTATGGACAACTACAAGTGAGGGTGGTGAGTCCTCCATGTCCATACTCTGAGATGAACTCCCAGGTTATATGATTGTAGGTAGGACTTTCTCCTCCTTTTTGGTAGCATCACCCTCTTGCACAACGAAGCTAGAAGTTAGGTCCACCACATCCACAGGTTCTTGTGGCCCTGGTTGAGTCCTTTGGATGGGTCTCTCAGCTAATTTGCCCTTGAGATCGGTGATCTTAAGTTGCTGGTCATTGACCCTTCTTTGTAAGGTAGCCACCTGAGATTCCAGGTGACTCACCTTTGAAACTAAATAGGTGCATGTTTTTGATAGTTGTTGCACCTTTAGTTTTAGACTCCCCTCATCTTCATCAGAAGAATAATAGGGGGATGAGATAATAGGACTAAAGTCTTCTTCCTCATCACAAGCTAGAGTTTCTTGGCTACTGAATTTCCCTTGCATACTGACTACTTCGAAAGAAGTGTCAATGGTCTGGGTTGCCATGGTTAAGGTCTTAATAATGTAATCACTTGCAGAAGTAAGAGCCTCTTCCATATGGACCTCCTAAATATGTTCAAGGAGATCCACCTTATTTGTGGGAGGATGATGTGGGCTAGATATAGGCGATTCAGGAGCACTCATCGCTCCCTGATCAAGGGTGGAGAAGAGAGACTCATGGTACTCACTGAAACCCATATCTTCATCATCATAGAATTCTAGGTTGGGGATTGGTTGGTTGAGGTCTAAAGGCTGGGGATGGTAGCTTTCCCCTAAAGGTTGATAACTAGAGTTTTGAGACTCAGAGTGAAGGCTTAAGGCTGGGGTAATGAGCTCATCAGGCTAAGCATGAGGAACCTCGGCACTGATCATAGAAGTAATAGGAATGGTCTGCTCCTCAAGAGAAGTGGGCCTACTCAACCTGAGTAGACTGAGCAGGGGTTTGTTTGGATTTTTTGGTAGGTGTTGGTGATTTGTGGCTATGTGGGTGGTGCAGATGTAGAAGGTGTGGGTTCAACATTGGCTGGTGCTGCCAAGTTGTCACCTTGATCAATAAGCTCTAACATTTATGTGACTAAGGTTGTTTCTACCCTTAAGAAGCCAACAGTGGGCTTTCTTATTGTTTTGAAGATGCCGGGCTTCATCTGTCTAGTTTAAGAATATTACCTGTTCCCCTTAACTATAAGCCCAGTTCACAGTTAAGAATGTATTGAACATATCTAGGGAACATATAATACTCTAAGGAGTCCAAGTTGGCAAGCATATTTGTATAAACAAACTATGAGTACTTGAACTTGACCCCTTGAACTATCCTATGGACTATATATGATAAGTCTTCAGGAATTTGATCCCAACCTCAATGTTTGTTAGATTGAGAGTGAATTACCAAATGGAGGATGTACTTCCACTGAGATGAGACCTTACCCTTTTTGAAGGTTCTTATTGAATAGTCCCCTTCATAGTCCATCTACCGGAATGAGTTGCTTACAACAGATTTGGATAAGGACAAGTCACCTTTCATCATCCAGCCTTAGAAAAGAGTTCATGGTGGCTGGAATGATGAATATTGTCCTCACCTGCACTGTGGCAGACAGTGCCTTCCTACCATCCAAGATGACCTCTTGGCAGGACCTCCAAAACTCTAAAAGATGATCTTCATACAATGGAGGTTCTATTGTAAGGGAGGTGAGGTAGTTGGACAGAGATAAGAAGCGGCAAACATCTGAGAAGCCTGGATCTTTCTCAGATGATAACAAAGCAACTTGGTTGTGTTGCCTGTGTAACTATATGGAAAAATCAGGTTGGTTTCGGGTATTAGGGTTGGCTATTTTAAGTAGCTTTAAAGTGAAGAAAGGTAAGATCAAAGGCGGTTTATGGGTGAATTTAGGTTATGAACTTTTGCAGACGAAGAAGAAAGTGAAAGAGGGGGAACCGTTAAAGGTTATATATATATATATATATATATATATATATATATATATATATATATATATATATATATATATATATATATATATATATATATATGGCTTGGACTTAAGACAAAGTTAATGCAAAATGATAAACTCTGAAATCCAGATGTCGGTCCCACCTTTGAAAAAGTTCCAAAAAGGTAGTTTTCTTGGAAGTCTAAAATCTTCCGAAGGTAATTTGTCTTCGAAGGTTTGAGAAAACTTCCGAGAAGATATTCCTTAGTTTTTCAAGAATTTGCTTCAGAAGAAAATTACTTAAAGTAAATTTACTTCCTAGATAAAATTTGCTTCGGAAGATATCAAATATCAAAAATTTTATTCAATGAGAGAATAAAGCTTCCGAGACTCAATTGCTTTCGAAAGAAAATAGTCCTTCAATACATATAAGTACTTGGTGACAAATATAAGCTTTGGAAGATATATCAGAATTTCTTCCGAATGTTAACTTCTCAGTAGTAGTTGTTTGTTTTTGAAGACATAACTTTCTTCCGAAGACAATTTGATGTCTTTCGAAAGAAAACGTATCCAAAAATTTTCAAAATTTTAAGGAATATCATTTTGAAAAGTTCCTTCCAAAATAAACTTGGCTTATATGGTAATGATATAAACAACTTAAGACACACATATTAAAAATAATCTTGAGTTTAGTTTAAGAAAAATCTACTCAAAGTTAATCATCCCAAGAGCTGATACAAGATATTTAAATCTCTGCTTATCAAAAGCTTTTGTGAACAGATCAACATATTGTTCATTTGTGTTAACTTTGATTAGTTTTATCAATCATTTTTCAAAATTATCTCTAATCAAATCATACCTGATGTTGATGTGCTTTGTCTTTGAGTACTGTACAAGATTCTATGTAATAGAGATAGCACTATTGTTGTCTATATGGATGGGAATCTCCTTGAAGTTGAATCCATAGTCTAGGATCTGATTCAGAATCCAAAGCACTTGAGCATAGCAGCTTGCAGCAGTAATGTATTCAGCTTTAGCAGTTGATGCAGACACACAGGATTATTTCTTGCATTTCTATGAGTTATCCTTCCACCAAGAAATTGACATCCCCCAGATGTAGACTTTGCAGTCATATTGCAGCCACCATAGTCACTATCTGTATAGGCATATAGATTGAAGTCAGAATTCTTTGGATACCAAAGGCCTAGTTTGGGAGCACCTTTAAGATATCTGAGAATTCTCTTGACAGTAACCAGGTGTGACATCTTAGGGTTGGCTTGATATCTTGCACAAATACATGTAGCAAACATGATATCAAGCCTTCTGGCTGTAAGGTACATAAGAGACCCAATCATAGCCTTGTATAGATGTTCATCAACACACTCCCCTTCAAGATCTGGTCCTAGAGAGTGGTTTCTAGCTATGGGTGTCTTAGCAACCTTACACTCAGCCAGATGAAATATGGTAAGAATGTCTTGCACATACTTTGACTGGTTTATGAGGATTACATTGTCAACCTGCTTCATTTTAATTCCTAGAAAGAAATTGAGTTCCCCTATGGCACTCATTTCAAATCTATTCTTCATCAGCATCTCAAAGTCTTTACAGAGCTTCAAATTAGTTGACCCAAAAATAATGTCATCTACATAAACTTGACCCAACATCAAGTCATTTCCTATTCTTTTTATGAATAGTGTTCCATTAATAGTACACCTCTTGTATCCATGCTGACATAGATACTGTGATAGCGTCTCATACCACTTCCTTGGAGCCTGATGCAGCCCATAAAGAGCTTTGTCAAGATTGCAGACATAATCAGGATGATCTAGGTCTGCAGAACCAGGTGGTTGTTTTACATACACTTCTTTATCAGTCACCCCATATAAGAAGGCACACTTGACATCAAGTTGGTAGATCTTGAAATTCTTGGATGCAGCAAAAGCTAGGAATATCCTAAAAGCTTTAAGTCTTGCTACAGGAGCAAAACATATGTGTAGTTAATCCCTTCTTCTTGTGTGTACCCTTGAACAACTAGTTTTTCCTTTTCCTTGATGGCAAGTCCTCTATCATTTTTCTTGTTTCTGAATACCCACTTGGTACCTATAGTCATCTTCCTTTAAGGAAGAGAGCATAGGTTCTAGACCTTTTGTCTCTTGAATTAAGGCAGCTCCTCCTGTATTGCTTTAACCTAACTTCCATCCTTTAGAGGCTCATCAATCTTCTTAGGCTCAATATGTGACAAGAAACAAGAGTCAAGACAAACATTTTTGTCATGGGTTTGTCCTCTTGTTCTCACCCTTGTCTCAACATTTTAATGATGTTTGTGGTGGGATGTGACTTGTGGATTCTCAGTTGAGAAATCATAGTAAGTTGGTTAAACAGATCTAAATTGATGAAATTCAGATCTGGTGCTTGAATATCATCCACCACATCAACACACTTATTAAGAGAAACTTGATCCAATGAGTATGTTACATAATTGATGTTGTCTTCTATGGAGTGGTTATGAACATCAAGAAATTCTTGATCACTATCACCACCTCTATCTCCTCCTACATTGGAAATTCCTTCATTTGAATTCTGTGCCTCAGTGCTGGAATTTATAGGCACCTCAAATGTATCAGCTGAGGAATCTGTCATGGTTGTGTTGATAGGATTCCAACTACAGGGCTAGTTACCACTGGAGCTAAAGTAGTTTGAACACTTGGTCTTCTCAACTCAAATCTTAGACCAGAATCTCCTTTTGATAAGGTAACTGTAGGTCCTAAGACATCTTCACAAGATTTGTTAAAATAGTTGGTAACTATGTCAAGATCAAACAGCCAATCAGGACTAGAACCTATCACAAGATTTATCAACTAATCTAGTTTTAAGATTGTATACTCTATAAGCCTTGGCTTGGGAAGAGTATCCAATAAAATGTCCATCATCTGATTTCTCAGCAAATTTGGCTATTTGATCCTTGGTTTTCAAGATGGTGCAAGGACATCCAAATGATCTGAGGAAAACAATAAAGGTCTTCTTTTGTGCCACAGCTTATAAAGAGTTTTACCATGAGTCTTAACTACTAAAATTCTGTTATGCACATAGTAGGCAGTGTTGACTGCCTCTGCCCAGAAGGTGCTGGGTAGTTTAGAGTCAGATAACATGGTTCTTGCAGCTTCACTAAGTGTCCTGTTTCTCCTCTCAGCAACACCGTTTTACTGAGGAGTCACGAGAGCACTATATTGTCTTGTAATACCCTTTCATCATAAAATGAATCAAGGATTTGGTTCTTGAATTTAGTTCCTTGATCACATCTTATGATCTTGACCTTGTGATCATATTGATTCTTAATTTTCAAAATGAAGCTCTTCAAGATCTCAGGGTTCTCATCCTTAGTTCTAAGGAAGAAGACCCAAGTATATCTTATGAAGTCATCTATGATCACAAAGCAATATAAGGTCCTTCCTAGACTTATTACACTAGTGGGGCCAAAGAGATCCATATGTAATAAGTGTATGGGAGTAGTGATGGAGTTCATTTCCTTTGGCTTGTGAGACACCTTGTGTTGCTTCCTTTTAGGCATGCAACATAATGGTCATCACTTCTAAACTCTTTTTTGGCATTGCAGTTACCAAATCATTCTTAATTAATTTATTCATGTTCTTAAAGTTTACATGGCACATTATTTTATGCTAGAGGAAAGACTCATCACTATTTGCTTTCGATAGAAAGCAAGAAACTTCTCCTGAAGGAGATGTTTCCTGCAAATCCATCTTGTACATGTTCCCTTTACTGGGGGCTCTAAGCAGGATATGCTCTTGAGGAATGACCACCCAGGGCTTGAGAACAATGCACTCATGCTTAGTAAAGAGCATGTTATGTCTCTGATCACAAAATTAGGATACATTCAAGAGATTATACCCAAGCTCCTTAACAAAATTTACCTTCTCAATGCTAAGCTTACCACTTATGACCCTGCCCATTCCAATAATATAACCACCTGATTCTCCTCCAAAAGCAACTGGCCCTCTATTAATTTTCTCAAAGTTTTAAAGCAAAGAGTCATTGCCTGTCATGTGCTTGGAACAGCCACTATCAATGATCCATACATTCCATCTGGTCTTTAGCTGTTCCTGTACTAAGATTTTGTTAGTTATATTTGGAAACCTAAGCCTTATTGGTATTGGGCTTGTCAAAGTAAACTGAAGATAATACAACAGTAAATGATCCTATATGCAAACTCTGAGGATCATTTGATATTGTTGATAAAGAACTTTTAGTCACATGGCCTTCCTTTATGTTCCACACCATCTTTGGAAGACTAGACTTGGCCTTCAACACTTCAGAAGTTTTGATGACTTTAGAAGTTTTGGAGACTGAACCTTCGGAAGCTTTTACAGCCACTACAGTAGACTTTAGTGCTTCGGAAGCATTCCTTTCTTCTGAGACCAAATTTTCTTTCAAAGGTAAGTTTTCACTTATCTTCTTCTTCACTTTGGAGCTTCCGAAAGGAAGATATTTTCCTTCTGAAGCTATCTTCTTTTTCTTCTCAGAAGTTTTCTTCTTGGTCATAAGGATAGTTCTTTTGGGATTGTAGATGCAATCCTTGGTAAAGTGAGAAGTACTACCACACATGATGCATTTAGTTGGCATGCTTTTGAGAGTCTTCTTTTGAGTGGGAGGCTGAACTTGATCACTTTCCACTTCCTTCTTCATCTTCTCAGATGATGCAGCAGGCTTTTTGGGATGAGGTTTGCTCTTGGAACTGGATGGTTCAGGCTGTGAAGCAGTGGTGCATATTTTATTAGCCTTTTTCTCTTGACTAGGATGATTTGGACATGAACTATGACTCCTGGTACTAGAGTCCATTGTTGAGTCTTTAGTCTTTACCATTTCAAATCCAGCAGAATTGAAAACTTGCTTTTTCTTGGAGTTGAAGGTAGCCTTAATCTCTTGGGCTTTCTTTGATTTTCTTTTTGGCTGCCCTTATTAAGTTTTTCCTTGTAGACTTGGTCATCCCTGGTTCTTTCTTCTCTTTAGGAGAATAGTGTCCCTTCTTAATATAACCCTTGTCACTCACCTTGGGTTCATTCTTCATTATCTACTCTACATCTTCATCCTACTCTTGGATAGGATCAATAGGAGGCAGGTCATCTTAACAAGTTTCACACCTTGGAGATCTAACAGATAGGAGTGTGTGTGGAGGAGCTATCTCACTTAACCCTAATCCTTGCCTATTTTAGTAACAAACTTTTGCATGCAAGGATGAGGATATTATGTTCTTGAAGGTTTCCTCTTCAAGAACACATTTTTCTGCCTTGGCTTTGCTGATCACAAGATCAGTCTGGCATTTAGTTAACTTGGTTATAAGATCTTTGATTTGAGTCCTATAGTTTGTATGCTCATGCTTAAGAGTAGAAATGGTTTTCTCTAAATCTTCAATTTTAAGTTTATAATCATTTTTTTCTATTTTAAAATCAGTTTTTAAAATGTTTAAGGACTCAAGATCAGATCCCACTTCTAAGTTGTAGGACCTCTACATATTAACTTTAGCAATGCATTCAAGAGTACAAAGTTGTTCTAATACCTTGGCTTTTTCATGATCAGCCATCAGCGCTTGGTTTGGAGAAGCATCTTCTACCTGAAAGCTCCAGTCAAATCCTCCTTCTTCAACAGCAACAGCAGCATGTTGTTTAGGTTGTCTTGGCTTCTCAATTCTAGGAGCTATATCAGTGTTGTTTGGTCTGGATTATGCCTGGCCACCATTTGTCCTTGGTGCCTTGCACTCTTTAGCAAAGTGTCCTATTTGGTTACAGTTGTAACACTTCACCTTCCTTTTATCCAGGCCAAACTTTAAACTGGCCACATTGCTTGGGAACTTCCTTCCTGTTCCCTTGTAGAACTTCTTGGTTCTGAGAGTGCGGAGAGCAATCTATTGAACTATCTCCATGTACTCCAGATCATCTGGATGGATGCATTAGAAGTCTTTAAGAGTGAAGAGAAAGTTTGCACAACTTTCATCAGCAGACACAAAGGCTTGACTAGAGCTTGTCTCTTGGAATGGGCTTTCTTGGATGTAGCACTCCCTTGGTGTCTCAAGGAAGGTGATGAAAGGACCATTTGTGAGTTATCAAAAAAGCAGATGAGATGATGTTGTGGTTCTCTGCTATCCCTTTCAACCACATGAAGGCCTGAACTCTGCTGATTGTTGGAAGAGCTGCTTGATGGAGTTTGCAAGTTCATCTCCATTTGGTAACCACTAAGGATACCATACAGCTCTGTGAGAGTAAGAGTAGAGATGTTCTCAGTTCTCTTGATGGCCATACAGTAGTGAGTCCATTTTTTGGGAAGAGAGAACATGAACTTCCTCACTATGTTCCTATTCTCAAGCTTGACTCCAACATCCATTAGAGTATCCACAATCTCAACATACTTGAAGTATTATTGAGTCATGGTTGCACCTGTCTTGTAGGCCAAGTTCTTAAACTGCTGCTTCATAATGTCTTTCTTGTTCTTCTTAACTTCCTCAGACCCCTCATACATGAGCTTTAGTGCATCCCAGAGCTGTTAGCAGTTTTGAGCTTCTTGAAGCCTTTGTATATGGAGTGTGGAAGAGCAGTTTGAAGAGCGGTCATGGCTTTTTGATCTACATCTAATTTCTTTTAGTCTTCTTCAGATTAGTTAACTATTTCTTTTGGTATCATCCCACCTCCAGCAGTTGCTGAAGAGGTGCTTAGGATGTGAGGTCCTTCCATAACAGATCTCCACATCCTGTTGTCTTGAGACTTGATAAACCCTTCCATATTTTGGCACCAAGTATAAAAGTCATCAGGAGTGATTAGTGGAGACTTTGTCAAGCTACCGATTTCCATATCAACCTTAGAGATAGCTGCCATTTGAGTTGATAAGTGTTTTGTGAAACTGTAGAGATTTAAGATGGTGAGATCTTACAATCAAAAGCCTGAAGTGCTCTAATACCAATTGTAGGACCGTTGAAGGGTGGTCAATGCAACAGTTACATAAGGTGGAGAGACTTAGAACACTTAGCAAATCAAATAGTGAACCGGTTAGGAAAAAACAATGAACACAAGTAAAGAACAATAACAAGAACAAGATAATATAGTTTTCAAGAATTTTGTATATTTCTCTCAAGTTCTTACTAGTGTTACAAAGGTTATCATCTAAATACAAGTACTTGAGATACTTTATACTACATCCTACAGCCGGCCATACTTTGAAGGCCAGCTGGAAACACTAATCTTGATAGTAGGATCAATGTAAAGTCAAAAGGCAGATTGCCTTTTGACTAGTGACTATGAGATGCCATAGCTCACATAATTATCTATTACAGAAAGGATAAAAGTACATAGTTGGAAAGTTACAGATTCAACACCTTAATCTATAGTTGATAAAAGCATGGACTTTTCACCAAACCATGCTGTTTGGTGAGTCTTCAGAAATGGCAGCGAAAGGTGGTTCAGCTTTTGTCAAAAGCAAGTCAGAGAAAACATGTCTTCTCTATCTTCGGAAGAAATCAATCTTTGAAGCTTCGAAAGATTTCATCTTTGGCTTCGGAAGAATTGGTCTTTTGGCTTCGAAAGATTTGATACTTAGCATAATTCACTGAGTTATATCAAATCTTCCAAAGTACTTTCCTTGTACTTCACATGTGCATGCTGAGAACTCTTTAGTTGCATCAACCTTTAAGTATATTCCTTACATATGCATATATGATAGTTTTAAAAGTAGTGTAAAGAATGTATGTGTGTTTGCCGGTAAAAAGATAATTGCTTATTTAATGTTTTTTATTGTATATATTCTCTTAAGAAAGAGATAAATACACAAATAAACATCCTACCGTCGTCTTTCGATCCACCGTCACAAAATTGCATTATACATATACTAATTACCAACTATGGTATGCATTATGGGTTGTACAATGTGCTTTAGTGGGTTGTACTCACCTTTTGTTTGTTTTTTTTATTTTTTTAAATTATTTTATATTAACACAATACATTTACATATTTTACAGTTTAACCCTATTTTTTTGCTTTTAACCTTAGTCCCTATAATTTTTATATTTTATAATTTTTTTATTTACGTTTTGGTCTAAATTTCTTTTTATCTTTATATTTTTTTCCCGTGT
Source organism: Flaveria sonorensis (assembly GCA_025506505.1). NCBI lineage: Eukaryota > Viridiplantae > Streptophyta > Magnoliopsida > Asterales > Asteraceae > Flaveria > Flaveria sonorensis. The sequence goes on along the minus strand of CM046439.1, from coordinate 28,326,470 downwards.
AACGGACCTGTCGGAACGAGCTGGTCCTAAATCGAATTACTTATTGTTTTATATGTCTTAGGTTTCGCCTACGTGATTTAATGTTTTTATGTAAGGCCCCGTTCCCGGGACGCTTACAGCTAGACCGTCATTACATAAAATATTTAAAACAAACATTACTTTTGCAGCGGAATTTAAAAACTTTCATTAATAATTAAAACATATTATTATATTACATAAATCGTTTACATATCACAATACAACGTCATTTAAAAATGTGGATGCCAGACTCAAAACGTTCCCAGTAGCGTATGCAACCATGCCTGCAACTCCTCAGCATCAACAAAATACCTGCCAACTATTATGCATACAAAAAGTCAGCGACGCTGAGTGAGTTCTAGTTGTATAAATAAAATACTTTACTTTGTTTAAATCATAACCTTCGTAATCATACGCGATCACACATCATACGTACACATTGGTAATATTTATTATTATCTTCATCATCGTTCATTCCGTTCATTTCAAACTTTCATCATTATCTTTCACTTCTATATGGATACTATCTCATGCAATACCCCCGACTCACATCCGAAGACCGACACAGTACCGGGGTAAGCGACAAGGATCCCTTCGAGTCGATCCCAAGGATCGATCTCCCTTCGATAGTAGACTCCCTTCGAGCCAATCTAAATGATTGCACTCCCTTCGAGTCAACCCGCGGATTGAACTCCCTTCGAGGCAATCTCAATGATTTCACTCTATCCGAGTCTTTTGCGACAACATGGTCGCTCACCTCATTGCTTGCAAGTCTTTCATTCATTCGTTACGTTCCACTTTTCATTATCGTTATCTTTCACTTCGTTACATAATACTTTACGTTCATTCATAGCCATACATCAAACCACGTAAAGTCATAACATCATACATAATGTATAATATAACATAATACATATGTTTTGAAAACCGTTTAATGAAGAAAGACAACACATCACACACACACACACACAAAACCACATCACAACATCATGCATACATCAAGCATAAGCCAACACATCACAACGGGACCCATCTCAAACAACCACCTCCTAAAACCCATTAGAAAACCCTAAGCCCAAAATCAGGCACATGGAACATCTCAGGCGCATCAGCATAAAATTCTTAGTGTAAACAGCCTAGGCGCATTAGCACTATTTGGGCACATGAGCCCTGTTCAGGCGCATTACCACTATTTGGGCGCTTCAACACTTAGACGCACGGGCAACTCTGGGTGCATGGGCACTATTTGGGCGCATGACCTATAGTTAGGCGCCTGGCACATTTCCTGGGCGCATGACAACTATTTGGGCGCACCACCTTGGGCGCATGAGGACACTTGGGCGCATGAGCAATACTTAGGTGCATAGACCACTGTTCAGGCGCATGGCCTATACTTAGGCGCATGGCCAACATGCTGGGCGCATGGGGGTACTGTTTGGGCGCCTGACTACTGGTTGGGCGCATGAAGGTCAGTTAGGCGCATGAACACATTCTGAAATATTTCTAAACTACCAAAAACAACCGATAATCATTCTAACACTACCCAAACACAGATCTAACATTCTAAGGCCCTTAAAACATGCTAACAACAATTCTAACCTCTATAACATCATCAAAGCTAAAACCACAGAACACCATTCGAACAACAGCAAGCATAAACATTAGGTTCCTTTTTAAAAATTGTTTGCTTAGTATGCATAACAGCCCCAACACTTCAAAAACCAATAAAAGAGGGGTCTAGAAACTCACCTTGAAGCAGATCTTCAAACTAAGCACTTCCAACAGCAACTTCAACTCCAAATTCCTGAAAACAAACTCTAAAACACTAAGAATTTCGGTTACAAGCTGTGAATTCGGTTAAAACTGAACATGTATTCAAGAAACTCACCTTTGCAGCCTCTTCTCCTTCTTCCTCTCTCTAGAACCGCAAACTTCTTCTTCTTCTTTTGGCCGAGAGCCCAAAAGCAGATCACATGCTTTAAGGGCGGCCATACCCTTTTTATTGTTAAAATAATGAAGTTTTTTACTTTATACACTTTGCCCCCTTCAACTTGTACCCATTTACTTTTCTTTCTTCGTACTTTCCTTTCTCTTCTTTCAAATAAAATTCGGGGTGTTACAAGTCCACCCCCTTTAAATATGTTTCGTCCCCGAAACCTGTCGCTTCTCGAACAGTCACGGGTAACGCTGTCTCACCTCTTCCTTGATCTTACATGTAGGTTTAGTCCCCTTCTGGGCTCCACTGTGCTTGCACAAGTGGAAGCACCATTCTCCTTAGCTTTTCCTTTCCTTCTATCATAAATGACCCTCAGTTGCTCCACGTAGTTGAATCCTTTATCAATCTCAGTATCCTTTAGCGGCATGATCACATCCTCATCGATTGAGCACTTTCTTAGACAAGATACATGGAATGTAAGATAACTCCACTTAACATGTCGGGTAGCTCCAGTTGACATGCCACTTCTCTTACCTGAGCAACAATTCAGATTGGTCCTTTATACCTCAGTATTAACTTTACTCACTCTCTAAATTGGGTGATCTCCTTTTCCAGAACGAGGCCTTCATCATTATTTCATCGCCGTAGATCGGCACCGAACTCTTTTCGAGCGCGGTTGCTCAAACCACCTTCTTGCAACACTCGGTGTTTGCCTCATAGGCTGCTAGCCAATTCACCCGAAGGTGTATGTCTATCCACCTACGTCTGTCCTGAACGGCTTAGCAAGAAACACGCGCTCTCTCAATTCTATCGCGTAATCTTCTAGGGCATCAGGTAACCTAGTGGACTTACCAATAGCAATTTCTACATTGAAGGCTCATCGATCTTCCTACTCCTAACGTGTAACTTAACACAAAGGCAGCAGGAATGAAACTACTACTAGTACCACAATTATAGCTCAAATGCACAAGTTTAAATTACCAGAAACGTACCTGACATCGCGTCGAAGTCCACTCTAGCCTCCTCCCAGTCAGGGCAAATGCTCTAACATTTTTCCTCTGTTCTCCTCATTCTAAACCCCATGCCTTGTCCCGGACCTCTCAGCCTTTGACTTCGTGCAGTCTCTGCTCCTGTGTCCATTCTCACCACACCTATAACATCTCATTGCACGACAATCCCTTGCTAGGTGACCCTCCTTCCCATATTGAAAGCAGAGATTCGATCCCCGCTTACATTCTCCTGCATGCTTCTTCCCACATTTCTTGCATGCCCTCGCTTCCCTTGTTAACATCCTTGGATCATCCATCCTTACCTTCTTACCACCAGCCTCAAATCCACCATCTTCATTATCCCACCTTCCATTCCCACTCCTACCATGGCTCCACTCCTCCTCCTCATCCATTATCGCCACCACCTCTCGCTCGTCATACAGCCTCCCCGCCAAATCAACCACCGACCTAACGTGCTTGGTCGGGCAGCGACCAGATGTCTGCGGATTTCTGCTGGCAGACCTTGAATATACCTTTTGATCTTTCATGACACTGGCATCACCTGATCTGGCACCAGCCTTGCCATCTCATTGAACTTTGTGGTGTACTATTGGTGAGTCATCGTTCCCGCCTCTAGCTGCAGGAACTTCCTCTTGACCTTGTCAAGCTCCCTATGAGGACAAAACTCCTCGACCACCAACCTTTTCAGATCCTTCCATCTCATCCTCCCGATTGCTCTAATGCCCTCAGCCTGGAAAATGTTGTCCCACCAGCACAAGGCTGAATCCATAAATGAGTGGGTAGCAAACTTCACCTTCTGATCCTCGCGGCACTCACTAATCGCAAGTACGCTTCTATTTCTCTCACCCTACGTTGTTCACCAGCACTCGTAAGGGGTTTAATCCATGAGATTGACCCGAAACATGTCGTGATGCTCACCCCGGTGCTGTGACGGTCTTCAGACATGAGGCGGGGGTGTTGCAAAAAGAGACGGGGTCCTTGTCGCGTACCTCGGTACTGTCGGTCTTCGGACATGAGTAGGGTATTGCATGAGACAGGATCCAGATTATATTGAAAGATAATGATGAAAACGTACGAAATGAATGAATACGTGAGTTAATGAAAGATAATTAAGTCTATACCTTGATGTATGTATGATGAATGCTCACGTGCGAAAGTAAAGGAAGTATTTTATTGAAAAGGATATTTTCATATATAAATCCTACAAGGTATTTTGAAAGTTTTAAAACTAGAACTCACTCAGCAATGCTGACTTTTATGCATTTTCAGTTGGCAGGTAATTGTTGCTAAGGATGGCACGCGGGGGAAGCTACTCGGCAGGGCAAGACTGGCATCCATTCATCTTTAATGATATTGTTGTTTTGTAATGCAATTAATATGATTTTTTTGTAACTATTAACAATTAACGATGTATTGTTTGGCAACAATATTTATTAATGAAGTGAACGGCTTTTGATATTAATTCCGCTGCACTGGTTTATGAACTATGAAATGTTTTATATATTGTGCTATGATTAACCAATTGTGAGGTCTCCGGGAACGGGCCTTACAAGTTGGTATCAGTGCCAAGTTTTAAGAGAAATAGGTAAATATTTTCAAAACCTAAACTTAAAATGAGAATGGGACGAACGGAGGGATGCCAGCCCGAGTAGCTACGTGCCATCAGGTATTCTTTTCAATGTTAACCAGTACTATGTGCGTGTGCTATTTGATTTATGTGCTTTTAGTAGATTTGAATACTGATGTAGTCATGATAGAAAATGTTTAGGGGATGAAGAGTAAAGTAAGTGGCTAATCACAACTGACCACTGTAATTAGGGACTTACTATACTTGACATAAACTGAGTTATTACCTTGAATGACTGTGTTGGTGTTTGAATCTTATAGTGTTAGAGGAGAACTGCTGGTAGATCATCTAAAGCTTCTAGAGGTGGAGCACGGGGTGGTAGTGCTGGTAGACTACGGGCCGCAAAGAACAAGAGGAGAACTGCAGAGACGGCTCCTGGTGAGCCTGGGCTTCATCACCCGGAGGGTGGTGATGAGCGTGCCAACCTGAGGGCCTCAGTGAAAGAGGCAGTGGTGGAGGAGGTTCACCAAGTCATGCAGACTATCCTACCGTCTGTCGTGACTGAGGTGATCCGGGCCATAAGGGAGGATAAGAGGAAATAAATAGAGGAAGAGAGAAGGGCTGCTGCTGGGAGAAGGGAGAATAAGAGAGATCATGATGATGAGGAGGAGATGAATGTTGAAAAGGGAGCATCCAGTGATGAAGAAAACGTAGAGGTGCGGGAAACCGCGAGGGGATGTAGCTACAGGGTATTCCATCGGTGTAAACCCCTACTTTTGACTGCAATTGTAACGCTACAGCTGCCTACTGCTGGGTCAGAGAGATGGAGGCAGTGTTGGATATTAGTGAGTGCAAGGAGGACCAGAAAGTGAAATTTGCCACTCACTCATTTGTTGACTTGGCTTTGTGTTGGTGGGACAATATTGTCCAAGCTGAGAGCAGCAGGGCCATCGGGAGGATGAGATGGGGAGATTTGAAGAAGTTGGTTGTTGAGGAATTTTGTCCTCACAGGGAACTAGACAAGGTGGAGAGAGAGTTCCTACAGCTTGAGGCAGGAACCATGACCCACCAGCAATACACCACCAAGTTTAACGAAATGGCAAGGCTGGTGCCGGATTAGGTGACGCCAGTGTCAAGGAAGATTAAGAGGTATGTGCAGGGATTGCTGGCTGATATCCGCAGGCACTTGATTGTTGCCCGACCAAGCACTTTAGGTCGGCAGTGGATCTGGCTAGGAGGCTTTACGATGAGAGAGAGGTGTCAGTGGTTGAGGTGAAGAAGACAGGTGGTGGTGACAAGAACTGGAGTGGGAAGAGGTTTGGGCATGGTGGTTTCACCCCAAACAACAAGAGGATGAAAATAGATGACCGAAGAGTGGGGTCATCAAGCTTGGGGGCGAAGAGGTGTGGTAAGTGTGGGAAGGAGCATATCGGGGAATGCAGGTTGGGGTTAAATGTTTGCTTTAAGTGCGGGAAGCCTGGTCACATAGCTAAGAATTGTAGAGCGTTGAGGTGTTATATCTGTGGGGACGAGGCTACACATTAGTACGGCTTATCATCCTCAAACAGATGGTCAGTCTGAGAGGACAATCCAGACGCTCGAGGACATGCTCTGAGCATGTGTGATCGACTTCGGAGGAAGTTGGGATGATCATCTACCATTGGTAGAGTTCTCATACAACAATAGCTATCATGCCAGCATTGGCATGCCACCTTACGAGATGCTATATGGTAGGAGATGTAGAATGTCCGTGTGTTGGGTTTGACCATGAAACCGATTTATATGTGTTTTATGTGCTTTGTTGTGTTTGTTTTTGCTTGTTTTAGGCGTTTGAACTCTTGTGCACACGAGTTTGGAGGAGTTTTGCTTGTTTACTGCACTAGGTGAGTTCTAGACCCAGTTTTATGTGTTTTAAAACTTCTTTGGGGCTGAAAATGCATGTTTAAAAGGTTTTACAGCTGTTTTATGCTTTACCTTATGTATATGGGTGTTTGTGTTTGTGCTTTATGGTGGTTATGTGCTGTTAATGCTTGTGATGTTGAGTATAAGCTTTGAACAGATGGATAAGCATGTTTGGTTAGGAATTGTTGGTGTTTTCGTGGTTGTATGCCTGCTCTAGATGTTAAGCATGTTAGATCCATGATAAGGATGTGTTAGATCGAGGATTCGGGACTGAATAATTGCATAAGTGCATTTGCAGGTTGGTTAGTTCATCCGCATTTAAGTACTTTGTTCATGCGCATTATTGTTCATCCACATTTGTAGTTGCTTATGCGCCCAAGTGTTCTTCCGCATTTATTTTTTTCATGCGCATTTGCTACAGTGTTCATGCGCATTTGTTTCAGTCATTCGCATTTGTTCTACCAGCATTTAGTTGAACACTTGGAATAATCTGAAGTCTTTCATCCGCATTAGTTGTTGTTCATCCGTATTAGTTACTGTTCATCTGCATTAGTTTGTTGTTCATCCGCAGTCTCTGTTCATCCACATTTGTCTAAGGACTTAGGATTTTTTTGAATCTTAGGAAGTAGAATGTAACAGGTAAGTTCTGGAATGTTTGCTAGTTCATGTCTGTTGTGGTGATGCATGTTGTGGGCTGTTGTTGATGCTTTATACTATTATATTATGTGAATTTACGTGGGTTGCTTATGAAGGTAAAATATTACTATTAATCAAGAGAAAGATTAATATTAATGAAAAATGGAAAGTAATGAATAAATGAAAGTCTTGCAAGCAAGGTTGAGGTGAGTGACTGTGTCGTCACAACAGACTCGTAAGCCAAGGATGAGGTGAGTGACTGTGTTGTCACAACAGTCTTGTAAGCCAAGGTTGAGGTGAGTGACTGTGTGTCACAACAGACTCGTAAGGGGTTTAATCGATGAGACTGACCCGAAACATGTCGTGATGCTCACCCCGGTGCTATGACGGTCTTCGGACATGTGGCAGGGGTGTTGCAAAAAGAGACGGGGTCCTTGTCGCGTACCCCGGTACAGTCGGTCTTCGGACATGAGTAGGGTATTGCATGAGATACGATCCAGATTATATTGAAAGATAATGATGAAAACGTACGAAATGAACGAATATGTGAGTTAATGAAAGATAATTAAGTCTATACCTTGATGTATGTATGATGAATGCTCACGTGCGAAAGTAAAGGAAGTATTTTATTAAAAAGGATATTTTCATATATAAATCCTACAAGGTATTTTGAACGTTTTAAAACTAGAACTCACTCAGCAATGCTGACTTTTATGCATTTTCAGTTGGCAGGTAATTGTTGCTGAGGGTGGCACGTGGGGGAAGCTACTCGGCAGGGCAAGACTGACATCCATTCATCTTTAATGATATTGTTGTTTTGTATTGCAATTAATATGATTTTTTTTGTAACTATTAACAATTAACGATGTATTGTTTGGCAACAGTATTTATTAATGAAGTGAATGGCTTTTGATATTAATTCCGCTGTACTGGTTTATGAACTATGAAATATTTATATATATTGTGCTATGATTGACCAACTGTGAGGTCTCCGGGAACGGGGCCTTACACAAGGTCGACTAGGGTTTCAGCCATAATTAACAAACTATGAAAACCACAAAAAAACTAACCTTTTAAGGCAAGAATTGAAGCTGTTAACGTGTAATAATCCTTGAAATCGATCCAAATCGATGCACAATTGCTTGTTCTTGCTGAATTTCGAAGTGTGTGTGTGTAGGAGATGATCGTGGCCGAAGGGTTGTGGGGATTAGGGTTTGGGTTTTTGTTTTATTTTTGTTAAGTTTTAGTTTTAGGAAATTACACTTAACCCCAATTATTTATAGTTTATAAAACTAATCCCTTAACACTTTTTAAGAGTTTTAAACTACAAAATACAAGCATTATAAATTAACAATAATAATATTGCATAATTTTCACTAGCCACAAAATACACGAAATAGATATAACACGTTACCACGTTACGAGATAAAATTCACAAATAATATTTAAATCGCATAAGCACATAAGCACAACTTAATAATCACATTATTAGTTAAATTATTATCTATTTATCATTGTTAATTGTTGTTAAGTCACCAACGTTCAACAACAACTAGTGTGTGCTCACGACACATGTACGCAAGACCTAACGGAACTAACGGAGTTTGGTAACGGAAAAGTACCGGATGTCACATTATCCCCATGTTGAAAGAATTTTCGTCCCGAAATTTGCATTACATGGTATGTGTTCCATCACTGGTCTACTGCATTGGCCCAAAGTAATTGAGTGAGTTTCGGGTGAGTTGTCACATCATTCCCATGTTGAAAGAAATTTCGTCCCAAAATTTAATCAATATCTTCTTCGGCTGGCATCGTCTTTTCGAATAGTTGAGGATACTTAAGCTTCATCTGGTCCTCACATTCCCACGTGAATTCCGGTCCACGTATCGAGTTCCAATGAACTTTGACTATGGGTATCTTGCTTTGCTTAAGCATCTTTACCTCACGATCCATCACCTCGACTGGTTCCTTAATGAAGAGTAATTGTTCATCTACTTGCACTTCCTCAAGTGGTACTACCATTGTTTTGTCGGTTAAGCACTTCTTCAAGTTTGAGACATGAAATACATTATGGATTCCACTCAGCGAATCAGGTAGGGCTAATCGATAGGCCACTGGACCTATTCTTTCCAATATCTCAAATGGTCCAACGTATATTGGATTTAGCTTTCCTCATTTGCCAAACCGAATCACGCCTTTCCACGGTGAGACTTTCAATAAAACTTTGTCACCAACCTGAAATTCAAGAGGTTTCCATCGCTTATCTGCATAGCTTTTCTGTCTGTCGCACGCTGCAGCCATACGGTTCCTTATTTGTACAATCTTCTCAGTGGTCTTGTGCACTAACTGGGGACCTGTTAGCTGACTATCACCAATTTCAGCCCAGGAAACTGGTGATCTACATTGTCATCCATACAAGGCTTCAAAAGGTGCTGCCTTTATGCTAGTGTGATAACTATTGTTGTAAGAAAATCCACCAATGGTAGATGAACTTCCCAGTTATTCCCGAAGTCAATCACATAAGCACGTAGCATGTCCTCCAACATCTGTATAGTACGCTCACTTTGACCATCGGTTTGCGGATGATAAACAGTACTCATGTCCAATCGCGTACCCAAGGATTTCTGCAATGATTGCCAGAAGTGCGATGTAAAACGAGCATCGCGGTTAGAAATAATTGAGACTGGTACACCATGTCTTGAAACTATTTCCTTCAGATAGAGTCAGGTTAGCTTATCCATTTTGTCCATTTCCTTTATCGCCAAGAAATAAGCGGACTTCGTTAATCGGTCTACGATAACCCATATCGTGTCACAACCAGTAGGAGTCCGTGGTAGTTTGGTAATGGAAATCCATTGAGATTTGCTCCCACTTCCATATAGGGATCTCAGGTTGTTGCAATAGTCCAGATGGTTTATGATATTCCACTTTTACCTTCGAGCAGGTCAGACATTTACTCACATATGTAGCTACTCCGCTTTCATGTTAGGCCACCAATAGTGCGCCTTCAGGTCATGATACATCTTGTTAGATCTAGGATGTATAGAGTACTTAGACTTGTGTGCCTCACTCATGACCAAGTCTCTCAGATTTCCATGCAGAGGTATCCAGAGTCTGTCCATGAAATAACGAATCCCATCCACTTTCAGTTCAAGCTGTTTGTCCATTCCTCGTAAGGATTCGGACCTAATGTTTTCTGCTTTCAGAGCTGCGGTCTGAGCCTCTCAGATTTGTTCAGGTAACTGTGAGCAAATTCGTAAGTTGCAGAGCTCGCACGCGTCGAGGCTTAGCAGTTTCTTTTCTACTCAGCGCGTCAGCAACTACATTAGCTTTTCCCGGATGGTATTTGATAGCACAATCATATTCGTTCATAACTCTACTCAGTGTCTTTGCCTCATATTCAATTCCTTTTGCTCAAAGATGTGCTAAAGACTCTTGTGATCGGTGTAAATCGTGCACTTGGTACCATACAAGTAATGTCTCCAGATCTTTAAGGCAAAAACTACCGCACCCAGCTCCAAGTCATGGGTGGTATAGTTCTTCTCATGAACCTTCAGTTGTCTCGAGGCGTAAGCTATCACTTTACCTCGCTGCATCAAGACACAACCAAGTTCTTGAACAGAAGCATCACAATAAACTACAAAGTCATCACTTTCCTTAGGTAATGCCAATATCGGCACGCTACACAGCTTCTGCTTCAGTAACTGGAAAGCGGACTCTTGACTATCACCCCATTTATACGGTGTTCCTTTATGAGTCAAAGCCGTAAGAGGTTGTGCGATCTTGGAAACTGTATCCCTTTCACATTAACAATATGACCCAAGAAACTGTCAAAGTCTTTAACGCCTCAATCTTTGCTGGATCGACATGTATCCCTTTCACATTAACAATTTGACCCAAGAATTGCACTTCACGTATCCAGAAATCACACTTAGAAAACTTGGCGTACAGTTGCTCTTTCCTGAGTAATTCTAGGATTAAACGTAAGTGCTCCTCATGTTCTTCCTTGGTCCTTGAGTAGATCAATATGTCATCAATAAACACAATAACAAACTGATCAAGATAGGGTTTGCACACACGATTCATGAGGTCTATGAATACAGCTGGTGCATTCGTCAACCCGAATGGCATGACCAAGAACTCGTAATGACCATAACGTGTACATAAAGCTGTCTTCGAGATGTCCTCCTCTCGAACTCTCAGTTGATGGTACCCAGACCTCAAGTCAATCTTAGAATAGTAGCTTGATCCATGAAGTTGATCGAACAAATCATCTATACGAGGTAGCGGGTATCTATTCTTGATCGTAACCTTGTTCAGTTCTCTATAGTCAATGCACATTCGCAATGTGCCATCCTTCTTCTTAACAAAAAGAACTGGCGCCCCCCAAGGCGACGAGCTTAGTTGAATAAACCCTTTATCCAATAGCTCTTGTAGTTGAGCTGATAATTCTTGTAGTTTGTTCGGAGCTAACCGGTAAGGTGCTCTCACGATCGGAGCGGCTTCGGGAGTTAGATCAATCTGGAACTCAACTTGACGATGAGGTGGTAATCCAGGTAGATCCTCTGGAAACACCTCAGGAAAGTCACGAACGATAGGGATATCCTCTATCCTCTTTCTTCTGGTTGCTTATCAGTGACGAGTGCTAATATAGCTAATCGACCCTTACGTAGCAACTTCTGTGCTTTCATGTATGATATGATGCCCATCACTGCACCACACTGTTCACCTCTGACAGAGAGAACTTCTTTGCCAACAGGGATTCGTATAGTCTTTTCACGACATATGACTTCCGCCTGCTTGTCGGAAAGCCAATCCATGCCGACTACTACATCAAAGCACCCAAGTGTAACAGGCATGAGATCTATGTTAAAGGTATGTCCAGCAAGTTCTATCTTGCAACCCCTAAGGATATGTGTCACGTGAACCTGCTTACGTTAGCTAACTCTACGATGTAATTAGATTAAAACGCTGACGGCATATCACTTAAGAGACTACTAAACTTAGTGAAGATGAAACTTCTACCAGCTCCAGTATCAAATAGTACGGTAGCAAAATCACTGTTAACAGAGAATTTATGAGTAATAGTATTAGGGTCGTTTAGAGCTTCACCTGAACCGATGACAAAAGCTCTTCCTTTTGCCCCACTGTTGTTGCCACAGTTATTGCTGCCATTGCCAATGTTGGTGTTATTGTTGTTGTTGCCATTATTGTTGTTGTTGTTGTTTCCACCATTTCTTTTCTTCCTCAGCTATGGACAGTTTCCCTGTAATGGCCCTCTTTCCCATATTCAAAACAACCTTTTGGCGTTTCTTGAGGTTGTTATGGCTTCCTCATCAATTCACCACGGCAATCTTTTGTTGCGTGTCCACTTTACCACAACGCTGGCATCGGAACTATCACACCTGCTGGTGTGGTGGTAATTGCATCGGTTGCATTTGGGATTTTTCCCCACATAGCCTCCTTGTCCCTGTGGTGCCGAAGATGACTGATTAAAGTTACGATTGTTATTGAACTTTCTTTGTTGTTGGTGAGGTTGGTGCTGCTGAACGTACTGCTTTTGTTGTTGTTGCTGGTTGCTGGAGGATGAGCCTTTATTACCAATATTCTCCCACTTACGTTTGTTATTGGGTACGCTAGCCACTGCGCCCCGTTTGGGTAATCTTCCCTGCTCTACTGCCTGATCAGTCAGCCTGTGGTCTAACTGGATAGCCTGTTTTATGGTCGCAGGGTTTGAGGCTGTCACCATACTCTGTATCTCGGGAACTAGTCCACGTATGTAATGCTCAATCCTTTTGTGCATCTCATTAACCATTCCCTGTCATAGTGTGGCCAACTCATGAGACCGGGTCGTGTAGGCTTTAATCTCAGAGCCTTGCATTTTGAGTTGCCAAAATTCCATTTCTAGCTTCTGCACCTTGTTTTGGGGGCAATACTCCTCTGTCATAATCTCCTTGAATTCATCCCAGGGTAGGCCATTAGCCATTTCCTGACCTAGCATTTGCACCTGGGGATTCCACCTGGAGAGGGCTGCGCCTTCAAGGGTTCCAGTCGCGTACTTCACTTGATCAGCTGGCGGACAGTTACATTTTGTGAAGACTGATTCAGTCTTCTCGAACCATCATACTAGTCCCACAACTCCTTTAGTCCCGTTGTAGGTATGGGGCTTGCAATCCATAAAGGATTTGTAGGTACAGGATGGGGGTCCTGTTTCAACAAACCAAACATTAGTTGAGTAGCCTAGACGAGTAGCTAGGATAATCGATTAAACCACTTTTATCATTTACCTGCTGGCTGTCCAGTTTGGGCAGCAGCCACTACCGCCTGTACATGTTCATTTATCAAAGCAGCCAGCTCAGCGGGAGTCATGTTCACCGTAGTCGCGTCGCGTCCGCGCCCCACGCCACGCTTGGGTCCACGTCCCTTCCACGTCCGTCCATATTTCACTTTACATTCACAAATACGATAATGAGTAACATCCAACACATTAATCTCATTGAGGTACAGTAAATAATAAGAAATAATGAATTTGTCACAACCACAACGTTTATAACCAAATAATAACCAAAGATAGATAAATTGTAAATGATTCACAAAAATATTCCATCAATGTCAAAATTTTAGTTTTTTCAGTAAGGTGGGAAACAACCCTTCCCACATAGGTTTAAAAGGAAAGAAACATTATATAGTCCAAGTCATGTAAAAGTAGAATCAGTCCAACACGTCAGATCCGTCACTGTCTTCTTCCATTTCCTCCGGTTCTTCTTCCTCCGGGGCTTCTTCAGGTGCTTCTTCCTATCTTCCTCCGGATCTTCTTCTTCAGGGTCTTCTGTAGGTGCAGGGGCTTCATCAATCTGAAACGCTGCTAGCTGTGCCTCTAGGTCAGCAAATCTATCATCTACTACTATGTTCTGATGATCCTGCGCGTTCATGCGCTCGGTAAGCGTTAGCATATTTCCTGCCAGAGTATGATGCCCACCAATGGCCATCGCTCCTGGAGCGTCTCTACCTGGTAGCGCCACTGACGCATCTCAGACCGTAAGCCAGAGTTCTCATCAGTGAGTCCTCTAATCCGCTGTCGCTTCGTGTCTAGAGTGGCCACTAAGGCTGCAAACGCCTGCTCGAGAGGGATGTCCAAGGTAGGAAGAGTAGGCAATGCAGAGGCTGTCGATGACCTAGTCCTAGGTCGGGTAGGAACTACAGGTGGTACACGCTCTCTATAAGCCATACGGTTTATGTAGGTGGGGTAGAAATCCCAGTTCCGCGAAGGATCGAGCTCAGGCGGTATGAAAGGCTGATCCCAGTCTATCTCGCCAGGAGGATAAGGATGTTGGGGCTAGTTAAATCCCCTATCAGGTACCGGAGAAGTAGGAGGTGACTCAGATCGCGCCGGTCTCTTGCCCAAATCACGGGATGATGATGATATGCTGTGAAGTACGTGATGCGTATGCCAATGAGTATACAGTAAGGAAGTAAGTGACGAGTAACTAACAAACTGTGTGGTTATAGTCTAGTGTGTATGCAACCTAGTTCCCTATAACCAATGGCTCTGATACCAATCTGTCACAACCTCAAAATCTGCGTGCGGGGTTTTACCACGAGGCATGTGACATACTAGGATCTCAGTCATTAGTTACTCAGAATGACTCTATATGAACATACAACCAAAATCAGAGTTTAACTTTAAAATGATGCAGAAGCCTTTAACAAACATGAAAACCAGAATAATGTAACATAATGTAAACATGCGCAAACACGCGCCCAACGTTCTGCAAAACAAATACATAAATGCTTAACAACCAAAAACCAACAAAGGGTTCCAACAATGATGACATCTACAATGCTGACCCGTGAATGTGCACCTATGCAATAGTAACTTCAACCTGAGAATAGCACACTAAAAGAGTCAACACAACGGTTGGTGAGTTCAAGAGTTTTAGTAAAACATAACTGTATCAGTATAAAATATAAGAGTGCATGAATTAGATAGCTAGTCTAAATTCACAAGTAATAATCATAGTGATTTCGCGATCGAAGATGACTGTGTTTCGTTTGTTGCCTCCCGTCACGACTTACCAGGTCGTGACAATGTTTATGTTAGGACAAAATTGCACCCTTTTGACCTCGAGTCGCATAGGTGGGGCTTGCAGACCCAGTAGTACTACCCAAGATTTCCTGCTAGTTACCATTATTAACGATCCGAAAGTGTGAGGACTTTCATGGTATTCAACACTATATCATACTTTACACATCTTATAATAGTACAGTGTTTGTAAGTCAGTATGTTATCTCCCCCAAAAGAGGGTGTATAAAAGAGTGGGGCATGAACTCACCTGGTATGCACACGAATGATATAAAAGCTAACTTGAAAGAGAGAGGAAAGACAACCTTCAGAGGTTACCTAGAACACGCAAGTACATGAGTACGTGTACACAGAATCATCATCAACCCTAAGTGCTCTATAAACACATGGACTCAAGGTTGTGGAAAAACAAGACACATTGACCCAGTTGACCCATTTGACCCGTTGGTGACATTATTATTGACATCCCATTCAATCAAGCATAACAGTTCATCATACATGGTTATCATACAAGTTGTTCACGTATGTCACTTCAACAACCACTTGTTCTACCTAGATCATCATACAACTAGATTATCATACAACTCATGCAAATCTCAAGTAATCATCATGCTCAACAGAATTACACCATAACTAATGCAGTATACATAGAGTCCAATCATGCACAACATGCCATGTGAAGCCATTCATACTTCACACCCTAAACCCTGCCAATCCTACTAAGTAGGGGCCTCAGATTCGCACGCATGTATGATGATCATTATCACATTATTCAACAAGATTCATGCCAATCAACCTACCCAACAATGATCTATTACAATTCCCAAACATGATCCTATAATCACCCAACCTAGTCAATCAACATGTATACCCACTAATAATCCCAATTTCCAATGACCAAGCAAGCATCCATATAACTCAATTAATCCACTCCACCATATTAGACACCATTAATGAACATGCTAACATGATCCTAACATTCCAAACATGCCCAATTCATCATATCCAAGATTCTACATAATTAAAGTTTCCTTTTTGGGAAAGTACATCCCAAAATCTATCCAACACTCAATTCAATCATGAATTTATCAACACAATACCTATTCAAGCTCATAACTATCATCTAGACACATTCAACATCATCAAATCATCATAATTCACAAATCTCATATCCAAAAGTTTCTACTTATAGCAAGGTATGAACTACATGATCAATTCATAGATCTTCTTGCATAATAATCACAATCCAACATTCATACAACATCATTAACAACATTACATCATCAATCTATCATCCATTCATCAATTTCATGCAATAAAGTTACTATTAATAGTAACGTATGAACGACGCATCAAAATCATGAATTTCTTGCATAAACCACGTAAACCATCAACAATACTATCTAACTAACATCATACATTCATCAAACTAAACAAAATTTGACATCCAAGCATCAAGGTCGACTAGGGTTTCGGCCATAATTAACAAACTATGAAAACCACAAAAAAACTAACCTTTAATCACGTAATGAGCAAGAATTGAAGTTGTTAACGTGTAATAATCCTTGAAATCAATCCAAATTGATGCACAATTGCTTGTTCTTGCTTGAATTTCGAAGTGTGTGTGTGTAGGTGATGATCGCGGCCGAAGGGTTGTGGGGATTAGGGTTTGGGTTTTTGTTTTTATTTTTGTTAAGTTTTATCATTATTTATATTTTATAAAACTAATCCCTTTAACACTTTTTAAGAGTTTTAACTACAAAATACAAGCATTATAAATTAACAATAATAATATTGCATAATTTTCACTGGCCACAAAATACATGAAATAGATATAACACGTTGCCACGTTACGAGATAAAATTCACAAATAATATTTAAATCGCATAAGCACAACTTGATAATCACATTATTAGTTAAATTATTATTTGTTTATCATTTTTAATTGTTATTAAGTCACCAACGTTCAACGACAACTAGTGTGTGCTCACGACACGTGTACGCAAGACCTAACGGAACTAATGGAGTTTGGTAACGGAAAAGTACCGGATGTCACAACTGCGGCCACCACCTCTACACTGCTGGCACCCCCGTCAAGTCATACCCCCACTTATAGCATAAACACGAGGATGTAACGAAGAGGATCATCATAACATATAGATAGTTAATAGAGATGCGTTAAATGATGAAAACCAACGTGCCATGACATCACCTGACATCAATGGAGTCGTAGTTAGTCAATTCCACGACAAATATAATCAAACAAGAATATTCAAATTAAATCCCACAACCCGAGAATGAATAAAGGCAATCACGCCAATAATTAACACATATGTTTGAAACACTAGAGCATGTCTATTATGAAATCCTTAGGGTCATCACTAAGGCATCAACTCTAATTATCCTTGGTGATTGTTGTTACCTGAAAAGATATGCTTAAAAGGTCAACACATGGTTGGTGAGTTTGTAGGTTTAAATAATGAATAAAAAATTATGTTGTGTAAATGTTTGTAGGACATAAGTGTATACAGTTATAAGCAAGCAATATCACATGTAATCATGAGCCTCACAACTAAACCTACGATGTACACATAGATCTTGTTGGAATATATATACCCTAGGGTCCATTCGTGACTACTGTTAGTCCCAATTAGTATACTAACAAACAAGGGTGGGGATGTCAACCTAATAGTACTATCAATACCTGTCCGTCGGCTCCAACCCGTGTATATATATATATATATATATATATATATATATATATATATATATATATGTATATATATATCTTTGATACTATATAATACATAAACAATGGCTAAAATGGTAATTTCACCACTGTTGTAAGACGCGCCCGTTGGCTGCCCCCTCCTTCACACTCACCTTCGATTCTACCAGCCGTTACTCCTGACTGAGGCATTGGTGGGGAGACCTCCGGCCTTTCCCATCTTCCAAACTCAATTGCATTCACTATTGGGTCTTTAATGCAAGAAACAATGATGCTTTCTAGGTACCCACATCTATATGTACACCAATCGATATGGAGTTCACCGGCGGCCGACCCTCACTACCGGTTTCAATGTGACATTTCGATTTAGTCTTACATTTGTTTCGATCTCCGTGTTACGTTTCTTTGTCTTGATTCAATTTCTTGATTTTGACTCTTTTTCATATCACTTGCTGGCAGTGGTGTGATCGGCTCTGATTGTGGTTTGCCATTGTCACTCAGGGGCACACGGATTTATTGATTTAACGATCGATATTCTGTTTTCTAAGGTAAAGCATCCTATGTTTTGTCTATTTAATTTGCTTTGCTGTTTTCTGAATTTAGGTCGATAGTTATTATGATTTGTCTGTGCTATAATCTGAAATTGGTTGTTATGTTTACTTTTTTTCATTGCCATTGTTTGAAATTGGATGTTATGGTGATTGTCTTTGTGTGTAATGCTCATTCTAAAATTTGGTGGATTTGGGTGTTATGAGTGCATCTTCCATGTATATGTAGGTTTCCACAAGTAGTTTGTAGTCACTATATGTCTAGATGCTATTAGGAGTACCAGGTACATCTTTGACTTATATAAGTCCAATGTTATGCTTTCTAAACTTAGAATTTAACAGATTCTTATCACAAATTCAGCTTGAAGGTTTGCTAGGTGAGTTACAAAGGATATTGAGGTCAAACATGCACTTTATAACAGGTAACACGTATATGTGATTTTGTCATATTAGGTCTTTTTGAAATTGTTATTGTTATTCACTTAGTAACCCAATCGACGTTAAGATTTCTTATTCTTCTTAACTGATGATTCATGTGGACTTCATGCTTGCTCATGTTTTTGTAGTGCTATGGTTCTACAATCAAGTAGGCCTTCCGGGTGCTCCCACCGCCTATCAATATTAATGAAATTTCTTATTGCTCCTAAGTGCTGGTTCATGTGGAAATTTTATAACCTTTATGTTAGTACATTTTGGACTTCAGGTACATGAGATCATGTTAATAAAAATCAAATTTACTTTAGTTTGATATGCATATTTTGATTCATGTGGAAATTATATAACCTTTTGTTTCATAACTGATTTGTTAGATGTGTTCAACTTGGAGATGAATTAGTTAGCTTTATGGATTTAACAAGTGTACTACATCTCTCTTTTTCTGTTTCATGATTGATCCTGTTAATATGAAGCATTTCGACCTATGATAAGGGCGGTATGTAATCCCAACAACAACAGTATTGCGCTTGATAACCATTACAACTTTATGGCTTCTGTATCAAATAACATTACACTCTCACTTGGTGAATTTCTACAGTAATGTTATTATTATTATGAAAAAAATAAAAAAAACAATCATGTTAGAACCACACAAAACAACATAAAAACAAACCTAGCAACTTAGAATGATCTTAGCTTAAAGGTAAAACAAAGCAAACAAATGTAGAAGAATCAAATTATGTTTTAATTAAGATTATCAGCATATGTATGCCATTAAACTCCCAGTAACGTTAAAAAGACTCTAAACATGTGTATTGAAGCCTAAAGGAAAAATACAGCCACATTACATGAAACCTCACTCCTCTCTGCTTCAACTATAATCTTTAATCATATTTTTTCCTACGATAAATCAATAGCAAAGTTACTAATACTAAACTATCCACTAAGGTAATCAAAAGTATAATTCCACTAATACAAAAGTAAGAACTTCAGCAATTGAATTACCTTTCTCTTCAAGCTCTCTTCTGTGAAAATAATTCAGTTACTAAGCTCTCTCTCTAGGCCATTATTTGGTGTACTTTTAGCCATAATTTAAATTTTTGCTTAAATGAAACTCCATGCATATCATAAAAACTCATGTATATATGCACATATGTGTATCAGCAGGTGACAAGGTTAGATAAAATAAAAAAGGATTATGATGCAGTATAATAGTATTTCACCGGCATGAGTGATTTCACATGAATTATGATTCACCAATTGTTTATGATTATATCTAGATTTTAAGATTAACCTTTCGTAAAAACAAGAACCGATTACAATGACTTCATGTCAAGATCATACATAACTTTTTTGAACTATTCAGTATAAACTGAATTCTAATAGATTATAAAGTTCAATTTCAATTAAGATAACTGATAATAACCTATATATATTTAAAGGTTGGTGAATATTTTAGATTTGATTTTAGTCTACGTTAGCATGTCTTCTTTGTTAGGTAGTAATAATCAACCACTAAATTAAAAAAACTTTTGACTTATTTAAGTACTTTGAGTTTTGGGTGCAACTATTATTCTTTCTTCATTTATCGCTGTGATAAATGTTTTTAACATACAAGGCTTTATAGTCAAGAAGATAAGCAATAGATGGGTGAGTCGGGTTGATTGGTTAATAGATCACATGGGTTTAAATAGACTTTGAACGACTTTAAACACGTTGACATGTTCCCATTTTAGCTAACTTATTTGTTTTCACCTGTTTGATATAAACACAACCCAAATCAACCCATTTATAAGTAAGGATGAGAATGGAAGATTAATAACTTACTGGGAGCAAATTATGTTGGCGGCTCATAGTTCGTCTGGCTGAAGTTGTGCTGCATCCAATCAGTAATTGATACATAGATAGTCAATCATGTATCATTATAAAAATTGTATTTTTTGCAAATATGTAAACATTACCTTCATTTTCAATACTCTTTTAAAGAGCTTAGTTAATTGTTAATATTTTAAAGTGATTCTTGACAAGGTCAAATTTTATTAATTTTTTTAGAAAGTACAGTGTTGATAAGAAACAATATAGATCCAAGGGTGTCGCGCAAAATATTAACGGTCTGCAAATTGTTAACCCAGTTGATCCATCTCAATTCACATGTAACTATTGCTTGATGGACATCAAAATGTATTATCTAGCATGAATAATTAAGGCAACATTAGAAACAGATGGATACAATTTCTAGCATTTCAAGTTTTCATATATCTTCATGTGTTGATGTTGCTGATCTAACATAGCTAAATAATATGGGAACATTGTGGCCTTTCTATGAAACTATTACACCATACTAAAAACTAGGCTTTACTTACTTTAAGGAGAAAGTAATATCTTCAAAAACAATTTTTAAATTATACAAGTGAGTTTAATCTAAGTCCATCCTTACTCCCATGACACTAAGTATATAGGTGGTTAGGTATATAGGTGCATTAGTTTATGTCTGGTATTCACATGAATTAAAGTTTTTTAGGTATGTCTTTGTATTTAAACTCAAAATGAATCATTAAAATCAACAACTATTTACTATATACATATATTAATCCCATAGGTGATAATATCATCATTAAAAGATGGGGATGCCTGCTACATCATTAATAAACATATCAAGCATATACATTGAGTGCATTGTTATTTATATAAAACTTTTAGAAAATGAACAAAAGTAGCATTGATTTAACCAACCTACTCAACCCAACCCCGTCCCATACTTAAAAATTCCCTGTTTAGACTTTCTCCTCCTTACCAAACCCGCCCATCTTCCAACTTGTTAATTGGTCTCCATTGGTAGGGCAGTTATATTCTAAAAAAACCTAAAATAACAACAATCTATTTCACTTCACCTTTGTTTGACAAATGACTTGTTTGACCATGAAAATCGAATTAAATGTTGTTTTTACTGTTTGCTTGACTCTTAAATTGGTTTCCATTATGCAATTATGTTTCTTGAATTTGATTATGACGAGGAAGATGCCCACGAAGAGTATCTAATTTTATGTACTATTGTTACAAGTTATTCCCTATTGAGTAGCCCATGGCTGCAACTGCCTTATTAGTTATGTTCTGAATTATGTAACAACTGTCTTTATGTTTATTGGTTGATCTACTGCTATACCTCTTTAAACTGTTGTTGCTATGTACTTCTGCAATGTGGATTGTGTGCCTTTCGTTTGATGGAAACAAAACCAAATTATTGGGGGCTGTTGTTTTGGCAGCAATTAGGCTGCGGACTTGGAAACATATTTGGCTACATAAGCCACACAAATTGAATTTTATACTCAACTTTGTTTATCTTTGGTTTTCGTTACAGCTAAGTTTTCTTAGTTTTAATGACTAATTATTATAGTTTTTGAATTTAGTAAGTTATACGTTGAGAAATTATATTTTTACATTTTCCCGATGGAATCAAATTATCATGTATTCGTGTATTACAACGAATATAAGTCAAGCTAACATGATTAATATACAATATATCAAGAGACAATTGACGAACTAACATAAAACAATTACCATGGTTTAAATTATTGTCGCCGCTGCATCTCGCGGGCAATCCCACTAGTATGTATATATATACACAGGAGGAGGATCAGATACAAACACATTGTAGCATAAAAACTGTAGGAACCCACATAATTATGACACGTGACATAAGTATTAATTACTCATTAGGGGCATTATTGTCATATACAAATTAGGTTATTTTTGAAATTTCCTAAAATTATGTAAGCATTTATTATTTAAAATTTTAAACGTTGATTACTTAAATTTATATTTATTTATAATCTATTGAAATTGAAACATAATACGTTTGATACATACTTATATAAAATATCATATCAAATATACTAGTCCAAAACATAACAACATGATATATTTACGTATTTTCACATAATAACACATTACGTTTGGCCAAAATAGCATCACATATGTTTAAAGTAGCACAACATATGTAGAAAGTAGCACATCGTAAGCATAATTTTTATCAATTGTTTTTTTGGCATTATAAAGTGACGTTTTGACGTTTATAACATGCTATTTTTATTAGGTGTTATTTTTGGGACTTAATAAGTGTTATATTTATTTTTAGTGAGTGTCGTTTTGGTATTATGAAGCATTGTTTTTCCATTTTGAAGTGCTATTTTCCTACCTTGATAGTTTTAATTGCACCGTTATCACTTTTGTAGTCGGTCAACACTCTTTGGTGTTGCTTTAATTAGTATGATTGTCCGATAAAAAAAGTAAAAAAAAAATTATTTGTATGTTTTAATGGCACTTTGTATTTGATCAAACCTACTTTTGTATGTTTTTTAAAGTTGATCATCATTAAAAAAAAATTATAAGAAAATTATGAAAATTTTATAATAGCACTATGAAATTTT
Organism: Flaveria sonorensis; assembly: GCA_025506505.1. Taxonomy (NCBI): domain Eukaryota; kingdom Viridiplantae; phylum Streptophyta; class Magnoliopsida; order Asterales; family Asteraceae; genus Flaveria; species Flaveria sonorensis. The sequence continues at coordinate 28,303,180 of CM046439.1, read as the reverse complement.
TAGTATGTAAAACTACAGAATAATAACACTATGTTATTTTTTAGTAGCACAATTATATAGCATATTTTTATGAACTTCTTTAAAAGACGCTATTTTAAAAAATAAAATATAGCAATAGTATACAAATATTAAAGATTAAAAATGATTAATATTGTAACATATTTTCTTTAAATACAAAAAATATACAAAGCTAATTTTAGTTTTAAAAGTATGATGGATTTAGTATTAATTTAAAAGGTCAAAATTTAGATCATTTTCTTTTCCTACGGAACTTGCGGTTATATCTTAATTAATAATAAGAAACATTATTAAAGTGCCCTTAGTCCCATTACATATTAGTTAAAATTAAGGATTGATGACTTGTAATCAATCATAGCCCTTAATCCATTTAATCAGCGCACTAGATCTGTTTTTATATTTTTAGATAGCATGAGGTCTGAACCAGAATCATCCTTTGTATGTATGTATATATATATATATATATATATATATATATATATATATATATATATATGTGTGTGTGTGTATATATATATATATATATCATATGAACACACTCAATCATGTATATTCATACTCACTTACAATATACATATATATTTATATACTCGAACCACTACACATGCAATATATATATATATATATATATATATATATATATATATATATATATAGGGCCCGATTTTTTGCAGGACTCCTTTAAACATGAGAACTGCAAGAACCATTTGTAACCATTAATTATATTAATCAATGGATGAGATTGAAAATGATAGTAAAGTAATTAACATAATATATTTTAAATGGAAATAAAGATAAAAAGGGTATAATTGTAAAAATGCATGTTCTTTTAATTAGAAAGGGGCTATATTTTAGGATGACCCCACAGATTCTTCTAAAATTCAAAACCCAAATCAACTCTCCAAATACAAAGAAAGAACTCTGAAATTCAAAACCCAAGCCAACTCTCCAACTAGTGATAATGATTGTTAAGTATTTGTAGGTTTTGTTTTAGGTTTATTTAAATTGCGAATGTACAGAACGGTTGAAATAGGTTCGAGGTTTTGTATGTTTGAAATTAGGTTGGGGGTTAAAATTGTTGGAAATTAGGGTACTTCTGAAGTGATGTGTAGTCATTCGAAATGGTGTTCTGTATTAGTGAAATTTACATGTGTTTTAAGAATGCTTAATAATTCCTAACATTGTGAATATTAATGGTTTATATTGATCTTGAATGTTAAATATGCGTCAAAATGAAAGATGGTGTTTAAAATCCAATGTTTATGATAGTTGTTCTAATTTTTTAAAATGTAGTAACTCAATGTGAAATGGATTGGAAAAGGAAAGATGAATGATTATAGGTATAGTTTATATAAAATCGATCAATCATCTTCAACGATTTATACGTATGTGTAAAACCGATGCAAAAACTAATAAAATGGATCATCATCGAAGTTATGTATAAATATTTAGCTTAATGTAATAGTGGCTATGTAAAACAGATAGATGTGGGATTAATGAAAGGTAAAACATATCAGTTTGCCTATTAAAAATGTTTGATAGGGCTATGTTAACCGACTTCATTGATATTTCATGTCAATAATATTAGTAGCAAACATAGTATGTGATACATATAATGAGACCCGTTATTATGAGTACGGACAAAGTTAAGTGGAAAGAAATTATTATATTTTACAACATAGTATTTAAAAAGGTAAATGTTGTTTGTGATCTATTGATCTCTTGTGATTGGAAAAAACAGTGTTTTGAGGAAATAGAAATGCATTTAAGTAAATTCACATGCTTTAACTACTTTATTCTAAGAATAGTATGTATGTTGAAAGATATCTTACACATATTTGTTTTAAATCATGATTAGAACGAAAAAGTGAACGTATATCACTTAATTCTTCTTTTAGCAAATTTACCAATGATGCGTCAACGTATCAAACCCAGTCATAACTGATGATTTTGAATAAGTTAGGCATAGTATTACAATGCAGTATAAGTAGATGTATAGTAGATTTACAAATATGAGTTTTTCATATTTAGAAACATAAAAGAAAATTTTGTTACATAGATGAATAAAAGATTTACATATGAAAACATAACAAATTGTAGTTTGTAATAATGAGTGTTGTTTTGGCATTATGAAGCATTGTTTTTCCATTTTAAAGTGTTATTTTCCTAGCTTAGTAGTTTTAATTGCACCGTTATATTGCAAGTATCTCGCTTTTTTCTTAACTTTAGCACGTTTGTAGTCGGTGAACATTTTTTGATGTTGCTTTTATTAGTATGATTTTCGGATAAAAAGGTAAAAAAAATTATTTGTATGTTGTAATGGCACTTTTGTATTTGATCAAAGCTACTTTTGTATGTTTTTTTAAAGTTGATCATCATTAAAAAATTATAATAAAACTATGTAAGTTTATAATAGCACTATAAAATTTTTAGTATGTAAAACTACAGAATAATAACACTATGTTATTTTTTAATAGCACAATTATATAGCATATTTTAATGAACTTCTTTAAAAGACGCTATTTAAAAAAATAAAATATAGCAATAGTATACAAATATTAAAGATTAAAAAATGATTAATTTTGTAACAGAATTTCTTTAAATACAAAAACTATACAAAACTAATTTTAGTTTTAAAAGTATGATGGATTTAGTATTAAATTAAAAGGTCAAAATTTAGATCCTTTCCTTTTCCTACGGAACTTGCGGTTATATCTTAATTAATAATAAGAAATATTATTAACGTGCCCTTAGTCCCATTATATATTAGTTAAAATTAAGGATTGATGACTTATAATCAATCATGGCCCTTAATCTATTTAATCAACACACTAGATCTGTTCTCACATTTTTAGATAGCATGAGGTTTGTACCAGAATCATCCTATATATATATATATATATATATATATATATATATATATATATATGTATATATATATATGTATATATATATGTATATATATATGTATATATATATGTATATATATATATGTATATATATATATATATATGTATATATATATATATATATATATATATATAATCATGTATATTCATACTCACTTACAATATACATATATATTTATATACTCAAACCACTACACATGCTATATATATATATATATATATATATATATATGTGTGTGTGTGTGTGTGTGTGTGTGTGTGTGTATGTATATATATATGTGTATATATGTATATATATATATATATATATATATATATATATATATGTATATATATATGTATATATATGTATATATATATATGTATGTACATATATATATGTATATATATATGTATGTACATATATATATATGTATATATATATGTATATATATATGTATATATAGGGCCCGATTTTTTGCACGACTCCTTTAAAAATGAGAACTGCAAGAACCATTTGTAACCATTGATTATGTTAATCAATGGATGAGATTGCAAATGATAGTAAAGTAATTAACATAATATAATTTAAATGGAAATAAAGATAAAAGGATATAATTGTAAAAATGCATATTCTTTTGATTAGAAAGGGGCTATATTTTAGGATGACCCCATCGATTTCTCTAAAATTCAAAACCCAAACCAACTCTCCAACTAGTGATAATGATTGTTAAGTAATTATAGGTTTTGTTTAGGTTTATTTAAATTGCGAATGTACAGAACAAATGGTTGAAATAGGTTCGAGGTTTGTATGTTTGAAATTAGGTTGGGGGTTAAAATTGTGGGAAATTAGGGTACTTCTGAAGTGACGTGTAGTCGTTCGAAATGGTGTTCTGTATTACAGAAATTTACTTGTGTTTTAAGAATGCTTAATAATTCCTAACATTGTGAATATTAATGGTGTATATTGATCTTGAATGTTACATATGCGTCAAAATAAGATGGTGTTTAAAATCCAATGTTTATGATAGTTGTTCTAATTTTTTAAAATGTAGTAACTCAATGTGAAATGGACTGGAAAAGGAAAGATGAGTGATTATAGGTATAGTTTATATAAAACTGATCAATCATCTTCAACGATTTATACGTATGTTTAAAACCGATGCAAAAACTAATAAAAAGGATCAGCATCAAAGTTATGTATAAATTTTTAGCTTAATGTAATAATGGCTATGTAAAACAGATAGATGTGGGATTAATGAAAGGTAAAACATATCAATTTATCTATTAAAAATGTTTGATAGGGCTAAGTTAACTGACTTCATTGATATTTCATGTCAATAATGTTAGTAGCAAACACAGTATGTGATACATATAATGAGACCTGTTATTATTAGTATGGACATAGTTAAGTGGAAAGAAATTATTATATTTTACAACATAGTATTTAAAAAGGTTAATGTTGTTTGTGATCTATTGGTCTCTTGTGATTGGCAAAAACAGTGTTTGAGGAAATAGAAATGCCTTTAAGTAAGTTCACATGCTTTAACTAGTTTATTCAAAGAATAGTATTTATGTTGAAAGATATCTTACACATTTTTGTTTTAAATCATGATTAGAACGAAGAAGTGAACGTATATCACTTAATTCTTCTTTTAGCAAATTTACCAATGATGCGTCAAAGTATTAAACCCAGTCATAATTGATGATTTTGATTAAGTTAGGCGTAGTATTACAATGCAGTATAAGTAGATATATAGTAGATTTACAAATATGAGTGTTTCATATTTAGAAACATAAAAGAAAAATTTGTTACGTAGATGAATAACAGATTTACATATATGAAAACATAACAAATTGTAGTTTGTAATAATGAGTATCTGATAGTCATAACTATATAATAAGAGTTGTGTTGTATGAAACTGTATAGATCTTATTTACCTTTACGTAAACTAAATGTTAGAATGTATGTGTACATTTATTATTAATTTGTTGGTGTTGATGTTAATGTATATCTTGTATGTATAGAGGTGGTGCGTAGATGTGAAATGAAAGAACATGAATATATGTACACAAACATTGGATATACATACATATAAAATCGGTAGTCCGTTAACTATGTGAATGTTGCGGTTTTGTTTATATGTTTTGTGTAATTGACGTTCTAAATCCTAATTTACGATTTTGTTTTATGTAGAAACATATATTTGTGTAGTATTTACAAAGAGTTGGACATATAAAGTATGATGCTATATTAGGATGCATCCCAATAATAAGCCAACTATCTTGGGCTACAACAAATAACCTTATTAACTGCGTTGTGTTCGTAATGAGGCATATGTGTCACACCCTCAATTTCTAGAAACAGGGTTTTAGCGTTAGGTTTGTGACATACCAGGATCTCAACTATTAGTTACACCAAACGACTCAGTAGTTACAAAATGTTTAAATTAATTGCTAAATTGTGAAAATAAACTCGTAATGTTAAATCATTGCGGAAACAAATTTGGGAAACATTTAAACAACTGTTAAAACTGCGCAAACACGCGCCCAAACCAATTTAAGTAAAAGTAAATGTAACTAAATCACTAAACCAGTTTAAAAATAAATAATAAACTTATGAATGTATGTTGTGTTCCTAGACGTGCCACATCACCAACCTGAGAGAAAACATACTAGGATCCATACAAAGACTGGAGTTCACAAGTTTATCAGAAAACAGTAAGTAATAGTAATGAAATCTAGATTCAGTAATCAAAGCATATAAGTAGGTAGCTAGCCCACAACAAGTCACTATGTGTGTGAATTTCACGCCCGAACTGATAGTAATTATGTAATGAATGCCCCGGCTGTGGATACCAGACCACAGCACAGTAAAACAGGCTAACGATTCACCCGTTTGACTTCTAGTCAAGCTAGCACGACTAGCCTGGGCGGGGTTTGTCAAACCCAGTAGATCTACTAACAATCACCTCGCTAATACCATATTAACGGTCCGCATGAGGCGTAGTGATATGACAATAGTAAACCAGTATATGCAGTATTACCAATCTAAAGTACCATACAGTTTATGAAAATCAGTATGTTTCACTCCCCCAAAAGAGAGTATAGTGTGAAAGTGAGGCTGTAAACTCACCTTATAAGCACGGCAGTTCAATAATGCAAGCACAAGTAGTTAGGTTAACGAACAACCTAAATGCACATATAATATTTCATTAATATATATATATATATATATATATATATATATATATATATATATATATATTAACTTAATTAATTGAATTATACAGTTTCGCGTTCCATGATTCAGATACGGTGTCGGTTATCGGTTGACTCTCCCCCACCCACAAGCAAGCATACACAAGCAACACTTTACCCCAAATACATAAAACCCAACTACTCTCACTTATACCAGACCATGTGTAAAGACATTCGTCATATATTTTATTACATGATTTCATAACAAATCTATACGTAAAGTGTATAAAATAAGTATTATACACATTGGAATTCATATATTTTAATGTGTTTTATACTAAAAAAAATATACATATATAAATAACGTTATACATACATACTATTCCATACAAATACTCCCATGCACACAACCCGGTCGAAGGTCAAACACCCAGCCATGCTGTAACACCCGAAAACTTGGTCAAATAATTAAAAAGAAAAGTAGTTTGAAGAAAATAAAAAGAAGGCAAAGTTGAGGGGTGCTTTGTGTAAATAATACAAAAAAATCAAAGATATTTGTATAAGGGGCATGGTCGCCCATGCTCTTTCTGCTGCTGCTGCTGCTACCGAAAGAAAAGAGGAAGAAAGAAAGCTACTGTAAGGCTCCGTTTCCGGAGACCTCACAGTTGGACATTCACAGCACTATTCATGATCCATTTCATAAATTCATTATCACGATGCAGCGGAATTTAATCCTTTAAAAGCCATTCATTAATTTATAAACGTTGTTGCTAAGTAATACATGTTTGGTATAGTTACAAAAGATCATTTGTTTGCATTACAAAACAACAATGTTATATTCATGAATGGATGTCAGCCTTGTCCCGACAAGTAGCCTCCCCAAGTGCCATCCTCAGCAATATTACCTGCCAACTGAAAACGCATAAAAGTCAGCTTTGCTGAGTGATTTCTAGTTTTAAAATCATAAAAATATCTTGATAGATTTGTATACAAAATACTTTTTAAAGAAAATATCTTATCTTTCTGTCGGATGTGATCACACATCATACATACAAATCATAACCATTACATTATCACCATTCTCTTTCTTGCTTATTATTATTATCTTTCACTATCGATATGGACCAAAGTGCTATACCCCCCATAAAATGCGCATAAACCTGATACTGGGCCTTGAAGTCTATAAATAGACTCCATCCGTGGTGCACATATGCTGGCATGGCAACAACAGTGGTCCCCTCAATCTTAAAGATTGACCCTGTGTACATCATTTGGGTTTGCTAAACCGTACACAGTTGAGCTAACGAGAACATGGTCGTGCACCTCCTGTAAATTTTTTACTTGCAAGTCTTCCATTCTTTAAGTTCTACTTTTCGTTAATATTAATCTTTCACTAGATTAATAATACTTCATAATTACGAACAAACCACATAAGGACACATAATAGTATCATAATAGGCACATAAGGGCAGCCCACATCATGCATAAGATAACCAAATAAAAGCATCAAGTCAACCGTGGTCAAATCCTAATTTCTGATCTTCCAAAATTCCAGAAAATTTCTCAAGTCCTAAAGAAATGCGAATGAACAGAACCAATGAGGATGAACAACTTGCAAATGCGGATGAACAAAACTAATGCGGATGAACACTTGCAAATGCGGATGAATAACTTGCAATGCGGATGAATAACTTGCAATGCGGATGAATAAAACTAATGCGGAAGAACACTTGCAAATGCGGATGAATAACTTGCAATGCGGATGAATAACTTGCAATGCGGATGAATAAAACTAATGCGGAAGAACACTTAGGCTGAATTTAGGCAAATGCGGCTGAACAAAGGTGAATGCGTGTGAACAAAACACTTAGGCAATTATCACGGTGTAAATGCGGATGAACCATCAGACCTGTAAATGAGACTTATGCTATAACCAGTTCTAAAACCTCATTTTCATACATTCTTAACATCGATCTATCATGCTAAACTCTTAGAACAAGCTTACAACCACATAAAACACATAGAAATTCATACACATACATAAGCAGTCAACATACACGACGGTTGTAAAACATTTTAAATGCATTTTCAGCCCAAAGAAGTTTAAAAACAGAGAATCGGGGTCTAGAACTCACCTATTGCAGCAAACAAGTGAATCTCCTCCCAACTTGCGTGCACAAGAGTTCAAACACCTAGAACAAGCCAAAACAAACACCAAACACCAAGAACACATAGAAATCAGTTTCTAAGGTTGAAACCTCACAGAAACCGAACCAATTAATCACAAAAACCTACTAACCTTGAAGATTCTTCTCCTTCTTCACAATTCGACCGAGAGAAAACACAAAACCCAGCTTTCTTTCTTTTCTTCTTCGAAAAGCAGCAGCAGGAAGAGCATGGGCGACCATGCTCTTTATACACCCACTTTTGACTTTTGTACTATTTTACACTTTTCACCCTTCAACTTTGGCCTTATAAAAATTCGGGTGTTACAAGTCTACCCCCCTTAAAGAGGTTTCGTCCCCGAAACCTGTCATTCTTCAAATAACTGAGGGTAGTGCTGCCTCATTTTTCTTCAGTCTCCCACGTAGACTCAGAACCCTTCCGGTGTTTCCACTATACACGTACAAGCGGAACCACTTTATTTCTCAATCTTTTCTCCTTCCTGTCTATGATGGCCACTGGTTGCTCCATATAGTTGAGTCTTTCATCCACTTCGATATCCTCCAGTGGCACAATCATATCTTCATCGGCTAAGCATTTTCTCAGATGAGATACATGAAACGTCGGGTGAATCCCACTTAACTCATCGGGCAATTCTAGACGATAGGCCAACTCTCCTACTCGTGCAACGATTCGGAAAGGCCCTATGTATCTTGGACTCAACTTGCCCCTCTTCCGGAATCGGATGATCCCTTTCCAAGGCGAGACCTTTAACATAACTTTATCACCCACGTTGAACACGATGGGTCTACGCCTCTTATTGGCATACGACTTCTGTCTATCCTTCGCCGCCTTCATAAAGGCTTTGATCTTTTCCAGCTTCTCAGTCGTAGCCTCAATCACCTCGATGCTTCAAAATTCTTTCTGCCCAATGTCTCCCCAACACACGGGCATTCTACACCTCCTACCGTACAGCATCTCGTATGGTGGCATACCAATGCTGGCATGATAACTGTTGTTGTACGAGAACTCAGCCAACGGTAGGTGATCATCCCAACTCCCTCCGAAGTCGATCACACATGCCCGGAGCATATCCTCGAGTGTCTGAATCGTCCGCTCAGACAGGCCATCTGTCTGAGAATGGTAAGCCGTGCTAATGTGTAGTCTCGTCCCCATGGCATCATGGAATCTCTTCCAAAACTTCGATGTGAACCGGGTGTCACGATCTGACACAATAGAAACTGGCACACCATGGCGAGCTATAATCTCTTTGATGAACAGGTCCGCCAGTCTCTCGGAGGAATACGTCTCGTGGATCGGTAGGAAGTGAGCACTCTTTGTTAGACGATCAACTATCACCCATATGGTATCATACCCCCTCGCCGTATGGGGTAGCTTCGTGATGAAATCTATGGTGATGTGCTCCCACTTCCACTCGGGTATATCCAACGGTTGAATCTTCCCGTATGGCTTTTGATGCTCTACATTCACTTGCAAGCAAGTAAGGCACTTACTCACATACTCTGCCACGTCACGTTTCATACCCGACCACCAGTAGTCTTTCTTCATGTCTTGATACATCTTGGTAGCACCGGGATGTATGGAGTATCGAGTCTTATGAGCTTCGTCCATAATTCGCCCACGTAGATTCCCATATCGAGGAATCCACATTCGCCCAAAGCGGGTTTAACACCGTGGGTATTCTCCCCCAATTCTGCAACTAGACCTCTCATTCGTTCGGATTTGAGGTGATCTTCTTTTAACGCCTCACTTTGAAACTCTTTAACTTGTGTCATCACATCTGAGGTCATCACCAACTAATACGCCTTCACCCGAATCGGCTCGGGTCTCTCTTTTCGGCTAAGGGCGTCGGCCACTACGTTGGCCTTGCCCGGGTGGTAATGGATCTCACAATCATAATCCTTAATCAGCTCTAACCACCTCCTTTGCCTCATGTTGAGATATTTCTGCTCGAAAAAATATTTTAAGCTCTTGTGATCCGTGAAGATTGTGCACTTGGTCCCGTATAAGTAGTGCCTCCAGATCTTCAACGCAAAGACCACCGCAGCCAATTCTAAATCATGAGTGGGGTAATTAACTTCGTGGATCTTTAACTGTCGGGACGCGTAAGCTATCACTCGTCCACGTTGCATTAGCACGCAACCCAGTCCCGAATAAGATGCATCTGAATACACCACTAAGTCTTCACTTCCTTCGGGCAATGTCAAAACAGGAGCTTGAGTTAATCTTGCCTTTAACTCCTCAAAAGCATCTTCCTGTTCTCGTCCCCACACAAACTTCACATCCTTGCGTGTCAACTTAGTCAAAGGTGAGGCTATCTTGGAAAAGTCTTGGATAAACCTTCGGTAGTAACCTGCCAAACCCAAGAAACTGCGAATCTCGGATGGCGACTTTAGAGACTTCCATTGCATTACCGCCTCAACCTTTGCTGGGTCCACCATAATTCCTTCGGTATTCACCACATGACCCAGAAATTGAACTTCTCGCAGCCAAAAAGCACACTTAGAGAATTTAGCATACAACTTCTCCTTTCTAAGTGTCTCCAACACTTCACGTAGGTGGCTGGCATGTTCTTCTTTGCTCTTCGAATAAATCAGAATATCGTCAATAAACACAATCACTGATTTATCTAACATCGGCCGACACACTTGGTTCATCAAATCCATAAAGGCAGCTGGTGCATTAGTTAAACCGAATGACATAACGAGAAACTCGTAATGTCCATAACGCGTGCGGAACGCTGTCTTCGGGATATCTTGTTCCTTTACCTTCAGCTGATGGTAGCCAGATCGAAGATCTATTCGAGAAAACCAACTGGCACCTTGAAGCTGGTCAAACAGGTCATCAATCCTTGGTAGGGGTATCTGTTCTTTACTGTCAACTTGTTCAACTCCGGTAGTCTATACACATTCTCATACTACCGTCTTTCTTCTTTACGAATAATACCGGAGCACCCCAAGGAGAGATACTCGGTCTAATAAACCCCTTATCCATCAGTTCCTGTAGCTGATCCATCAGTTCTTTCATCTCGGTCGGAGCTAACCGATACGGTGCCTTGGCAACGAGTTGCGCACCGGGTATCAGGTCGATCTGAAATTCTATCTCACGGTCCGGTGGCACACCTGGTAGATCTTCGGGAAACACATCCAGGAAATCACGTACCACTGGCACTTCTGATAATTGTGGTATCGACGCGTCCACATCCTTTACGTATGCCAAGTAGGCACAACAACCGCGCCACATACACTTCTCTGCCACTGCCATCGAAATCACTTTCGGAACCGTAGTGACGCGATCACCATAAACTGTCACTGAACTCCCATCGGGTGCGACTAACTGAATCATCTTCTTTCGACACACGATGTTTGCCTCATAGGCTGCCAACCAATCCATCCCCAGAACTACATCAAATCCGCCTAGGGGCATCACAAATAGTTTAGCAGAGAACCTATGGCCTTCTAACTCTATGCCACAATCCTCAATCATATCAGAGATTCTGGTAGACTTACCAATAGCAGTTTCTACATCAAAAGGTTCATCGATGCTCCTACTACTAACAGGCAATTTAGCACAGAAAGCAGCAGATATGAAACTCCTACTAGCACCAGAATCAAATAATACAGAGGCACAAGTTTGGTTTACTAGGAACACACCTGACACGACGTTGGGGTCTACCCGGGCTTCCTCTCGGGTCATCGTGAAGGCTCTTGCACTTGCCCTCTGCCCTCCTTCTTCCGGCCTCTTCTTCAACCCAGAACTTTCAGCCCTTGGCTTCTTGCAATCCTTGTTCATATGGCCGACTTCACCACAGTTAAAGCACCGTGGGGCTCCACACATCTTTGAAATGTGACCGGGCTTGCCACATTTGTAGCAGACATTCATTCCCAAGCGGCATTCCCCGCTATGTTCCTTCCCACACTTATCACACCTCCTCAACCCCGAGCTTGCAGTAACCACTCGGTGATCATCCATCCTCGCCTCTTACTGTTCGGGTTGAAACCACCACGCCCGAATCTCTTCCCGTTCCAACTCCTGTTATTACCACCCGTCTTCTTCACCTCCACCACCTCCACTTCTCTTTCATCATAAAGTCTCCCAGCTAAATCCACCGTCGACCTAAAAGTGCTCGGTCGGGCAACGATCAAGTGCCTACGGATGTCAGCAGGCAACCCCTGAATATACCGCTTGATCTTCCTTGAAGCCGGTGTAACTTGATCGGGCACCAGCCTCGCCATTTCGTTAAACTTGGTGGTATATTGCTGGTGGGTCATGGTTCCCGCCTCAAGCTGTAGGAACTCTCTCTCTATCTTGTCGAGTTCTCGATGAGGACAGAATTCCTTAATCACTAACCTTTTCAGTTCACTCCATCTCATCCTCCCGACAGCCCTGTTGCCTTCGGCTTGGACAAGATTGTCCTACCAACACAGAGCCGAGTCGACAAATGAGTGAGTGGCAAATTTCACCTTCTGATCCTCCTTGCACTCACTAATTTCCAACACTGCCTCCATCTCTCTAACCCAGCGGTGGGCAGTAGCAGCGTTACTGTTGCCGTCAAAAGTAGGGGGTTTACACCGTTGGAATGCCCCGTAGCTGCATCCCCTCGCGGTTTCCCGCACCTCTACATCTTCTTCATCACTGGAGGCTCCCCTTTCGACATTTATCTCCTCCTCAACATCATGATTTCCCTCATTCTCCCTTCTCCCAGTAGCAGCCCTTTTCTCTTCCTCCCTTTCTTTCCTCTCATCCTTCCTTACGGCCCGGATCACTTCAGTCACGACAGACGGTAGGATCGTCTGCATGACTTGGTGAACCTCCTCCACCACTGCCTCTTTCACTGAGGCCCTCAAATTGGCACTCTCATCCACTCCCTCCGGGTGATGAAGCTCAGGCTCAGCAGGAGCCGTCTCTGTAGTTCTTGCCTTGTTCTTTGCGGCCCGGGGTCTCCCAGCACGACCACCCCGTACACCACCTCTAGAAGCCTTAGATGATCTACCTCCAGCCATCCTCTAACACTATAAGATCCAAACACCAACACGGTCATTCAAGGTAATAGCTCAGTTAACGTTAAGTATAGTAAGTCCCTAATTACAGTGGCCAGTTGTGATTAGCCACTTACTTTACTCTTCATTCCCCGAGCATTTCCTATCCTGACTACATCAGTATTCAAATCTACTAAAGCACATAAATCAAATAGCATGCGCACACAATACCGGTTATCATAATAAAAGAAATACCTGATGGCACGTAACTACTCGGGCTGGCATCCCTCCATTCGGTCCCATTTTCAGTTTAAGTTTAGGTTTTTGAAAATATTTACCCATTTCTCTTAAACTTTGGCTCTGATACCAACTTGTAAGGCCCCGTTTCCGGAGACCTCACAGTTGGACATTCACAGCACTATTCATGATCCATTTCATAAATTCATTATCACGATGCAGCGGAATTTAAACATTTAAAAGCCATTCATTAATTTGTAAACGTTGTTGCTAAGTAATACATGTTTGGTACAGTTACAAAAGATCATTAGTTTGCATTACAAAACAACAATGTTATATTCATGAATGGATGTCAGCCTTGTCCCGACGAGTAGCCTCCCCGAGTGCCATCCTCAGCAATATTACCTGCCAACTGAAAACGCATAAAAGTCAGCTTTGCTGAGTGAGTTCTAGTTTTAAAATCATAAAAATATCTTGATAGATTTGTATACAAAATACTTCTAAAGAAAATATCTTATCTTTCTTTCGGATGTGATCACACATCATACATACAAATCATAACCATTACATTATCACCATTCTCTTTCTTGCTTATTATTATTATCTTTCACTGTCGATATGGACCAAAGTGCTATACCCCCCATAAAATGCGCATAAACCTGGTACTGGGCCTTGAAGTCTATAAATAGACTCCATCCGTGGTGCACATATGCTGGCACCAGTACCGGGGCAACAACAGTGGTCCCCTCAATCTTAAAGATTGACCCTCTGTACATCCTTTGGGTTAGCTAAACCGTACACAGTTGAGCTAACGACAACATGGTCGTGCACCTCCTGTAAATTTTTTACTTGCAAGTCTTTCATTCTTTAAGTTCCACTTTTCATTAATATTAATCTTTTACTAGATTAATAATACTTCATAATTACGAACAAACCACATAAGGCCACATAATAGTATCATAATAGGCACATAAGGGCAGCCCACATCATGCATAAGATAACCAAATAAAAGCATCAAGTCAACCGTGGTCAAATCCTAATTTATGATCTTCAAAAATTCCAGAAAATTTCTCAAGTTCTAAAGAAATACGAATGAACAGAACCAATGCGGATGAACAACTTGAAAATGTGGATGAACAAAACTAATGCGGATGAACACTTGCAAATGCGGATGATTAACTTGTAATGCGGATGAATAACTTGCAATGCGGATGAATAAAACTAATGCGGAAGAACACTTGCAAATGCGGATGAATAACTTGCAATGCGGATGAATAACTTGCAATGCGGATGAATAACTTGTAATGCGGATGAATAAAACTAATGCGAAGAACACTTAGGCTGAATTTAGGCAAATGCGGCTGAACAAAGGTGAATGCGGGTGAACAAAACACTTAGGCAATTATCACGGTGTAAATGCGGATGAACCATCAGACCTGTAAATGAGACTTATGCTATAACCAGTTCTAAAACCTCATTTTCATACATTCTTAACATCGATCTATCATGCTAAACTCTTAGAACAAGCTTACAACCAGATAAAACACAGAAATTCATACACATACATAAGCAGTCAACATACACGACGGTTGTAAAACATTTTAAATGCATTTTCAGCCCCAAAGAAGTTTAAAAACAGAGAATCGGGGTCTAGAACTCACCTATTGCAGCAAACAAGTGAATCTCCTCCCAACTTGCGTGCACAAGAGTTCAAACACCTAGAACAAGCCAAAACAAACACCAAACACCAAGAACACATAGAAATCAGTTTCTAAGGTTGAAACCTCACAGAAACCGAACCAATTAATCACAAAAACCTACTAACCTTGAAGATTCTTCTCCTTCTTCACATTCGACCGAGAGAAAACACAAAACCCAGCTTTCTTTCTTTTCTTCTTTGGAAAGCAGCAGCAGGAAGAGCATGGGCGACCATGCTCTTTATACACCCACTTTTGACTTTTGTACTATTTTACACTTTTCACCCTTCAACTTTGGCCTTATAAAAATTCGGGTGTTACTGCTACCGACCAGCTCTCTCGGTTCCTAGAAGGATACAGAACTGAATCTTCAAGGTTAGTGTGTTACATGTTAATTGGTTCTTTTTCTTTGTGGTTTCACCCTTAGAAACCGATTATTAAGTGTTTTTGGTGTTTTGGTGCTTGTTTGTGCTTGTTTTAGGTGTTTGAACTCGTGTACAAGCAGGTTCGGAGGAGTTTTGCTTGTTTGCTACACTAGGTGAGTTCTAGGCCCCGATTTCTATGTGTTTTAAACTGTTTTGGGGCTGAAAATGTATGGTTAAAATGTTTTACAACTGAAATATGTTTATCCGTATGTATATGTATGTTTATACTTGTGTTCTTTGGTTGGTTAGGTGTTAGTGATGCTTAGAATAGTATGTATAAGCTTAGGACAGGTGATGAAATAGGTTTGAACTGATTCTGAAATGTTGAAATGCACAACAGGTAATCATGCGCCCAAACAGGGTCCATGCGCCTGGGATTTTAGTGAAAATATGCCTAAGTGCAGGCCATGCGCCCAAACAGGCCCCGTGCGCCTGTAAATTTCCTTAGAAAATCCCAAGTGGGGGTTCGTGCGCTCCAATAGTGCCCATGCGCCTAAAACTTTTGCCTGATAAGCCAAGTATAACCACATGCGCCTGAATAGTGTCATGCGCCCAAGATTTTTCTCTGGTGACTAAGTGTAGTCTCATGCGCCTGAAAGGCTCATGCGCCCAGAATGTAAGCAAAATGCCTAAGTGTAGGATTCATGCACCTGAATAGTGTTAAAGCGCCTAAGCAGGGCTCATGCGCCTGCATAGTGCCCATGCGCCTAAACACTTAGAAAATTTTCTGGAATTTTAGGAAAATCAGAATTTTAGGGTTTGACCTTGGTTTGACTTGATGCTTTTATCTGATTATTTTATTTATGTTTTGGGTTGTTCTTGTGTTCCTTATTATATTACGTGACTTTACGTGGTGTGATTTTACCTTTATCCATAAAGTATTATCTTTAATAAAGTGGAAAGATTAATGAAAGTGGAACATAAAGAACGTAAGAAAGTCTTGCAATAAAATTCACAGGAGGTTCACAACCACTAGGTTGTTAGCTCAACTATGTGCGGTTTGGCTAACCCGTTGGATGCACACAGGGTCAATCGTTGAGATTGAGGGGACCATTGTCGTTGCCCCGGTACTGAAGTCAGCTTTGTGCACCACGGATGGGGTCTATTATTAGACCTCAGGCCCAGTACCAGGTTTATGCGCATTATATGGGGGGTATAGCACTTTGGTCCATATCAAAGTGAAAGATTAAAAGTAAAAGTTCAAGTGAACGACCATGGAAATGGTAAAGAAAGATATTAATGTTGATAATGAATAATATTTGAATGTATGTATGACGTATGATCACATACAAAAGAGTAAACAGTATTTTAAGGAGTATTTTCCTATACAAAACTTATAAGGTATTTTCACCATTTTAAAACTAGAACTCACTCAGCAATGCTGACTTTTATGCATTTTCAGTTGGCAGGTAATTTTGCTGAGGATGGCACACGGGGAGGCTACTTGTATAGGCAGGACTGGCATCCATTTATGATTAATAACATTGTTGTTTTGTAATGCATTCTAATGACCTTTTGTAATTGTTAACAAACAGATATGTATTACTTAGCAACAAAATTTATTAATTAATGAATGGCTTTTGATGTTAATTCCGCTGCCATGCTTTAAGAATTATGTAATGTTTTTATTTAATTATGCTGTGATTGACCAACTATGAGGTCTCCAGGAACGGGGCCTTACAAGTTGGTATCAGAGCCAAAGTTTAAGAGAAATGGGTAAATATTTTCAAAAACCTAAACTTAAACTGAAAATGGGACCGCATGGAGGGATGTCAGCTCGAGTAGCTATGTGCCATCAGGTAATTCTTTTATAATGTTAATCGGTATTATGTGCGCATGTTATTTGATTTATGTGCTTTTAGTAGATTTGAATACTAATGTAGTCAGGATAGGAAATGCTCGGGGGATGAAGAGTAAAGTAAGTGGCTAATCACAACTAGCCACTGTAATTAGAGACTTACTATACTTAACATAAACTGAGCTATTACCTTGAATGACCGTGTTAGTGTTTGGATCTTATAGTGATTAGAGGATGGCGGGCGGAAGAAAATCTAAGGCTTCTCATGGTGGAACACGTGGTGTTCGTGGTAGGCCACGTATCGCAAGGAACAGGACCAAGGCTGTAGAGACGGCTCCTACTGAGCCTGAGCTACATCACCCGAAGGGGGTGGATGAGAGTGCTAACTTAAGAGCCTTGATGAAGGAGGCGGTGGTGGAGGAGGTTCACCAAGTCATGCAGACAATCCTACTGTCTGTCGTGACTGAAGTGATTCGAGCTGTGAGGGAGGATGAATGAATGGAGAAGGAAGAGGAGAGGAGAACGACTGCTGGTAGGAGAGATGATGTGAGGGATCACGATGAGGAGGAGGAGCTAAATGCTAGAGGAGGAGCCTCTAGTGATGATGAAGAAGTAGTGGTGCGGGAAACCGCGAGGGGATGCAGCTACGGGGCATTCCAACGATGTAGACCCCCTACCTTCTATGGCAATGGTGATGCTGCTGCTGCTCACCGTTGGGTGAGGGAGATGGAGGGGATACTGGAGATTAGTGAGTGTCAGGAGGACCAGAAGGTGAAGTTTGCCACTTACTCTTTTGTCGACATGGCGCTATGTTGGTGGGACAACCTTGCAGGCCGAGGGCAACTGGGGCATTGGAAGGATGAGGTGGGAAGAACTGAAGAGGTTGGTGATCGAGGAGTTCTGTCCTCATCAGGAGCTTGACAAGATCAAGAGAGAGTTCATACAGCTGGAGGCGGGCACTATGACTCACCAGCAATACGCCACCAAATTCAATGAGATGGTGAGGTTGGTGCCCGATCAGGTTACTCCAGCAACAAGGAAGATTAAGTGGTATATTCAGGGGTTACCCGCTGACATTCACAGGCATTTGATCACTGCTCGACCGAGCACTTTTAGGTCGGCAGTGGATTTGGCGGGAAGGCTGTATGATGAACGAGAGGTAGCTGTGGTTGAGGTGAAGAGGACTGGTGGGGGTGACAGAAACTGGAACGGGAAGCGATTCGGGGCGTGGTGGATTCACCCCGAACAACAAGAAGCTGAGGGTGGATGACGGGCGAGGGGTTGCTACAGGCCCGAGAATAAAAAGGTGTGGTAAGTGTGGAAAGGAGCATAGCGGGGAATGCCATTTGGGATTGAACGTCTGCTTCAAGTGTGGGAAGCCCGACCATATAGCAAAAGATTGTGGGGTGCCGAAGTGCTTCAACTGTGGCGGAACTGGCCACAGGAACCATGAGTGCAAGAAGCCGAGAGCTGAGAGCTCTGGGAACAAGAAGGTGGCCAAATAAGGAGGGCAGAGGGCAAGTGCTAGAGACTTCACAATAACCAGAGAGGAATCCCGGGTAGACCCCGACGTCGTGTCAGGTATGTTTCCAGTAAACCAAACTTGTGCCTCTGTATTATTTGATTCTGGTGCTAGTAGGAGTTTTATATCTGTTGCTTTCTGTGCTAAATTGCCTGTTAGTAGTAGGAGCATCGATGAACCTTTTGATGTAGATACTGCTATTGGTAAATCAACCAGAATTTCTGATATGATTGAAGATTGTGGCATAGAACTAGAAGGCCATAGGTTCTCTGCTAAACTATACGTGATGCCCCTAGTTGGATTTGATGTAGTACTAGGGATGGACTGGTTAGCAACCTACAAGGCAAACATCGTGTGTCGCAAGAAGATGATTCGATTAGTTGCGCTCGATGGAAGCTCGGTAACACTTTTTGGCGATCGAGTTACCACGGTTCCAAGGGTGATTTGATGGCGGTGCAGAGAAGTGTATGAGGTGCGGATGTAGTGCTTACCTGGCGTATGTAAAGGATGTGGACGCGTCAATACCACAATTGACTGAAGTGCCGGTTATGTGTGACTTCCCGGACGTATTCCCAGAAGATTTACCGGGCGTGCCACCTTACCGCGAGATTGAGTTTCAGATCCATTTGATACCCGATGCTCAGCCAGTTTCCAAGGCACCGTATCGATTGGCTTCGACGGAGATGAAGGAGTTGATGGTTCAATTACAGGAGTTGATGGACAAGGGATTTATCCGACCGAGCATCTCTCCCTGGGGTGCTCCGGTCTTGTTTGTGAAGAAGAAAGATGGTAGTATGAGGATGTGCATAGACTACTGGGAGCTAAACAAGTTAACGGTGAAGAACCGATATCCTTTACCAAGAATAGATGACTTGTTTGACCTGCTCCAAGGTGCCAGTTGGTTCTCAAGGATAGACCTCCGATCTGGCTACCATCAGCTGAAGGTAAAAGAACAAGATATTCCTAAAACAGCGTTTCGCACGCGTTATGGACATTACGAGTTCCTCGTTATGTCTTTCGGTTTAACTAACACGCCAGCTGCCTTTATGGGTTTGATGAATCGAGTGTGCCGGCCGATGCTAGATAAATCAGTGATTGTGTTTATTGATGATATCCTGATTTATTCAAAGAGCGAGGAAGAACATGCCAGTCACATACGCGAGGTGTTGGAGACACTTAGAAGAGAGAAGCTTTATTCTAAATTCTCTAAGTGTGCTTTTTGGTTGCGTGAGGTTCAATTTCTGGGTCACGTGGTCAATGCTAAAGGAATCATGGTGGACCCGACAAAGGTTGAGGCGGTGATGCAATGGAAGTCTCCTAAGACGCCATCCGAGATTCGCAGTTTCTTGGGTTTGGCGGGCTACTACCGAAGGTTTATTCAAGACTTTTCCAAGATAGCCTCACCTTTGACCAAATTGACCCGCAAGGAAGTGAAGTATGTATGGGGACGAGAATAGGAGGATGCTTTTGAGGAGTTAAAGGTAAGATTAACTCAGGCTCCTGTCTTGACACTGCCCGAAGGGAGTGAGGATTTAGTGGTCTATTCAGATGCCTTCTATTTGGGACTGGGTTGCGTACTGATGCAGCATGGGAGAGTGATAGCATACGCATCCCGACGGTTGAAGACCCATGAAGCCAATTACCCCACTCATGACTTGGAGTTAGCGGCGGTGGTCTTTGCGTTGAAGATTTGGAGGCACTATTTATACGGGACAAAGTGCACAATTTTCACCGACCACAAAAACTTAAAGTATTTCTTTGAGCAGAAGGATCTCAATATGAGGCAGAGGAGGTGGTTAGAGATGATCAAGGACTATGACTGCGAGATCCATTACCACCCGGGTAAAGCCAATGTAGTGGCCGACGCCCTTAGCCGAAAAGAGAGACCCGAGCCTATTCGGGTGAAGGCATATCAGTTGGTGATGACCTATGATGTGATGACATAGGTTAAGGAATTTCAAAACGAGGCATTAAAGGAAGAACGCATTAACGCTGAATGGATGAGAGGTCTAGTCGAGGAATTGGGGGAGAACACCCACGGGGTTAAGACTCATTTTGGATGGATGTGGAATCCTCGGTGTGGGGATCTATGTGGGCGAATTATCGACAACGCTCATAAGACTCGATACTCCATTCATCTCGGTGCTACCAAGATGTATCAAGATAAGAGGAAGGACTACTGGTGGCCGGGTATGAACCGCGATGTAGTGGAGTATGTGAGTAAGTGCCTTACTTGCTTGCAAGTAAAGGCAGAACTCCAGAAGCCATACGGGAAGATCCAACCCTTGGATATACCCGAGTGGAAGTGGGAGCACATCACCATGGACTTCATCATGAAGCTACCCCGTACCGTGAGGGGGTATGATACCATATGGGTGATAGTTGATCATCTAACAAAGAGTGCTCACTTCCTACCGATCCGCGAGACGTATTCCTCCGAGAGACTGACAGATCTGTTCATCAAGGAGATTGTGGCTCGTCATGGTGTGCCGGTGTCTATTGTGTCAGATCGTGACACTCGGTTCACATCGAAGTTTTGGAAGAGATTCCATGATGCCATGGGGACGAGACTACATATTAGCATGGCTTACCATCCTCAGACAAATGGTCAATCTGAGCGGATGATTCAGACACTTGAGGATATGCTCCGTGTATGTGTGATCGCTTTGGAGGAAGTTGCGATGATCACCTACCATTGGCGGAGTTCTCGTACAACAACAGTTGTCATGCCAGCATTGGTATGCCACCATACGAGATGTTGTACGGTAGGAGGTGTAGAACGCTCGTATGTTGGGGTGACATCGGGCAGAAGGAATTGGGAAGCATCAAGGTGATCGAGGCTACGACCGAAAAGCTGAAAAAGATCAAAGCCTTTATGAAGGCAGCCAAAGATAGGCAGAAGTCGTATGCTGATAAAAGACGTAGACCAATTGAGTTCAATGTGGGTGATAAAGTCATGTTGAAGGTCTCGCCTTGGAAAGGGATCATCCGGTTCAGGAAGAGAGGCAAGCTGAGCCCTAGATACATAGGACCTTTTCGAATCGTTGTACGAGTGGGAGAGGTGGCCTATCAACTAGAATTGCCTGATGAGTTAAGTGGGATTCTCCCGACATTCCATGTATCTCATCTGAGAAAGTGCTTAGCCGACCAGGATATGATTGTACCACTGAATGATAATGAGGTGGATGAACAGGTCAATTATATGGATCAACCAGTGGCAATCATCGATCGGAAGGAGAAGAGATTAAGGAAGAAAGTGGTTCCACTTGTACGGGTGCAGTGGAAACACCGGAAGGGTTCTGAGTCTACGTGGGAGACGGAAGAAGAAATGAGACAGCATTACCCACAGTTATTCGAAGAGTGACAAGTTTCGGGGACAAAACCTCTTTAAGGGGGGTAGACTTGTAACACCCGAAAACTTGGTCAAATAATTAAAAAGAAAAGTAGTTTGAAGAAAATAAAAAGAAGGTAAAGTTGAGGGGTGCTTTGTGTAAATAGTACCAAAAATCAAAAAGATTTGTATAAGGGGCATGGTCGCCCATGCTCTTTCTGCTGCTGCTGCTACCGAAAGAAAAAAGGAAGAAAGAAAGCTACAGACCAACTCTCTCGGTTCCTAGAAGGATACAGAATTGAAATCTTCAAGGTTAGTGTGTTTACATGTTAATTGGTTCGGTTTCTTTGTGGTTTCACCCTTAGAAATCGATTATTAAGTGTTTTTGGTGTTTTGGTGCTTGTTTGTGCTTGTTTTAGGTGTTTGAACTCGTGTACAAGCAGGTTTGGAGGAGTTTTGCTTGTTTGCTACACTAGATGAGTTCTAGACCCCGATTTCTATGTGTTTTAAACTGTTTTGGGGCTGAAAATGTATGGTTAAAATGTTTTACAACTGAAATATGTTTATCCATATGTATATGTATTTTTATACTTGTGTTCTTTGGTTGGTTAGGTGTTACTGATGCTTAGAATAGTATGTATAAGCTTAGGACAGGTGATGAAACAGGTTTGAATTGATTCTGAAATGTATAAATGCACAACAGGTAATCATGCGCCCAAACAGGGCCCATGCGCCTGGGATTTTAGTGAAAATATGCCTAAGTGCAGACCATGCACCCAAACAGGGGCCGTGCGCCTGTAAATTTCCTTAGAAAATCCCAAGTGGGGGTTCGTGCGCCCCAATAGTGCCCATGCGCCCAAAACTTTTGCCTGATAAGCCAAGTATAACCACATGTGCCTGAATAGTGTCATGCGCCCAAGATTTTTCTCTAGTGACTAAGTGTGGTCTCATGCGCCTGAAAGGCTCATGCGCCCAAAATGTAAGCAAAATGCCTAAGTGTAGGATTCATGAGCCTGAATAGTGTTAAAGCGCCTAAGCAGGGCTCATGCACCTGCATAGTGCCCATGCGCCTAAACACTTGGAAAATTTTCTGGAATTTTGGGAAAATCAGAATTTTAAGGTTTGACCATGGTTTGACTTGATGCTATTATCTGATTATTTTATTTATGTTTTGGGCTGTTCTTGTGTTCCTTATTATATTACGTGACCTTACGTGGTGTGATTTTACCCTTATCCGTAAAGTATTATCTTTAATAAAGTGGAAAGATTAATGAAAGTGGAACATAAAGAACGTAAAATAGTCTTGCAAGAAAATTCACAGGAGGTTCACAACCACTAGGTTGTTAGCTCAACTATGTGTGGTTTAACCCGTTGGATGCACACAGGGTCAATCGTTGAGATTGAGGGGACCATTTTCGTTGCCCCGGTACTAGAGTCAGCTTTATGCACCACGGATGAGGTCTATTATCAGACCTTAGGCTCAGTACCAGGTTTATGCGCATTATATGGGGGGTATAGCGCTTTGGTCCATATCGAAGTGAAAGATTAAAAGTAAAAGTTCAAGTGAACGACCATGGAAATGGTGAAGAAAGATATTAATGTTGATAATGAATAATATTTGAATGTATGTATGACGTATGATCACATACAAAAGAGTAAACAGTATTTTAAGGAGTATTTTCCTATACAAAACTTATAAGGTATTTTCACCATTTTAAAACTAGAACTCACTCAGCAACGCTGACTTTTATGCATTTTCAGTTGGCAGGTAATTTTGCTGAGGATGGCACATGGGGAGGCTACTTGTCAGGGCAGGACTAGCATCCATTTATGTTTAATAACATTGTTGTTTTGTAATGCGTTCTAATGACCTTTTGTAACTGTTAACAAACACATATGTATTACTTAGCAACAGAATTTATTAATTAATGAATGGCTTTTGATGTTAATTCCGCTGCCATGCTTTAAGAATTATATAATATTTTTATTTAATTATGCTGTGATTGACCAACTGTGAGGTCTCCAGGAATGGGGCCTTACACATGCACCATCCCTCGAGTACACATACAGTCTCATGACATACAGTTCATACATACATGAATGCCCACCACCGAAACGCACCATACACATCCATGTATAACATGCATACCAACATATACATACATACACTCTCGGCACACACACATCACCACACACAACCCATACACAGCACACACAACGCACACACAGCGCACACACAGCACACACACAGCGCGTACACAGCGCACACACATGCACACACAGCGCACACACAACGCACAAACATGCACACACAGTGCGCACACAGCGCACACACATGCACACACAACGGGCACACATTGCACACACAGCGCACACACAGTGCACACATAACCATATACACAACACCCTACGCATTACATGGTGCCGAGACCAACACACCATGCAATAACAGATTCGAAATCATCACCGGGCCACTCCCGGTTCAACCGATAACACCCACCGCCGAAACAAACATGAACCAACAGAAAAAACGTACCATCACACGCAAGACCGGTATACGTATACGTAATGGCACATACAAATCGCATAACATAGCAAGATGGTCACACACAACTGAACTCACGAACCACAAAACCATGCACCCCGCATCTCAAAAACTGAAACCATAACAACTCGAACACATAAAACAAGCAAGGAACATACCGTACAAGTTGTTTTGGTCGAATGTTAGAGATTGTCGGGGGTCGATCACCGCACACAAATCGCTGCGAGGAAGATGCCGGAGGTGTCTGTCGCAAGGGAGTGAGAAACCGCCATGAAAGGGTGATGCGGTGAAGATGAAGTCGCCGGAGACGTTTGGTCGAGAAAACGACAGTTGTGGGGTAGAGTTTGATAGAAAGAGAGAGAGGTTGATGTTGGGGGAAGGGGTTGGGGAAAATTTATAATGCACTAATTGTAATTTACAATTTTGGCCATTCTACTATTGAAAATTTGCATTCATAATTTAAATTGGTTTATTAGATTTTTGGGTCTTTTAATAAGAGTAGAAATACTAAACATATATATACTTTTTTTTAACAGAAGCTTGTTAAATGTTAACCAGAAAATGCGGAAAACATGAGGTGTCACAATATGGAAACGTATATGGAAAGTATAGTTAAAATTTGGTCTGCGAGATTTTAAAACAAGGAGAAATACAAGATGGTCGGTTGAGAAAGCTAAGGGTCAAATGCGCTTACTGTATTATTTGTCTGAAGCAAACAAGCACAAGGAAAGCCGGGAAAGGTAATGAAAGAGTCTATATATTTGGTGAATCCTGAATGCTTTGATATGTTAGAATGTTATTTTGACTTTGAACGTCTTGTTGGTTTAATCGTTTGTTAACAATGTTGAATTTTGGTTTTTGAACAATATGAAACGTTTGGATAAGTTTTGGGTAACGAAAAGATTTGTATGTTTTCTAGTACTTACGAGTATAATTGTATGAATGTTATGTTTATGTATATAGAAAATTTTTAAAACTTAGTTGTCTGTATGAAATGATTTATACATATAGAAAAACAAAAAAATGATGTTTTGTGAACGTGTAAGGATGTTTACATATATGAAAATCTAACTAATAAACCAACTTATGGAAATGTTTTATGTTGGTTAAGTAACAAGTAAAATCAAAATAAACATGATAGATCAGATTTTGATGGTAATATTTTACTTTTCAAAGTAAACTATATGCTTTGTTTACGTGTATGTAAAAAATTGTATGAACATATAAT
>CM046439.1:28219627-28272127 GCA_025506505.1 Flaveria sonorensis | reverse complement strand
CAGACTACTTCAGTTGTTGTAATGTCTGTGGGACTTAAAGGTTTTTCTGATCAGGCTCATTGGTTCTTTTGGTCCAACAAACTCCCCCTGAACCAATGCAGCCAAAACCTTTAAGCTTATTGAGGTCCCACTTATTCTTGGCAGAAATACTCTCTTGATCAGCTTCAGAGATATCAGATAAGCACAGGCCAGGGAACAGGTTTCAGTAGATGTGAATGTCAAAGGATGGAAGGGAACTCTGTCTTGGGGAACTGGACACAGAGCTGTTATCCCAACCATGAAACCTACTTCCCATTGATGAGTCTATAAGACTCTCTGACGTAGGCCTCAAGGAGAACAACTTGTTCCTCCTTAGTGAGTTCTTCTGCTTCTCCTTCGAAGAAGAACTCTGGGCCATAGTACTCTGATAGGTACTTTACTGTCTTTCCATTTTTCAACTCAACAGTTGTTATCTCTCTGTAAGCAAATTCATCTGGGTGAGTCCCTTCTAATAACAACTGGAGTTCATTTTTCTTGATCTCTTCAAGCCTCTTGTATAACAACCCCTTCTTGACCATTTTGTTCTCCATTAGAGTTTGAGGGGTCATCTTTGACTTGTAGGCTCTCTTGAAGTCTTCAAGTATCTCCCAGGGTGAGACTACAATGGCCAACATAATAACAGCATCTATGGTCTTTCTC
Organism: Flaveria sonorensis; assembly: GCA_025506505.1. Classification (NCBI taxonomy): domain Eukaryota; kingdom Viridiplantae; phylum Streptophyta; class Magnoliopsida; order Asterales; family Asteraceae; genus Flaveria; species Flaveria sonorensis. Next base: position 28,271,449 of record CM046439.1, on the reverse strand, counting down.
ACTTGGCCATTGTATCTACTTGGTATGGATTTCTTATGAATTCTAGAACTAACCCTGGGGTCTGGCCAAATCCTTACTCTCTCCTTTTGATATTGAAAGGTATGCCTGAGAGCATACAGCCTTTGAGCGTGTTTCTTCATGGCTTGTATAGATGATGACTGAGGAAACTCTTTGTCAACCATCTTCAAAAGTTGCTCATCGTGCTGTTTCTGCTGTTCTTCTTCTTCAATCTTAACTTTCACCATTTGCCTCTGAAAGTCTGGTGTGATCATTTGTTGACTTCTGGGCTCAGGTATTTTTAGAACAGCAGAGATTGGCAGACTGTCTTCTTCATCATCATCTTCTTCTTCTTCTTCCATCCTCAACACCCTTCTCCTCCTTCTGGGTGCATCATTGGATGTGGTTTGAGGTGGTTTTTGGGGTAAGGGAGTTGGTTTTGAGGGTTGAGTTGGTTTAAGTTTAGGTTTAGGGATTGGTTTGGAGAGTTGTGGGGTTGGTTGTTTTTGAGTGGGAGTTTGGGAAGGCTGATCTAGCATTTTTGTGGTAAGTTTGGCTTTGGAAAGCTTGGCCATATCAGTTCTCTTCCCAGCACCTGCTTCATCTAAGGCTTCGATAATCAACCCCTTATTGAATGCTTCAGAAGCACAGATTCTGGTGGTTATTGCCAGAATACTGTCTCTGGTCCATGATTTAATCTCAATTAATGATCTTCCCAAGTATTTTGCAATAAACCTGATCATTATCTCCAACCTCTCCCTTTCCATCACACTGTAACTGGCCCATCTCTCTTGTATCTCTTTAATCTCCAGCCTTCTGATCTCAGTGTCTAATGTAGCTGTATCAAAGCCCTGTCTGAAGAGTTGGTCTATTATTCTGTCCATTGATCTGCTGTGAGCTTCATCAGCTTCTTTAACCAGATCTTCCAATGATTTCTCTTCATCAGGCTTTTGAGTTTCAGCACTTTTCTTTCTCTTGTATGTGATCAGCTGTTTTTCCTTTTCTAACTCCTTTTCTTTCTCTTGTTGTTTCTCATCTTCCACTCTCTTTCTCTTTCTTTCTTTCACTGCCTTAGACTCCCCTTTTTGGGTGCATTGGGTTCAGGGGTTTGAATGGCAGAAAGCTTCTTTTGCACAGCATCATCAACAAGTGTTTGTAGATTTGAGGAGATCCTCTCATCAATGGCTTTATGCACAATCTCATTGATGATGGGAGTGATGAGAGGTAAGGAATGTTGAAAGGTAGCAACCATCTGCTCAGAGGGGTTCTGTCCCTGAGAGGTGGTGCCAAAAGCAGTGGCTGGTGGCTCAGTTGAGTGTAGTGGCTGAGTGTTTGGTGAACCTTCAGATGAAGGTGCCATCTGTGGGTTTATTGGGGCAGATGGACTTTGATCCTGAGACATTTTGGCAAGCAGTTCTTTGAGTCTGCTCACCTCAGCCTCAAGGATTGTGTTATGGGCTAAGACATCGAAGAAAAAGCCCAGGTCATCATCAGTCTTTGCTGAATCACCTGACCTCCTGATTGAATCAGGATGTACATGCCCTGAGTGTAGATCAGTTGTAGCATGTGCCCCTTGTTCTTGGTTCTGGGGACTTCCTGCCTCAGGACTGAGTCCTTCATCGGCAGTTGCCTCTGGTGAGGTCTTAGAGATGTTACCAACTGCATCCTGTTCATTTGCTGAATCAGTAGAAGTGGCAGCCTCACCAGATGTTCTAACCTCCTCCTCTACACGGGGAGATTGAACATTATAACCCCTGTGCTGTGGGTTATCAGCAGCATTTTGGTCCTCTTCCTCAGCTGTTGAGGTTCTCCCCATTGTAATTGGTTTCTGGGGAGGAGGAGAGGAATGCAGCTGACTCAGCACTTGTGCAACTATAATGGTTGGGCTTTGAGGGGCGGTTGCATTTGGAGATAGGTTTGAAGCAGATTGCACCCGGGGTGACTGGTGCTCTTCAATGGTAACCTTCTCAATTGAGATAGGTTCCAGCATTGTGGTATCCCCAATTATGGTTGCATCAGGATCCTGTTGAGAGGATGCCTGAGCGGCTAGGGCTGGTGGAGTCTTTGACACTACTGGGGGGTTAGAACCAGTAAGTGTTTCCTGTATTGGTGGTACAGGGGCATCCTCAGGGGACTCATCTCCCTGAGTAGCCTTTTTGGGCTTTTTGGTGTTGGGTTTGGTGGGGACTTTGGATCTGGAAGTGGAGGCTGTGGGTTCCCGCTGCTTGGGTTTTAGCAGCCGGGCAGCCCCTTTCAGTGTAGGGTCAGAGTTGTGCCTGGAGTATACTTCAGGCAATACAGCCGGAGCAGGGACTCCAAGGCCAACAAGGCCGTCTGATTTTAGCTGATTTAAAATTATGGCCATGAGAAACCTGGGATATAATATCCATCTGTTTGCCACAGGTTTCAAAGCCAGATCCTTTAGTTCCATAAAACTATCTCAGAAAAATTTAGATTTTGTCGTTCAAAGATAGAGTATAATACCTGTTGCCATCGGGAGGACATCTGATCCCATGAGGAGGTTTTTGATGCAAGGCAGACATTCACCATGTGGAATATAAGACGTTCAGCATCATGGAAGTGCTTCTTCAGAATGGTGGTAGCACTTAAGTCTCCTTCATACCCGTTATTGATGAAAGACATATCAGTTGTGCCTTTCGGGTATTCTGTGACACAGGTGGCATCATGTAGATTTAGGGTTTGTCGAATGATGTCTGGAGTGATGACCACCTGTTTCTGGTTAACCAACGACTGGAGAGTGATTTGGCTATCATTCTCACCAGTTTGCACAGAGACGTTGGTCCAGAATTGGCTTAGGGAATCGGGGTATATGGTAGGATTCAGAAGAAAAGCGGTTCGGTACTGGGAATCTACCATAAGATCGATGGCATTATCAAATTTGTTCCAAAAGGCCGATTTCGAGAGGTAGGCAACACAGTTGTGTCTGGGTTTGAGTTTCATGGTCGCCATTGTTGAGAGAGTGAAGGACATAAAACGGCTAATGAAACGTTTGAAAGTAGGTTTAGGTATTTATAGGGTAAGAAAAGGCTGATATAAAACGACTGAAAGTGTTGGTGCTGTCATCAGTTGTTTGAAAACAACTGAAGACCTGGTTTTAACTTTCAGAAGTTGTAACAACTGAAGACTTGGTATTAGTCATCAGTAGTTGTGAAACTACTGAAGACATGGTTTTGGCTTCAGGTGTTGTAAACAACTGAAGATTTGGTGTTAGTCATCAGTAGTTGTAAAACTACTGAAGACATGGTTTTGGCTTCAGTTGTATGAAGTGAAACAGCAGTTGTAGAAACAACTGAAGAGAAAAGTTTCTCATCAGCTGTTGTCGTCAATTCTTAGCTCATCAGCTGTTTCATTCTGACCTCAACACTTATCAGACTTTTTGTCTGATTTTCAGACGTTTCATTGGTCATCAGTACTTATCTGTTATACTGACATCAGTAGTTGTAACTACATCAGTAGTTGTAACCACATCAGTTCTTTTCAACAGATAGAGTACTTCAGTACTTTTAAGTAATTTAGTCTTCAGTAGTTATGAAAACTACTGAGGATAAAAGAACTTATCAGTACTTATTTGTGACAATAGTATACGAATGCTCATCAGTACTTGTTGACTGAGATCATCAGTAGTTGTCACTTATTCTAGCTGCAGCATACCAAGCCTTAACACTAGGTTTTGGAAAGTTGAACTGTCCAAAGGCTTAGTAAATATGTCTGCAAGCTCATCAGCACTAGGAACAAACTTTGGATCAATCAGACCTTTTTCAAAACAATCCCTAATAAAATGGTGTCTGATCTCAATATGTTTGGTCCTAGAGTGCTGGACTGGATTCTTGACAATACAAAGAGCTGAAGCACTATCCATTAGTAATGGAGTCTTAGTCTCTGTAATGCCATAATCCAATAATTGATTCTGAAGCCAGAGTACCTGAGATGTACAACTTGCAGCAGCAATGTACTCGGCTTCAGCAGTGGATGTAGCAACAGATGTTTGTTTCTTACTCTGCCAAGAAACCAAACAGTTGCCTAGGAATTGACATCCACCAGAAGTTGATTTTCTAGTTAATTTACACCCTGCATAGTCACTATCAGAAAAAGCAACTAATTTGCAAGAGTGCCCAGTGGAATACCAAAGACCTAGAGATTGAGTACCTTGCAGATATCTAAAGATCCTCTTGACTGCAATCAAATGAGACTCTTTAGGAGCAGCCTGAAATCTAGCACAAACACAAGTTGCAAACATAATATCTGGTCTAGAAGCTGTTAAGTACATCAAGGACCCAATCATACATCTGTAAAGTGTTTCATCAACAGCTTTACCTTTCTGATCTGCATCCAGTTGTGTGGTGCTGCACATGGGAGTAGAACAGGGCTTACAGTTTTGTAAATCAAACTTTTCCAAAAGACTCTTTGTGTATTTTGACTGATGAATGAAAGTTCCATCAGCCTTTTGTTTGATTTGCAAACCTAGAAAGAACTGTAATTCTCCCATGGCACTCATTTCGAATTTTTGTTGCATCAACTTTGTAAATGCATCACACAACTGTGGATCAGAGGATGCAAAAATAATATCATCAACATAAATTTGAACAAGGAGCTTATGCTGACCCACTTTCTTAATGAACAAAGTTTTATCTATGGAGCCTCTAGTGAAATTATTCTGAAGAAGAAAATTTGACAGTGTTTCATACCAGGCTCTAGGAGCTTGTTTCAACCCATAAAGAGCCTTATCAAGTTTATACACCCAATCAGGATGTTTATTATCCTCAAAACCTGGTGGTTGACACACATAAACCTCTTCTTTTATTTTACCATATAAAAATGCACTTTTGACATCCATTTGAAAAACTTTAAGATTGTGGAATGCAGCATAGGCTAAGAACAATCTAATTGCCTCCAGTCTGGCTACAGGGGCAAAGGTTTCATCATAATCAATACCTTCTTCTTGTGAAAACCCCTGGACAACCAGTCTGGCCTTGTTCTTGACAATTTGCCCATTTTCATCTGTTTTATTCCTAAACACCCATTTAGTGCCTATTGCACACTTACCTGGGGGTAGAGGAACCAGTTCCCACACTTGCTGCTTTTTGAACTGAAGAAGCTCAAGCTGCATGGCATCAACCCATCCATTGTCTCTTAATGCAATATGATAGTTCTTTGGCTCTTGCTGACTGATGAAGAGAGCATAGAAGCAGAAGTTGGACAATTGACTTCTAGTTGAGACACCAGCATTGATATCACCAATGATTTGAGACATTGGGTGATTCTTCAGCTCTTGGTACACTATGAGATCTGTGCAAGTGTTTGTAGCACGCTCAGCAGCAACAGATGTTGATCCAGATTCTTGAAACCAAGTATTAGATGGCAAGTCAAATGAAGTAGAGGATTCAAAATCTCATCAGCATTTGTTGTGGATGGTGCTACTGAAGCTACAGGAACATCAAGTTTAGTAGACTCAGGCAGTTGATCACTAAACTTGAATAGGTGAGTACTGGGATCATCATCAACATCAGTACCACCAGATGGATGACTAGCTGCAGAAGGTGATGAATTCACATGATCTGCAACAGCTGGAGGCTGATAAGGAACATATTGCAGTATGTCCAGATCAAACAACTCCACAGGGTTTTGTGGGATTTTGTCCTTAGGAGATTCATTGAACTTCACATGCAAGGTTTCTTCAACCATCTTTGTTCTGCAGTTGAACACTCTGTAAGCCTTGCAAGTGGATGAATACCCAACAAAATACCCTGCATCCACCTTAGAATCAAACTTTTGGAGTTGATCCTTTGTGTTGAGAATGTAACAAGGACACCCAAATGCTCTGAAGAATGAAATTAGAGGAGCCAAATGATGTAGAACTTCATAAGGAGTCTTCATCAACCTCTGATTCACTAAAGCTCTATTTTGCACATAGCATGCTGTGTTGACAGCTTCAGCCCAAAAGGTCAGTGGCAAACCAGAGTCAGCCAACATGGACCTTGCAGCTTCAATTAGGGTCCTGTTCTTTCTCTCCACTACTCCATTTTGTTCTGGAGTCCTTGGGATGCTATACTGCCTCTTGATTCCTTTTGAAAGGTAGAAATCATCAAGTGTATGGTTTCTAAATTCAGTTCCATTATCACTTCTTATACACTTGACTGATAGGGAATACTGCTTCTCAACATACAACACAAAGTTAATAATTGTCTGAGCAGCCTCATCCTTTGAATGCAAGAAGAAGGTCCATACAAATCTGGAGTAATCATCCACAATTACCAGACAGTATTTCTTCTTTGCCATGCTCATTACTCTCACAGGACCAAAGAGATCCATGTGCAGTAATTGCAAGCAGGCAGTGGACTTTGGTTCTTCTATAGGAGGGAATGAAACTTTGTGTTGTTTTCCTTTTAAACAAGCAGTGCAGGTTTCATCACAGTGGAACTCCTTTATTGGTAGACCTCTCACTAAACTATTGTGGATCAGCTGATTCATGTTTTTGAGATTAACATGACCCAGCCTTCTATGCCACAGTTTAGATTCCTGAGGAGAGGCCTTGGAGAACAGGCAAGGATGACCTTTTAAATCAATCTTCTTTGACAAATCCAAGGCATATACTCTTCCTATCCTGTTGGCCTTCAGGAGAGTATGTTCATCCAATACCTTGTCAATCAGCCTCAGAACTTTGGAAGACAGAATCCGGCAGTTCTGGCTTGTGAAAAGTGCAACATGCCCTTTATCACACATCTGACTGACACTCAGTAGATTATACTTGAGATTCTCCACATGGTTAACATCATCAAATCTGATTTCTCCATTTGACACAAATCCTTTCCCGATGATGTAACCCTTAGCATCATTTCCAAATGAGACAAATCCCTTCTTTCCTTGAGAGTAGTCATTAAGAAGAGAACTGCTCCCAGTCATATGCATAGATCCTCCACTGTCTACATACCAGATGCTTCTTTGGCATGCTGAAGAACCCTGCATTTATCATAAGAAACTAGTTAGCTTTAGAGACCCAAACCTTTTTGGTTTTGGGTCTGTTTTCATCAACAGATTTAACCATAACTTGTTTCTCATGATTAACAGCTGATGAAGGTGGAGATGGTGCTGAAATGGATTTCTTAGATTTGGGCTTGGATTTCCTTTTCAGTGGTTTGATCACAGGTGCATCTAGTTGGTTAACTCTCCCCAACAAATGCTGAACCATCATAACAAGTTGTGTCTGATTTGTTGCTAAAGCCTTCAGCTCATTTGACACATCAGTACTTGTTTTTGATGAGTTCCTGTGACCCACCATTTCCTCCTTCTTGAAATTCACAGACTTAGTCTGATGTTTATCATGAGGAACACTATCAGCTGTTTTCTGATAAACCCCATCCTTCTTTTTGGATTTTGGTGAGGCCTTGGGTTTATCAGTTTGAGATGACTGTGGTACAAACTTGGTCTCAAACTCATTTTTCATTTTATTAATCTCTTCTTTAATGAGCTTATCTCTGTTGAGTTTGGAACCCTTTTTGTACCAGCATTCATCAGATAGATGATTGAATTTACCACATATTTCACATGGCTTATTCTTCATCTTGGATTGATCAACTGCTGAAGTGGAAACTACTGAAGGTGTGATCTTCAGTACTTTCCTCCTTTCAGTACTTGTGTTAAGTACTGAAGGATCGGTAACAACTGAAGACTTGTTCTTCAGCTGTTCTCTATCCGTCCTGAAAGACCGTATGATAGATTCCTCAGCAGTTGTTAATCCTTTTATTTCAGCAGATTTGAAATGCTTTTCAGATGTTGTGACTTGCCCTTCAGTACTTGGAGTACTTTGAGGGACAACATCTGAATTGCTCAGCTTCATGTGTTTATCAGCATTTAAACCATCAGGCAATTGATTTGCTGAGATCTTAACACTGACTTCATCCTCTAATTTTGTATTATCATTTGAGGATGAATCACATGATGATGTGGTTTGGAAATTACTTTCACCTTCAGATTTTACTATTGATTTTGAAGTAAAATCAGTAGGTGGTGCAGTATGATTGTAACCTATTCCAAACTTCACATTTGAAGCTGTTTGCTTGCTGAGAAGCATTTCAAATCCCTTGCAGGATGTTACCCAGCGGTCACACTCAACTTGGGTAGCTGCAAGTGTCTCTTTGAGACTTCTGTGGTTCTCAAGTATGACCTCTACCTTAGCCTTTTCATCATTAAGTTGGCATTTAAGCTTGTAAATCTCATCATCTTTGTCATTAAGAGCAGACTCATACTCAGCTTTTCTTTTGGAAATAGTTTTCTCAAGCTCAAGATTTTGATTGATTAAAGCTACATTTGCCTCTCTAATAGAGACAAAGGCAGCTATGCATGATTCAGAACATAACTTGGCTTTAGCCTCAGAAGATACCTGGGTTACCTGTGAAGATGATGCATTGGAGCAGGAACCCTCAGTAGACTCCAGGGCCATGAGAGCAAGATTCCCAAAAGGATGTTCACCACCATGTTGACCAGCACCAGCAAATAATTGCTCATTGAAACCAGAAAGATCATCTGGTAAGCTGCTCCAGTCAACAACTCCTGGTGTGAAGAAGCTGTGATGAGGTTGAGATTGTGATGGAGATGGTTGAGGCTCAGGTAGGGCTTGAGGTTGTTGTGCTATAGGAACTTGAACTGGATTTGGCTGTGGCATGTAATAGCAGGGATATGGATATGGCATTGGACCCTGAGGGACAAAATATGCAGGAGATTGAGGTTGTGAGTGATGACCAGAACTAGCAGGATGTTGCCCTTTGTTTTGTGAACTATTGCTTGGAAAGGTCACAAAGGGTGCAGAGGAGTTAGATCCAGTTGATCTACACTCTCTTGCAAAGTGCCCAAGCCTGTGGCATTTGTGACACCTCAACTTACTCTTGTCAAAACCAACTTTGGTTTTGCCAGAGAGTCCTGGAAATTTCCTACCAGTTCTCTTGTAGAACTTTTGAGATCTGATATTGATCAAGGCCATTTGGCTCAAAATATCCATCTCTTCTAAATCATCATCAGCAATACCCATCAAATCATCCATGATAAAGCATAAATTATCACTATTACACCCAGAATGACTGTCAACACCAACAAATGCATGATCAGAACTGTTTGAAGAGAAATCTATATGCTCATCATAATGGCTTTCTGATCCAGCATATTCTGACTCATGACCGACCAAGGCAGTGTTCCCTGGTACAAAGTCATCAGTGAGCTTTCCTGATGATGCCAGTTTCCTTTTCTGCTCTATCTCTCTTTCAAATGTAAGCAGTTTCCCATGGAGTTGGGTGAGAGATAGGCTATCCAGATTTGCACTGGAGCGTAGGACAATGGTGTATGTGTCCCATCTCTCAGGCAGTGATCTGAGGAATCTGTTGTTCATCTGGCTGTTAGTATACTCATGCTTGACCATTTTCAGCTCAGAGATCAAGCAGGAGAAACGCTCAAACTGTTGAGTCAGTGTCTCACCCTTCCTATGAGAGAATGTCTCATATTGTTGGGCGAGGATTTCTCTGTTGTTTGCTAAGACCTCATCAGTTCCTCCGAATTGTTCCTTCAAAGCATTCCAGAGGTCATGAGCAGTTTCATGATGCATAAGCCCAGAATAGATTTCATTAGGCAGTGCCATGGCCAGAATTCCATGGGCTTTAGCATCAATCTCAAACAGTTTACGATCTTCATCTGAGTATTGCTCCTTCTTCTTCGGAACCATTTGGTTGGTCTCCGGATTGTTCACCATAGGCTTGTGTGGACCGTGAACCACAGATGTCCAACAACCTGAACTGTTAACAGACAGGTGATGGAGCATTCTTCGTTGCCATATGTTATACTCACTCCTAACCAGCATCGGAGGCTTGGTTGAGGAGCCAGTATTGTGAGGGTCATTAGATGGAGTAGTCATTCTCAGATTCAAACCAATTCAATCAAGTTTCAACAGATTTAGCACAAAAACACAACAAACTCAATATGAACCAAGAAGAAACTCAAATTGAATAACCAGAAGCAGCAGAAGATCAATCTCTATAACCAATTCTTGCAAATATGCTAATTCGATCAAACTTTAGATATCGAAATAGCAGTTTCAATGATCAATTGTTAAACCGATCAATGATTAACCTGCTCTGATACCATTTGACAGGATCAGTGATCTAAGTTTGATCAATTAGAGTTGAATCGCAGCGGAATTAGAACAAGAATTAGACAAATATAGCAAGAACACAATAGATATTCAATGGAACAGTACACGGTTATAGAGAAAGAGGGTTTTCTGCAAAAGGGATAATATCATTCATGCACAAATGCTTCGGTATGGCGCCGCTAAGCTTCACAGGTTACAATTAGGTCAACATTCCTTATATAAAGGAATGTGACGTCTGCTGATGTCACTTGATAGTGACATTAACAGAATTATTACAAACAACTGAAAGTAAGCAAACTACTGAGAATGTTCACAACAACTGAGAACATCTCAGAGTATGCTAAGTACAAGATGAAACTAAAACTACTGAAACTACAAGTACTGATTACAAGAAACATAAAACTACTGATTACAAAGAACTGAAAGGAAAATATAACTACTGAAAGGAAACCATCACAACTACTGAAGAGGTCTTCTTCAGCTGTTGTGACAACATCTGAAACTTGGTCTTCAGTCTTTGTCTTCAGCTTTTGTCTTCAGACTTTGTCTTCAGTTCTTTAGCTTCAGACTTTGTCTTCAGCTTTTTCACTTCAGACTTTGTCTTCAGCTCTTTCACTTCAGACTTTGTCTTCAGACCTTGTTATCAGTTGATGTCTTCAGCTGTTGCAGACTACTTCAGTTGTTGTAATGTCTGTGGGACTTAAAGGTTTTTCTGATCAGGCTCATTGGTTCTTTTGGTCCAACAAGAACAAATGCGAATGACTGAAAAAATGCGCATCAACATTGTAGCAAATGCGCATGAACAAAAGAAATGCGGAAAAACACTTGGGCGCATGAGCAACTACAAATGCGGATGAACATACAACAAATGCGCATGAGCAAAGTACTTTAAGTGTATGTTCAGCTCTTAATGCGGATGAACTAACCAACCTGCAAATGCACTTATGCAATTATCCAGTCCCAATCCTCGATCTCACACATCCTTATCATAGATCTAACATGCTTAACATCTAGAGCAGGTATACAACCACGAAAACACCAACAATTCCTAACCAACCATGCTTATCCATCTGTTCGAAGCTTATACCTAACATCCTAAGCATCGACAGCACATAAACCACCATAAAGCACGAACATAATACCCATATGCATTTGGTAAAACATAAAACATCTGCAAAACCATTTAAACATGCATTTTTAGCCCCAAGAGGTTTAAAACACATAAAAAACCAGGGTCTAAAACTCACCTAGTGCAGCAAACAAGCAAAACTCCTCCAAACTCATGTGCATAAGAGTTCAAACACCTAAACAAGCAAAAACATTATTTGCCTAATAGGCTGCTAACCAATCCATCCCTAGAACTACATCAAATTCGCCTAGGGGCATCACAATAGTTTAGCAGAGAACCTATGGCCTTCTAACTCTATGCCACAATCCTCAATCATTTTGAAATTCTGGTAACTTACCAATAGCAGTTTCTACATCAAATGGCTCATCAATTCTTCTACTACTAACAGGCAGCTTAGCACAGAAAGCAGTAGAAATGAAAACTAGCACCAAAATCAAACAATACAGAGGCACAAGTTTGGTTTACTAGAAACAAACCCGACACTACATCGGGATCCACCCTGGCATCCTCCCGGGTCATTGTAAATACTCTAGCGCTTGCCCTCTGCCCTTTACTCTCTGTCCTCTTCTTCGCCCCGGAACTCTCGGCCCTTGGCTTCTTGCAACCCCTCCTCGCCACAGTTATATCATGTTATAGCCCCACATACCTTTGCCACGTGGCCAGGTTTCCCACACTTGAAGCATACATTCGATCCCCACTTGCACACACCAGTGTGCTCCTTGCCATATTTGCCACACTTCTTCATCCCTGAGCTTGATGGCCCTACTCTTCGGTCATCCATCCTTATCCTCTTATTATTTGGAGCGAAACCACCGTGTCCGAACCGTTTCCCTTTCCAGTTCTTGTCACCACCACCTGTCTTCTTCACCTCCACCACAGCCTCCTCCCTTTCATCATACAATCTACCCACCAGGTCTACCACCGATCGAAAGTACCTGGCCGGGCAGCAATCAAATGCCTATGGATATCAGCCGGCAACCCTTGAATGTACCTCTTGATTTTCCTCGACACCGGCGTCACCTGATCCGGCACCAGCCTCGCCATTCGTTGAACTTGGTGGTGTATTGCTGGTGGGTCATGGTTCCCGCCTCAAGCTATAGGAACTCTCTCTCTATCTTGTCTAGTTCCCTGTGAGGACAGAATTCCTCAACAATCAACTTCTTCAAATCTCCCCATCTCATCCTCCTGATAGCCCTGCTGCCCTCGGCTTGGACAATATTGTCCCATCAACACAAAGTCGAGTCAACGAATGAGTGAGTGGCAAATTTCACCTTCTGATCCTCCCTGCACTCACTAATATCCAACATTGCCTCCATCTCTCTAACCCAGCGGTGGGCAGTAGCAGCGTTACCGTTGTCATCAAAAGTAGGGGGTTTACTTCGTTGGAATGCCCGTAGCTGCATCCCCTCGCGGTTTCCCGCACCTCTACCCCTTCTTCATCACTGGAGGCTCCCCTTTCAGCATTCATCTCCTCCTCATCATCATGATCTCCCTCATTCTCCCTTCTCCCAGCAGCAGCCCTTCTCTCTTCCTCCTTTTCCTTCCTCTCATCCTCCCTTACAGCCCGGATCACCTCTGTCACGACAGATGGTAGGATCGTCTGCATGACTTGGTGAACCTCCTCCACCACTGCCTCTTTCACTGAGGCTCTCAGATTGGCACTCTCATCACCGCCCTCCAGGTGATGAAGCCCAGGCTCACCGGGAGCCGTCTCTACAGTCCTTCCCTTGTTCTTTGCGGCTCGTGGTCTACCAGCGCTACCACCCCGTGCTCCACCTCTAGAAGCCTTAGATGATCTACCTCCAGCCATCCTCTAATCAATATAAGATTCAAACACCAACACGGTCATTCAAGGTAATAGCTCAGTTTATGATAAGTATAGTAAGTCCCTAATTACAGTGGCTAGTTGTGATTAGCCACTTACTTTACTCTTCATCCCCCGAGCATTTCCTATCCTGACTACATTAGTATTCAAATCTACTAAAGGCACATAAATCAAATAGCACATGCACATAATACCTGATAACATTAAGAAAAGAATACCTAATGGCATGTAGCTACTCGGGCTGGCATCCCTCCGTTCGTCCCATTCTCAGTTTAAGTTTAGGTTTTGAAAATATTTACCTATTTCTCTTAAACTTTGGCTCTGATACCAACTTGTAAGGCCCCGTTCTCGGAGACCTCACAGTTGAACAATCATAGCATTATTATATTAAACAACACACATTTCATAGAATATTGCAGCGGAATTAAGTTAACAAAAACCATTCATTCTATTAATAATTACCGTGGTTAAATAATACATCATTGTTTTCTTGAATTACAAAAGACCTTGTTTAACTGAATTACAAAACAACAATATCATTAAAGATGAATGGATGCCAGTCTTGCCCTGACGAGTAGCTTCCCCCGCGTGCCACCCTCAGCAACAATTACCTGCCAACTAAAAATGCATAAAAGTCAGCTTTGCTGAGTGAGTTCTAGTTTTAAAATGTTTAAAATACCTTGTAGGATTTATATAAGAAAATATCATTTTCAATAAAATATTTCCTTTACTTTCGCACGAGAGCATTCATCATACATACATCAAGGTATAAACTTAATTATCTTTCATTAACTCACGTATTCGTTCGTTTCGTACATTTTCATTATCTTTCACTATTTCTAGGTCCTGTCATAACTTTACCCCCATCGTTAGGCACAAAGCCACCTCATTCTCGGGGTTAAGTGACAAGGACCCCGTTTCGTACGTATGGATCAATTACCAAGACTGATCCCCCTGTGTGTGAATCCTCATGGGTTTGCCAAGATCGCACGCTATAGTACACACAGTTGAGCTAGCAACTCTCAATGAGTTGTGAACCTCCTTCATCATTTGCTTGCAAGAATTTTCATTCATTTCTTATGTTCCTCTTCTTTATTAACATTAATCTTTCACTTTCTTTACGATAATACTTTACGCATACGAAAATAGACACACCACGTAAAGTCACATTATACATAGTATAATAAGGAACACAAGAACAGCCCAAAACATGCATCACCACAACAGACATGAACCAGCAAAACATTCCAGAACTTACCCGTTACATTCTACTTCCCAAGCTTCAAAAAAATCCTAAGTCCTTAGACAAATGCGGATGAACAGAGACTAATGCGGATGAATAATAACCAATGCGGATGAACAATAACTAATGCGGATGAACAATAACTAATACGGATGAAAGTCTTCAGAGAGTATTCCAAGTGTCCAACTAAGTGCTGGTAGAACAAATGCGAATGACTGAACAAATGCGCATGAACACTGTAGCAAATGCGCATGAACAAAAGAAATGCGGAAAAACACTTGGGCGCATGAGCAACTACAAATGCGGATGAACATACAACAAATGCGCATGAGCAAAGTACTTTAAGTGTATGTTCAGCTCTTAAATGCGGATGAACTAACCAACCTGCAAATGCACTTATGCAATTATCCAGTCCCCAATCCTCGATCTCATACATCCTTATCATAGATCTAACATGCTTAACATCTAGAGCAGGTATACAACCACGAAAAACACCAGCAATTCCTAACCAACCATGCTTATCCATTTGTTCGAAGCTTATACCCAACATCCTAAGCATCAACAGCACATAAACCACCATAAAGCATGAACATAATCACCCATATGCATTCGGTAAAACATAAAACAGCTGCAAAACCTTTTAAACATGCATTTTCAGCCCTGATAGGTTTAAAACACATAAAAAAAACCGGGGTCTAGAACTCACCTAGTGCAGCAAACAAGCAAAACTCCTCCAAACTCGTGTGCACAAGAGTTCAAACACCTAAAACAAGCAAAAACAAACAACCGAACACATAAAACACATACAAATTGTTCCTAAGGTCGAAAACCCCACAAACCGAACCAAAAATACAAAGAACACTCACCACAAGCGAGAATCAGTCTCTTCTTCTCCTTGAAACCGAGAGAAATCGAATTCAGCTTCTTTTCTTCCTGTCTCAGTCGAACTCAGCAGCAGCAGTGAGGATATGGGCGGCCATGCCCATATAAAGTGCACTTTTTGACTTTTGTGTACTTTTACACAAAACACCCCTCATCTTTGGGTTCTTTTAGTTTTCCTTCAAGATACTTTCTTTTTTTTTATTTTGACAAGATTTCGAGTGTTATATATATATATATATATATATATATATATATATATATATATATATATATATATATATATATATATATATATATATAAGTGTAAAACACACACACACCCACATTCAATCACACACAATCATGTAACACACACAAACACACACCACACACACTACGTACACACACAAACACACACCACACACCCTACGTACACACAAACATTGTTACACACACAAACACACACTACACACCATATGCGCACACACTACACACCATACACGTGCGCGCACACAACCGTACCCCGCCACAACACCACCACGCACGATCGACTAAGACATGGCTCCCGAACCAGAACGAAACCAACGAGACTAAAACAAAACGAAACGATATGAAGGTTACGACGATCGATTACCTGCAAAACGATGAGAGGGTGATGACTAACGACGATTACGTGACGAGAGGTGCTAGAACGGTGGCCGACGGCGATGATGGTCGTTCGGTTGGCAGTTGACGGGGACGGCAAAACAACTAGGGTTTTGTGACCGATTAATATAAGTTTATGTATAATAATAGAATTTACACTTTAAACCCTGAAATACTTAGGAATTAATTTCTTTTAGTTTAATATATATATATATATATATATATATATATATATATATATATATATATATATATTAAACCCTTAACTTTTTATTTCTATTTTTATTTAACCCGAACTTAAAAACGTAACACTTAACGAACCAAACTCGAAGAAATTATATATACGGGTAACGACGTGACGCAATATAATATTAGCGTGTTTAAAATTCTTGGCATGACGAACACGATTTGCTAGGTTTTCGCGAGTGATAACTTTTATATATAATAATTATAATATGTATATTATTACTCTAATATATTATTTTATATAAAATTCAACACAACAAGTTAATGATATCATTTAACGTAGTTACGAACAAATTAATTGCACGAAAAATATTTAATGTATTATTCAAATAATAATGAATTTCAGGTTAATTAAAGCATTGAGGGTGATAGATGTCACACATCACCACCACACCGCCTTTGCCACAACACTGCCACTGCCACAACATCGTCACAACGTGGCCACTGCCATAACACTACCATTACACCACCGCCCTTAACAACGCTGCCGCCGCCACCACAACACAACCGCCACCCACACACATACAACTTCTCAGCCATAACCAGAAACCATCACCACTCTCTCATACCATAAACCAGAAATCGCCCTTCCTACCAAAATCAAACCCTAACCCATCAAACCACCATTTTAGGGCTAAGATCTAAAGAAAATCGAATGAGATGAGAAACCCCTAACCTGAAATTGTTTGGTTCTATCAGGTTACGATCTTGGTCGCGATCTGGTGTGGGGTTAAAGGCTGCAGAGGAGATAGTTGCTTCTTTGGAGGTGTATCTGCATAAATGTGTTCGAGGGGCGGTGTAACGAAGGAGGGAGGCGGAGTGGTACCATTGCACAAGGAGAAAAACCAGTAGAATAGAAGTCTGATGACATGTCTTTTATTTGCTTCTTTGGAGGTGTGAAGATTCCAGTACTTAACTAAACAAGTTTGGCTCAAAATGGGTCGGCCAGACCATTCCTAACCCACTTTTCTTTTTCCTCCAATTCCGCTAACCTTTGTTAACATATCATTCACATGGAGCTATAAGTATTTCTTTAACAAACATATGATGAGATTAGGGTATCATATTTCTTCTTCTTATGTGAGATATTAAAGTCAAATCAAGTTTACTTCCAAAGCCAAGCTGATGTTCAAGTATTTCTTTCGAAGGTTAATGTGTTTCTTCCGAAGGTAATTTTGCTTCGGAAGAGTTGGTTTCTTTAGTTTGTTTTTGTTTACAAGTTCAGGGACTAATTGTGTCCATATCAATTAGTTCTGGTGTTATTGTGTTTTTCCTTTTTTGTATGGTTGTTAATAGGTTGTTAATAACCGTTGGAGTCTGCAGGTATATATAGGGTCCGAGATGATTGAGTTGATCATCCAATAATTCACAAATCATCCACAAACTTGAGTTCTCATTTTCTATTGTAATCGTTGGGGTTTTAAATTGAAGTTCTTGATCTTGAGTGAAGTTTAATTTTCAACAAGTGGTATCAGAGCCAAGGTGGAGAACGGTTCAATTCGAAGAAGGAAGTGATCTCGTCAGAGTGTAGGGTTGATCGTCTGATTGGTTCAAGATCCGTAGTTCGAAGGGCAATTCAATTGACGAAGAGAATGGCGTCAACAAGGTTCGAACTGGAGAAATTCGATGGAAAGAATGATTTCGGGTTGTGGAGGGTGAAGATGCGAGCATTATTAGTGCATAACGAAGTAGTTGATGCACTAAGGGGATAAGATCATCTTCCTATGCATTTGTCTACAGCAAAGAAGAAAGAAATCATAGAAAAGGCTCATAGCGAAATCATTTTGAGTCTTGGGGATCGAGTTCTACGGGAGGTAGCCAAGGAAACGACAGCGGCTGGAATTTGGTCTAAATTAGAGGCGCTCTACATTACCAAATCTCTGGCGAACCGTCTTTACTTGAAGAAACGGTTGTACACGTTTCAGATGAGATCCAATAAGATGATTGAAGAACATACAGATCAATTCAGTAAGTTGATCTTGGATCTTGAAACATTGAGGTTGAACTTGATGATGAGGATCAAGCCATCATATTCTTGGCCTCATTGCCTGAGTCATATGAACATTTTGTTGATACTCTCATGTATGAGAGAGAAACGTTGACAATGGAAGATGTTCTGGCTACTTTGAATTCCAAATAACTCCAAAAGAGGTCTGACCCTAAGGATGAAAAGGGTCAGGGGCTGGTAGTAAGAGGAAGGACTGAACAGAGAAATAAAAGACACAGGGGAGCATCAAGATCCAAGTTCAAGTTTAGGAGGGAATGTTTTGTGTGTGGATCAGAGAAACACCTGAAGAAGGATTGGCCAGAGTGGAAGGGAAAGAAAGTTAGTAAGTCTAGCAATAACAAGTCATATCATCATTTGTCTCAAGATGATTCATCTGAAAGCGATGATAGTGCTGATGTGTTAGTTGTTTCATCAGAAGTTGGGTCTAATGGTTGGGTGCTAGATTCTGGCTGTTCATTTCACATGTCACCTGTAAAAGAGTTCTTTAATGAATTAAAATTTCAAGATCTTGGAACTGTAAAGCTGGGGGATGAAATACAATGCAAAATAGTTGGCATTGGCTCAGTAAGTTTCAAGTTAAGGAATGGGATGCAGGTGGATCTTAAGGAAGAAAGGTATGTCCCTAACTTAAAGAGAAGCTTGTTGTCTCTGGGTACATTTGAAGGATTAGGGTATCATGTTAGTCTAAAAGATGGTAAAGCCAAGGTTGTAAAGGGTGCTTTAGTGGTGTTATCAGGCAGAAGGGTGGATAACAATATTTATCTTTTAGATGGTAAAGCCTTAAAGAAAGATGAAACCATTACAGTTTCAGGTAGTAAGGCAGCTCTATGGGATCAGAGGTTGGATCACAAAAGTGGCCAGGGGTTGATTGAGGTAGAGAAACAGCATGTTCTTGGTAAACTCAATCGGTGTGATACTAACCTAGGTGAAGATTGTATGATGGGAAAGCCAAATAAGGTAAAGAATGGTGGTAGCAAGCATTCTTCCAAAGGAATTTTAGAGTATGTATACTCAGAGCTTTGGGGTCCTTCCAGGACTGAGTCTTTGGGTGGTGCCAGGTATTTCTTGTCCATCATAGATGATTTCTCAAGGAGAGTGTGGGTCTATGTGTTAAAGCACAAGAGTGAAGCTCTTTGGAAATTTCAAGAGTGGAAGGTGCAGGTGGAGACTCAGACTAAGGAGAAGGTTAAGAGGTTAAGTACAGGCAATGGATTGAAGTTTTGTAACACAGAATTCAATCAGTTGTGTAAAGGTTTTAGTATAGTTAGGCAATTAACTTTACCAGGTATGTCTCAGCAGGATGGGTTAGCTGAGGGGATGAATAGAACCATGATTGACAAAGTGAGGTGTATGCTTTCAAGTTCTAGGTTACCACAAGAGTTTTGGGCTGAGGCTATTGTGACTGCTGCTTATCTGGTAAACAGGTCACCATTATCAGCATTGGGAATGAAGACTCCTATGGAGGGTTGGACTGGTGTCAAACAGGACTATAGTGACTTGAGGGTGTTTGGGTCTGCGGCATATGTGCATTTGAACCAAGGAACATTAGAACCTAAAGTTGTGGAATGTGTCTTTCTTGGGTACTCAAAAGGTGGTAAGGGGTACCAGTTATGGAAAATAGAAGGTGGCAGCACACGGGTTTTAGTGAGTAGAAAGGCTGTGTTCAAGGAAGACCTGATGTTCAAGGATGTCCTGTGTAGTGGTGATAATAAGTCATCTACTAGTGAGTCTGAACAAGGTGGAGTTCAAGTTGAGGTGGATGATCAAGTGGAACTTGAGGAAGGTAAGGTTCATGTTGAGGTGGAGCAGCCTAGTCCTGGTGTGGCTAGAGATAGGCCCGGAAAACATGTTGTCGTTCCTTTGAGGTGTAGAGAGGGAGCTGATATTTCGGTTATAGCATTTTTGAGTGCTGAGACAGATAGTTTAGATGAACTATTGTCTTGTGAGGATGCAGGGGCTTCAATTGAGAAAAAGAGGTGGAGCATAGCATCAGAAGCAGAGATAGACTCTCTATTCAAGGATAAGACTTGGGTGCTGGTGGATAAGCCTCAAGATCAGGAACTAGTCTCTTGTAAGTGGCTATATAAGGACAAGGAGGGTGTCCTAGAGGGAGAAGGCCCTAGATATAAAGCCAGGTTTGTAGTGAAGAGAAAGGGGGATAAGGTTTGTATCCTAAAGTTTCAAGGAAGTTCATATACCTTGATGTATGTGATGGTGTGTACTAGATCTGGTCTAGGAGATGCAGTGAGTTTGATCAGTAGTTGTGAAGTTGATCAAGGTAAAGCTCACTGGGTTGCAGCTGAATGTGTTCTGAGAATTTTGAATGGAATTGAAGAGAGTGGTATTCTCTTTGGGCAGCATGTGATAGGTAGTCCAGTTCTGGTGGAAGGTGGATTAATCATAGGATGTGTGTTTGAGGTACTTGGTGGTACTCTTGAGTTAGGGATTCAACTTGATGATACTTGTTGCTTGGATGCTTTAGGTATTGGTTGGAGTCTTGATTTGATTTTAAGGTGGAGATTATGAGATATTAAAGTCAAATCAAGTTTACTTTCGAAGCCAAGCTGATGTTCAAGTATTTCTTTCGAAGGGTAATGTGTTTCTTCCGAAGATTATTTTGCTTCGGAAGAGTTGGTTTCTTTAGTTTGTTTTTGTTTACAAGTTCAGGGACTAATTGTGTCCATATCAATTACTTCTGGTGTTATTGTGTTTTTCCTTTTTTGTATGGTTGTTAATAACCGTTGGAGTCTGTAGGTATATATAGGGTCCGAGATGATTGAGTTGATCATTCAATAATTCACAAATCATCCACAAACTTAAGTTCTCATTTTCTATTGTAATCGTTGGGGTTTTGAATTGAAGTTCTTGATCTTGAGTGAAGTTTAATTTTCAACATCTTACTATTAACCATTGATATATGTTTGCAGGTACCTCCATGTGAATCGACTCACAGGACCAAAGCTTACTTATCTGTAAATAGAAAACCCCTGCCAAAATTTTTGAAATATAAAGGCCTTGGCCCTTGGTTGAACAAAACTGGTAATTTCGTTTTTTATTGCCATTTATCACATGGGTTGTGAGATTTGGTCTTCTTTATTACTTGAAAACCTAATACAATCAAGCTGTAACTGATGTGGTCATTTGATTAACGAACACCACTTGATATGATGTCGTTGTCTTTGACAGCTAAAGAGCAAGACATCCAAGAAAAGTAAGTCCCAAGACTCCTTAGAACCAGCAGCACAAAACAGTCCTTCAGGGATCTGCTATTGTGGGTTAATGTTAGGCAAGCAACAGAATACAGTTCCTGTTGCCAATTTGGCTTCATTATAGAACTAACAACGGAAAACAGTTCTTTTCGCAGAAGATACAAAACAAACACAAGCTAATATTTTGATGTATATTTGTAAATAAATAGGTTCTAATTCCTGTTGCCATATCTGTTCTGTGAATGACTGTTTCTCATACATTACGTATTGGTATTATTGTAAGCGGTTTCGGCTATCGATTTTACGGTTTTCGACGAGATAAGATGATAAAGACAACTCGCGCCACGTAGTGGGGAATAACGATAAAACTCCCACCGCGTAGCGCGGGGGGAAAATAACTAGTTATTTAAATGTAAGACTTTGACAAAATACAAATAGGCCTCGCCCACAAAAGTTTAACTAAGAGTCTTAAAGTCCCCAAGATGATGAATCTAAACCACAAGGTTTATCCGACTTATACACTTTGTTTAAACATAACCAACTCATTTACCTGAAAATATTTTTGAAAATATAACATCAGCATAAAGTCGGTGAATCATATTACAAGACTATTAACCAACATGATTAGTATAAAAATCATCATCACAAGTTATTATATAATTGTTTTAATTGATGACAATGCTCATACCAGATATCTATGTATACAATAAAGACATTCAATATGTATGTACTCAGACATGTTTGTAACAGTTTCAGTCGTATTGTGACACAAAATCACCCACAATACTTGCCTATTTGATCAATGACACATATATTGTGTCATGATCATTTAAACCGTTGTTTGATTGATTTAATACAATCATATGCTCAGAGGTGGTTCTAACATATAGTAAGTGAAGCAATGGATTTAGGCCCTCATTTTCAAGGCCTCAAATTTAGAAGGCCACTATAACATATTTTCTATGCTATATATATCTTAGATAGTCTAATAATCATCATTGTCAAAAAAGAAGAGAAAAATTTTTGGATTAAAGGACAGAATAATTTTGTGAGTTTACTCTGTTTTTTATTCACGTAAATGGTGATTGAAATGTTAAAGAAGATGACTCATGAAGAAGATGGAATGGATGCACCGAGTTCGGGCTGAGACAAAAACCATTTATAGTTGTTATAAGTTGTTTGTTATTACTATAGGCTATACCGTTTTTTTTTACATAATTTTGTGTTGGTAAGTTTTTTAAATAAGGTTGTTCATTATTTCTATAAATATATTTGAGTAAATTGCTATTTTAGTCTCTAGAAGTTTGATGAAAATTATAGTTTCGGTACAACTGTTTTTGGTTTGTTTCAATTTCAATCCACACCACTAAACAGTTGTACCGAAACTATAATTTTCAAAGACCACCAGCACCCATCGAATAGAACACTAAAAGGGCAACCCCCTCCACCACCACTAGTATCCACCGTCTTCATTCACCCAAATCGCCATAGCCAAGCCTTAGTCCATCTCACCCAAATCATCGTACAAGATGGAACACCCACGACATAGTTGTGAGGATAACTACCAGGTAATATCCATAACCCAATCGAAAGATCAAACAAATCAACAAACCCCGAGTCTAGAATTTCTTATTTTTTCATTTTAATCTGATTTAAACAAAACCTAAATTGTAAAATGAAATGACCTTGTGATGGAAAACACAATGGCTTTCGTCTTTGCTGACTCAAATCGATTAAGGGTTCTGATGGTGGTGGTGGAATGTAGTGGTATAGAGAGAGAGAAAAAAAAAGAGATAAAGATAGGTTGGGGGTGAGGGGTCTTGAACCATGATGATGATGGTCTTGTTGGGAATGATAATGATGGTGGTGGTGAGTGGTGGTGATGGGCTTGTTGGAAATGATAATAGTGGTGGTCAGGATATGGTTTAGTTTAGACGATGCTAGATGATGATGTTGGCAAGATGATGATGATGATGATGATGGTTAAATGATAAAGATTTTTATTATTATTTTATATTTAATCATAAGGGTAATATTGTAAATTTACACTAAACTTAAATCATTTAACGGTGCTAGTGATTTGGGTGAAATTAAAACTAATTATGAAACTATTGGATTTTTAATGTAATAAACAAACTATTAAACTGAAATCGTAATTTTGATCAAACCAGATGGACGAAAATAATAATTTACTCAATATATTTTACGATAACTAACTTTCATACTATCTTTTTTCACTTTTGAATATATCCATTTTGATTACCATATAACGTTGACTCTCAATCGATTGGAAATAAACAAACTATTTTCACTTTTATGTCATTTTTTCCTATAACACTTTTAAACTATGATGTTTATAAAACTTTGAAATATACTGTTACGACGTGCTTATTTATATATATTTTTTGATGCAAATATCATATGAAACGGAGTTTTCCGTAATAATATACATGTCATTAAAGCATAAACGTATAAATAGTTAAAGCTTTTTTAAGGTTTAAATTTTTCTTAAGTTTTTTGTTTACACTTATAACATTAAAAACTCGATATTCTATAAAATTTTGAGTTTTACGTATGACCTGTTTATTTTTATCTACGTTTCGATGGGAATTATCATAACGCCCTTTTAACACAATCGGATTTTCTAAATGCTTTGTAAAATTGTTTGTTTTTGTAAGTTGCTCGACGCTTATCTCCAAATATACCAATGCAACGTGTTTTTTACCTATGTTACATATCGTCAGTGTTGTAAAACTAGGCCTAAGAAGCCGAGTACTCAGTACTCAACAAGTTACCAATCCACTTTTCATCAACTCGGTCAACATTCTCGGAATCGATCAAAATTAGTCCAACTCGGCCAACTCAGATTTTCACCATTTTTCATCGATTTTCGTTGTTTTTTCACCTATTTATGATGGATCTTTATTCTTTTCCATGAAAATACCTAGGAAGATGATAATCAAATTATTACTACGTCTATAATATTAAATAATTAATATTAAGTTTTGAAATATTTTTATTTGTGAACATTTATTCTTTTGATTTATATCGATATTCACGTATTTTTATAAATATTAGTAAGCTTATGATATATTTCTACTCTAATAAATTGGTAACTAAAAAGGACACGTGGTAACATCACATTCATCTTCACAAAAATTGTACCATTTCTCTCTTCTATCAAATAATTATATTAATTACTAATAATATTATTTTATTCTTTTAAACTTAAAATAGTTTTATAGATAAAATTAGAAATGGATCTTTACATTAAACTTATTTCTAAGGAAACATATTTCGTAAAGTAAGAAATATTTCCAAAACATCAAGCTTTTTTAATATTTTTTATAAACAAAAATTTTTGACATATTTATAATTTCCCGAAAACTAATTAAAATTGGTGTTTTAAAAAAGTAAAATTTTTATAAACAAAAATAATTAAAATTGGAAATTATAATTAAAAATTTAGAAATAATATTTTTAAAACGGTTTTTATCTTAAATTATCGTTTTATATAAAAATTTATTTTATTTAATATTAATTTATTTAACACGTGTATTACACGCCACGGATTACTAAAACTAGTTTTACATATTTATAATTTCCCTAAAACTAATTTCTTTATAAGTTATCACGTCTGAGTACTCCCCGCCTATGCCGAGTACTCACAATTCCCTAGTCGACCGACCTGACAGTGCCTAGCGAGTTTTGCAATCATGCTTATCGTAACGGGTTCCTATGGACACTATCTTGATTTTCTTTTGTTAAATACAATTTCTTCCATACATAGAAACAACTAATGCCTCTAGTCGGGTAACATACATACATGTACAACAATCCCTTTCGTACATACAAATTCTTCCATTGTGAAATGACTATTTTTATCAAAACGTTAAAGTTTTTTCACCATTTTTCTTATATTAAGTTTCAGTTATTATCAACAGCCTTGTCGTAATTTACGAGTTTGTGACGATTTCGATTTTTATATGAAGTTTCTCAGTTCTCTTTTTTCTTACCTTCAACGCTTGGATACGCAACAAAATGTCGACGTTAGCGTCTTTCACGCTTTTGCTCCCTCGCCCGCAAAGGGGGTTCTTTACACTAGCTAATTTTTTTTTCTTTTTTTTTAACAACGAAAGATTTTCTTGATCACCCAATAGAAATACATCGCAATAGCAAGGAACTAGAAAAATTTATACTAGCTAGTTATTAAATCAAAACAAATATAACAGTAATATTAATATTAATATTAAAAAAAAAGTTTTTTTAAATACATCTCTTCTTCATATTGAATAAACACAAAAGTAAAATACAAAAGAGAAATAATATGCGGTCTTCATTGGTGTCGTAGTCGTGTTCTATATATATTTTCCATCAAATCTGAATTATGCATTTATTTTTGTTGGCATCAATTTCTACAAAAGACATGTTGAATATTTTCATCGTTGTGATACTAAATTTTGATAGCCTTAACTTCAATAGGATAATTCACATCAGGTTTTACATAATTATTTTTATAATTAAATTAAAAATTATTTTTTTTCTTATTTTTTAATTAAATAATATTTTTACATATATTTATTATTACATTTTTTTCCTACTCACAATCACTTTTAAAAAATATTAAAAATTTATATAGGTGAGAAGTATCTTACCAAATATATATATATAATAGTATCATTTAACTCTCTTTCACTCACAACCATTCCATATATAAAACACATTCACAAAAATATAAAAAACTTGTTGTGAATGCTATAATTAAGAATAGAAAAGCTTCTTTTTCATAGCAAAATCTGAAGCATAACATTCAATAGATTATCTGCTCATTAATGCCTTCTAAATGACTAGTAACAAGAATAATTTTTGAATTTTTAAACTATAGATGGTTTATGAAATATATAAGTTAATCCCCCGGCTCTCCCTTGTGATGCCATCGATTACACATTAATTTGAACCCTAAAATTTTTGTTCTGTAACACTACAGTTCATTATTTTCACATGCCAGTCTAATCATCATCTTATATAATCTTTTTACTTATTTTTCACGGACATATTTTTAACACTATCATACTTATTCTTTTCATATGCAACATTATCATTTCCACATCATCACTACTTTTACTTTTATTTAATTTCTTTAATAAATAAAATAAAATTAATGCAATTAATTAGTTAAATAAAAGTTATATAAAAGGTACTTTTTAACGACTATTTTTATGGCGGCTATTTTCTAGAAACCCTATAAACACCCAAATCTCATATTCACTTCTCAAACTTCAATTTATAAATCTGAAATATGTCAAACAAACAAGGCAATATCTTTTTCATTCCATAACCACCTTCCAAGGATGTACCAAAAAACACTCCGGTTGTGGAACATGCTCACCCTATGCTGCTTGAAAATTCGCTGGTTGTCGAACCACAAAAGATGTGTCATTTTTCTTTTTCTTTTTACCTTCTTTGGTTCTTGATCATTGTTTATGAACATAGTGGATAATGCTTTGATTTCTTTGTTTGCTTGATCTTTTTAGCATTTTTGTTTTTGAGTTAAGAACATAGAATATGAACATATGATTAATTACAAATACAATACTTGGATCATATGTTAATAGTCAATTAATCATCAACACATATGGTGTTCATTTCATAATGTGTGTATACATATGAGTCACCAAATATATATAACATTAGGGGTCTTGCAACTTACAAGTGAAGAACTAGAAGTGATGAAGAAAACTATGCTTGATTATCATAGTTAAATCTTTTTGGGATGAATAAACCATGGTTGGTAAGTAGGGAATTCATGAACATTTCAAA
The DNA here is from genome assembly GCA_025506505.1 of Flaveria sonorensis. Classification (NCBI taxonomy): domain Eukaryota; kingdom Viridiplantae; phylum Streptophyta; class Magnoliopsida; order Asterales; family Asteraceae; genus Flaveria; species Flaveria sonorensis. The sequence goes on along the minus strand of CM046439.1, from coordinate 28,244,313 downwards.
GGCCTACACAAGCATGATTCAATAATACCATGAATAATAAGTTAATAATATACAGATCAATATGATTATACAGATTTTCAGTAATATACAAACAATTGGATCAGCCCGCAACCCATAGACAACGGGCATTGTTCGGTCACAACTTTTAGTGACCACACGACGACATACAAAGACAAAGGTCACAATTGAAATGACTGTACATCAAGTGGTGTTATCAAATCATTTTCTTGCACTATTCCGGCAGGAAAGGCAGCCTAGCAACACTTGTACCTGAAACACCATCAGTCGGTGTAGGTGGTGAACCAGTGAGTCCTGTTGAACTCGGTTTGGAGTGTTTTCCTGATTTCTTGTTCAACTTGTGGGGAAGAATCTGCAGCCTTGGATTAAGGTCAGTGCCTGAGTTTTCTACTGTTAGCTGATAACTTCTTACGAGCTCGAGTTGTTGAGCAATTATCTCAGAGCATCTAGGGAGCAGCTCTACAGGTTCGCCACTTGGAATCACAATATACTCTATTGCAAGTCGAACTTCCTATAGATCACCAAAATAGAAGCTAAATGATATCTATAAATGTTACAAAGATATGATGTCTCATGATTTATGCCCAAAAAGGGAGGCAATTTGATTATTCTGGTTAGAGGTGGCAAGATGGGTGGGTAAGGCAGGTCACATTATAATAAATCAAAAAGGGTGATTTTTCACATGTCGAAATGGGTAGGTTATGTTGACGTGCAAACACTTTTTGTCCATTTTCTACGATATATAAATTGTTAATCATGATTACAAAAATAATATTATCACATTAAAGAAACATGTAAATAAGAAATGATGTAGGAGGTTGTATGCATCTAGAGTTTGGGCAGATATAAACCATTTGGCAAATTAGTTGGTTTTTTTTTATTTGACCCGTTTAAGATGATAAAAAGGGGGGGGGGGGGGGGGGGGGAAGCCAAAGCAACCAATTCATATTCATATGTAAACTACTCAAAGTTACTACCTCCAATGCAGGTCAAACAAATTATTTTTCAAATTCATAACAAATACCACCTTAATGAAAAATCAATGACTACCTCTTAATGGTTCATAGCCTCTTAATGATTAAGAGGTAACCCTAATGCTGAATGGTTAAGACTTAAGAGGTAAAGCAACCAATTCATATTCATATGTAAACTACTCAAAGTTACTACCTCCAATGCAGGTCAAACAAATTATTTTTCAAATTCATAACAAATACCACCTTAATGAAAAATCAATGACTACCTCTTAATGGTTCATAGCCTCTTAATGATTAAGAGGTAACCCTAATGCTGAATGGTTAAGACTTAAGAGGTACCATTAAGATTTAACCTCTTAACCATTCAGCATTAAGATTACCTCTTAACTATTAATAGCCATAAACCATTAAGAGGTAGCCTTTTAATGACCATTAAGAGGCTACCAAATCGCCCTTAAGCCCTACAGGCGGACAGCTTGAACGGCTTAAAAGTAGCCCATGACATAATCGAGTGTTTATAATCATCTAAATTGTTTATTCAACAAGACATGAATTTTATTTTTAATAATAGATTTTACAACTGTATTTGATTTATTAAACATATTAAATTCTGTTAAATTAAAGAAAGAACAAGGATCGAGCTGACCCAGACCATTTTAGAAGACCTAAAATATTAACCATTTTGACCGTTACTCAGCCACCCATTTTGCCACGTATAGTTCTAACCCTTAAATAATGTTAATGAAATTCCAACTTAAACGTAACTGATTGTTTTTGAACTAATCATGGAACAAATCTAGGGAAAATGAACTTAAAGGAAAGGGGACAGCACCTCCAATGCATCGATTTCCTCCAATGATGGTTTTCTTCTTGGTACATCATCTTCAATCTCAATATCCATAGACACTTTTCTGAGTTGCTTTGATTTAGAACCAAATGAGTCCCTTCCAAGAATCATGCGGATAGCTTTTACCATTTGAGCCATGGTAGTTGACTGCAGTGTCAAACCATCAATAAATGTACAACTGAATCCATATATCCTGTCTGAATTAAAAGTCAAAATCATATCAAAATACCTTGATGACAAATACGGGCAACTTGTGAAATTTAGCTACACTTCGAATCCATGGGTTCTCCTTCATCTCAAAACTGGATGCTAATATAGCATCAGCATTACTTATATCATCAGTTACGTCAATTTCCTCTGTAAGCCCCATCACCATTGCTACTTGTTGTAAGTCAGCTTCCAATATCTAAAGCATAGTTGATGAAGGATGATTTTAGTTCTCATAGCATGACTTTAACTATCAATTAGAAATGTTTGAGATAGCAAATTATGTTGTAAAAGGTATTCCTAAACTTAGCGGCAGTTTCGTTCCACCAATCTATGAATGCCTTGATTTGGGGTTATGCTTTTCAGTTATCTAAAGAAAAGGGTCAAGAGTGACATAAAAAGTAGATAGAATGCAAACAGCCTCCTAATTTGTTTCATTCGCAATAAGTATGCTACTATTGAAATAAGATAATTTTGTAAACATATTTAATGCTACTTATGTATTAGAAAATAACATTTTCTTTTTTGCCAGAAAGTGTTTCTATCAACTCAACCTGTTTCACATGTACAAAATCTACCCGTTTTGACCCATAGCCCCACCTGCCCCACTTGCCTATTTGCCACCTGCATGCTAATCAACAATCATATCACATAGTCCCTTCCCAAAAATTCAAATGCAGCATTTACCATCTTGGCAGTGTTTCAAGCCAAAGTTACGTTCTTTGTCAATTACAAATCATTTAAGAGGGTAGATAACCATTGATTAACAGTATATCTTATGTTGTGAATATTAAAGGCAACTTTCAGATATTCAATCGATAGTCAAATACTTGTATTAATATCTGTTGCAATCCGATACAAACAGATTTGCACATCGTTAAACACATTTTCTTCAATCAAATCTTTACATAGAAACGACTATATGAATGTTAAGCATAGAACAAGACTGGAGGGAGTGTGGATTACCTTATACGTATAAACATAAACCGGAGTGTTTTTTCTGCTTTGTTGTTTAGTGTTTGACTTTCTGAAATTGGAAGAATGTTCTTCATCTTCCCCATCAGAATCATTCATAACGCCTTCATGAATCCGCTCAGGCCTATCTGATTGTTCATTTCTGGTGTTGAAACAATCTCTACATTCACCATTTTAGCTATCTTGTTATGTTCATCAGGTATGGATTTTTCAAAATAAAATGACATATTTTCATCTTCCTCGTCTGATATTTCAACCCGAGTGGCTTCATCAGCATGCTTAGAACCATCTAAAGATCTTTCAGCTTCAGCATCCATACGACGGACTTCAAACAAAGGAGATTTACCTGTTTCCAAACAACTTTTAAGTTTTCTTTTTGGGACAGGAGTCGGTGATGCATAGAAGGATGACTATAAACATATATAACTATATATTCATGAGTTTTGAAGCACCTGCAAGTATAGCATCCACAGTAGCATCCAATCTATGATGAACACAATACTCTGTTCTTGATATCATTTCAACAGCACATGAAAATGTTGGAGGCCCTTTCCTCTCAAGTATAGTCTTCTGCACTTTTCGTTTCCTTGCTTCATCATCACCAAGAGTAACACTCTATGCACATGAAATAGATTATAATCACTTAGCATAAGACTAACTGGAAACAAAGTAAATAGAAAAGATAAGTTGATTCATAAACCTCGATGCCGCCAACAAGAATTTGTAGAGATGGGTTTTTTATTATGCTTTCTATCGTTACTCCATGTGCAGTCGCAACAAGCTGAACTCCTCTTTGAGCAATTGTACTGGCAGCCATAGCTTCAAGCTCTGTCCCAATCTCATCAATTATAATAGTCTGAGGCATGTGATTTTCAACTGCTTCAATCATCACCTGTTCAAAAAGCCATGAAAATTATGGGATTATATTACTTACACATTACAAGAATATTTGCAACTTGCAATATAGAAAGCATGATATAAAGTTCAAAACACACACATTGTGTTGCATATTAACATTTGGAACTTGCATCCTTCTTGCACGGCCTATGCCCGAATGAGGGACATCCCCATCACCTCCTATCTCATTGGAGGTATCAATTATGACAACACGCTTCTTTCGCTCATCTGCCAACATTCTAGCAATTTCTCTACAAGGATAATTGCAAACATATTGCGTTATTTATTGCTGAAGATTCGATGTAACTACATAACAATAATCAAAGTTCTAGAATGAGGTGATGGAGCAATCTTATATACACTTTGATTCACAATTGAAACTACAAATCATTCAACCAATTGAATGTACAAATTTTCTAGCCTATCTAGCATGGACAATGATCATGGATTGCAATACTAAAAGATTAAGAACATAATATACCTAATTAAGGTTGTTTTGCCAACTCCAGGTGGACCAATAACCAATATGGAACCTCCACCTTCAACCAAATCACGAACAATTTCCGCACTACCAGATACAGCTCGGCCCACACGGCAGGTGAGACCAATTATTTGCCTTTTACGGTTGCGAATGGCACTTATTCGGTGTAGAGAACGATCAATTCCTGATCGATTGTCGTCCGAAAATTCACCAACCTTAAAAGAAAGAAACAAGTAAATTACACACATACACTAGCATTATAATACTATAAGGTCTTTATCAATCTTATTCCCAAACATGACAAGAAAAGTAAAAACTTTAATATAAAACTGAAATTAATGCTCTTGCTAATTAAAGATCACACACAAACAAACTTTATAACTTTAAAATAGTTGTGTTGGCATATGTTGACAGTTTATTTAGTTATCATCTCCTTCAGAGTTCAGACAGACTATAACAATGTCATCATATAAATAAATATTCAGTAATATTATCATCAATCTTTTTCTCTACTGAATTAAAAGAGAAACCTTTGAAATTGCATGATGCAGATCTTCCAGCTTTACAGGCTCATCAGAGATCACCCAGTCTCCAGATGGAAATCTAGCAAGCGGCTGTCGACCCAAATCCATCACAACCTCAATTATATTCCCAAATTCTGAATGCTCAAACAGCTTGTTCCTCATCCTCAAAGGCACCAATTCAAGAAACAAATCAAGCCCCGAACCCACATGCGATTGAGACGTAGAAGTCGAATTCGACGAAGGAGACACCGACCCATTTCCGGTCGACGACCGATCTCTCGGCCGGCGAACTTCCGGCGACCGGATCGACGGCGACCCTGTCGCCGAGATCCTCCCACGACGTGTTCGACGAAATGCTCCAGAGAACGAGCTTGAAATTTTGGAGCATTGGAGGTAAGCAAAGGTCGATGACGGAATCTTGTTCACTGATTGCCATGAAGTGTTGAGATCAACAAGCACAAAGTGCGAATTCAAAGCACTCATGGTGTTCTTAATGTATATTTTTTGGTTGTACAATCAATCAGGTGTTTGTTCGTGCGTATATATACGATGGAATTGCAGATGGGTGATGGATATTTGAGTGAATTTGTAGGCGAAAGTTGAATTGAGTAGAGGTTAGAGATGAAAGGGAGAAGATTCGAGGGTAGATTCGAGTTGCATTGAATAGTAGGAAACAGAGAGCAAGCAAAATACGACAGTTGAAGCCATCCACGTGTTTGGGGGAAGAGATGAACACCACACATCTTCTTTGTTGTCTTGCTTCTCATCTTTTCTTTTCTTACTTTCTTCTATTTTCCCCAAAATGAACACCACGTATTGGGTACCGCCCGATTAACTTGAAGAAGTAGAATACATTTATTCTCATAATTTTTTTTTGTATTTTTAAGGAAAACCAATTCATTTTCTTAAGCGTCATATCAATTTCTTTGTTTTAGTTAAATTTTCTTAAATATTTTCTTCTTAAGATGTCATTTTAGTTTTTCTACTTTATCAAATTGTCTTTTCAAATTTGTATTTATATATCATATTTTATATAAAAAAACTAAAGAGTAAACTTCTTGTTTGCTCCTTATGATTTTGATACAAAATAACATTTTTCATTTAAAGATTTTAAAAATATTCATTTTACTTCCTATGATTTTCAATTTTTCTCATTAAACTCCAACACACCAGCTTTATTTTTTTTATTACTTGTAAAGGCATTTTGAATGTAAGGGACTTGTTATGTAATTTAGTTAACTTATGTAAGTTACCTACAACCACCCTCCCACTTTTGACTTCTCTTCCCCTCCATCTGTCACCACCAGCTACCGTCAACAGCCACCAACATCAGGTCATCTTCCACCACCCGACAAGAACTCGTTTCCGGCCACCACCTAACAACAAACACAACTCGACCATCGTTCACCCCTTTCCCGCAAAACCCCATTTTAGTAACACTATAGGATTGTGAACCCATCCATCACCCCAGCCGCGATTAGAGTTTCCACTGCCACCACCTGTTGCGTACCAACATCACCATCACCACCGTCCATCTCCATCCTTAAAACTCTAATTCCAAACCCTTGTTACGACTATCTCCAATAAAGGTTTTTATGGCTTGTGATGGTATCCATCCCTAAACTTGAACCTAAAAGCCATCCACCACCGCCACCACCTGCAACACACTACCGTCAGTATGGTCTCGTCGGAGGACTCGAGGAGTAGGTCCTTTTGGTGGTTTGTGATGGCGGGACGTGGTAGGGTGTTATTTTTTTAGAGATTGTTTGGAGGGGCAGCGCCCCAGTAGCAGGGTCCAAGGGGCAAAGCCTTGGCTGGGATCAAGCTGAAGGCCGATACGAACCGCAACAGCAAAAGGTTGCAGACCTCAACGTAAGAAAAGGTGACGCAGACTACACTGTATCGTTGACACAAGTCAGTAGTTATACACGTGGCTGGTGACTCAACAACGATGTCGACCACAACGTATCGTTCTGCGGTGACTCACAGCGATGTGCACCACAACGTATCGTTGTGCGGATCACAATATGGGGCGGTTCAAAGGGCGAATAGGGAGCTAACGCGTGTCCCTATTGACCGCCCTAAGGCGATGCGGACCACAACGGGTCCTAATATGGTCCTATAAATAAAAACTTGAATTCAGCTCTTTTATTCATAACATATCACCACTCTCACTCTAAAATTGACAATTGAAGCCATTTGAACATTTCCAAGCTCTCAATTCATGTCTAGTACCTTCGTGTAAGGTTTATGTTCGGTTTAGTTATTATTTTGGTTTGGGAATAGGGTTTGGAGCTCATGACTAGGTTATAAAGTAGGTAACATGGTCTTAGATTATGCATAGCTTGATCAACTATCCTTAAACTATGATTGGTCACTTAAACCTAACTTTGGTGATGATTAACCATTTTTCCAATCCTAATTCTAGTTTATCGTCTAAGCATGTCTTGATAATCGATAGGATCACGGATTACTATTTCTCTCATATCCAATACCAGACTTATAGCTCAGGTGAGTTATCATGATTAATTTTATAATGTACAATATACTCGCCTGGTCAGCTAGTAATAACGAGAATGCCATGATATGCAGTATGTTGGTAGGAGTATAATAGGATCGTTCATACTTAATGGGTGTTATAAAACTCAATGAGGAGTTCTAGAACCCAAGGGTTGGGGGATTCATTGGGCGGGGGTGCCTAACGAGGTGAATGACCCTATAGGACGGTTATGTTCTTGTAACACACCCATCCTTAGCTAATTGACAAAACTCAAATTTGTTACGTTTAAATATTAGTACTCAAATATGTCATTTCCCCAAACGACAAGGACCATTTGTGTAACTAAGCAATTTTTTATATTAAAAGTTAAAGAAAATTACAAAAATGGTCCCTGTGGTTTAACCATATTACAAGTTTGGTCCCCAGATTTTAAAAATTGCAAATAAAGTCCAAACATTTGGGAGTTCATTGCAAATTCAGTCCCCACCGTTAGTGCGTGCTAGTTTTTAACGATCTAATGACTAATTACTGCAATATGATCAAACCATAAGAATCAATTCTGTAACTTTCTCTAAAAGTTAAAAAAAATGAAAAAATCAATTAAAATTTAAAAATATTAATAAAAATATTAAGAAAATTGCAGAAAACAATTTTTTTGTTTTATTTTTTTTTTTGGCAATATAAAACAGAAAACTCACAAATAAAGTATATAGTTTGTACTATATCATCAATTTGTTTTGTTCTATTAATTAAATTTCGTAAATAATGTGACTGATTAGTTTTAAATAGATCAAACGTGTATGTGTGTATATATCTATATCTATCTATATATATATATATATATATATATATATATATATATATATATATATATATATATATATATATATATATATATATATATATATATCGAATTTACTTACAAAAACAATCAAGTACTAACTTTAAGAATTTTAAAACTTATAAAGGTTTCACAACTGGATTTTTTAAATTCAAAAAAAATTGCATAATTTTCTTAAATTTATTTTTTATTTTTTTGAATTTTATTTGATTTTTTAATTTTTAGAGAAAATTACACAATTTGTCCCTATGGTTTGATCATATTGCAGATTTAATATCCAGATTGTTAAAAACTAACTGACTCTAACGATAAGGACTAAACTTGCAACAAACTCCCAAATGTTGAATTGTAATTTTAAAATTTAAAGACCAAACTTGCAATATGATCAAAAAACATGGATCATTTTTGCAAATTTCTCTAAAATTTATAACCGTATTATTATTAGAGTTAATTACAAATATAGTCCATGTGGGTTATGTAAAGTAATAGGTTTGGGTACTAAGCAAACAAAAGTAACAAGTTTGGGTTTTGCAATTTTAATTTGTAACGAGTTTAGGTATTAACACTAACTTTTTGTTAATATTTCTGTTAAGTTCGAGGGTGTTCTTGTAACTTAGTTAATCTTATATATAAATCATTTAAAATATTGCATTTAATAATTCATCCCCATCCCCCACCCAACCGAGGCCTTTTTTCTCTACTCTAAAAACCCAGACTCTCCACCGCCACCGTCACCTCTTCATATGCTATTTATTCATAACCAAATTGGTGACGGATTCAGATTTCAAGCAACCTCTGATTACCACCACTACCACCACCTCTTCTCTCTTGCATCCATGAGCAACCCCAAACACAACCTTGTATTTCTAGATAACATGAAAACTAAACAATCCAACCCTTCTCCTCTATCTTCTTCCGATTAAAGGTTTTTACATGCAAGCGGTGGCCCGAAACAAAAGGAATAATGGTGGTGGTGCTTAGCAATTTCTGAGCCAATAACGACCAAGGAGAAAGCTTGGTTGGGTGGAGATCTGGAAGGTGGTGTTGCTTGCACAAATAGCTCCTGGAGTTATAACCTAACATAAATAACCCTTTTAAATAATATTTGAGCAAGTTATAAAAATAGTCCTTATTAGGTTATTAAAGTCATTTTACTTAAACTTAACAGAAATATTAACGTTGCATGAGCCATACACAACGTATAGGTGTCGGTGGACCTACACCCTTAACCTATACGCCACTAGGCTATACGTGGCATATAGGGCCATACGTGGCGTATAGCCTGCTTTATTAACTCCTAAGCATTTGATTTCAAATTATTTGACACGATGCAAGATTCCTTTGGGAGATATATAAACGCATTCACTTGTCCTCAAAATTCATTCATTTTCTCCGTAAGTAACGTTTGATACTTTCGTTTCGTGAAAATCTCAACTTCCCGATGGCACGAATCTCAAATGTAATCATTCGTGATGGATAGTAATCATACGTTTAATCTACTCAAAACATATTATCACAAGAAATTAGTGTTATGTGGTTCAACGTTTTCTTCTAGCATATAATTTACTCAAAAAACAATTTATTCTTATTTCACTAAGTATTTACATACATATATACATATATCAGAATTGGATACTTAAGAATCATTTCAACTGAATCGGGTTCTATCGATGCTAGTCGGTTACGATTGAATAATTTTCAAGATTTTTTATTATAACCGACTAGTATCGCAGAACTCGAGTTAGTTAAAATGATTATTAAGTACTTGAGACATTTTGTGTACATAAGTAAGTATATAAATGAAGTGAGAGTTATAGTTTACCCGAAAAATTATTTTGAAGAAATAGTTGAACCACATAACCCTATTTTCTTTCAAAAAAATCACACGTATCGTATAGTACCATACACCTCGTATAAGACTGCCACGTACAAACTGCTTTTATAGTACATCTGAGACCTGTACGTTGCGTGTAAGCCCATACGTTGCGTATAGGGCTCAGACGTACTATAAAAGCAGTTTGTACGTAGTACGAATATAAGCTACATATAGCACCATACGTGGCATACGTGGCAAGGCTATATGTGGCGTATGGGCCCATACGCTGCGTATAGATATCAGACGAATATCTTATACGCAACGTATGGGTTCATACGCCACGTATAGGTTGTACATGAGAGTTTGGTTTCTATCAAATTTGACAGGTCACAATATTCCATTTCAAATATATAAATGCATTCGGTCTTTCAAACTTATGAAAATATTAAACTTTTGTTTCTCTTAAGAGAGTTTCGCTTAAAATTTCACACGTTTTTATTCGTTCACTATGTCGTTTTGGGAAAGTAATTATTTTTATAGTGAATATTCATCTAATTATTCAAACGTTTCGTATATGGCGGAGAGCAATCAAGTGTCACACCCCGACCGATGGCGGAATCATCGAGGCGGACGAATGTGAATCGATTGTTCATAACACATGGAATTAAATAAGTTGAAATAATATTGAATGCCATTTTCATTGTCATTTTCATTGAATAACACTAATCAAGTAATACATTACAATAAAATATAAAATCAAATCAACATAATGAAATTGTCTTTAATTTTGACCAAGTACATACCCTAAATGTGCATATAAAAGTCCACTAATCTGCATTTCTGAAATCATGTGAAAAAGTAACGAGTCAGCTAACGAATTAGCCGGTGAGTAAACACAGGTTTGAATACATATATAGATGATTAAAATGATTGAAAACAATTCAATTCATATGGCAATGTCAAGACTTATTATGCAATAATGTAACATAAAAGACAAACCAACACAATCAAATCTATTAACCGACTTGACTCGGTCGGCAGACGAATCCTTATAGAATGAATAATCCCGGTTCCAATCACCATGCGACTAAACAAATGGGTTGGGTTTGTCAAACCAATCGATCTATAATTGTTACCATGGTTGCAAGAATTAATGATTGTGTTATCATCAAGTTATCTAACTATGAACACATAATTGCAAGTAATAACATATCATGTCTTGAATTGAATTTTGAAATAACATAACAATGAATATCAATGATTGAATATTGAATCACATAATTTTCCCAAAATACAAAACACATAAAAAGAGATATAAATACTCACATTGATATTAGAATATAATTGATTTGAATATTAGAATGTGAGAAAGGACACCAATGGTTTTCCTCACGGTTAACCTATGAGTGGAGTCTTAAATTAGAATAATAATATGATTTATAGATTAGATAGGGATTAGGGTTCCAATTAAGATTTAGGGTTTTACAAATAGTTTAAAGATAATGTAATAACTAAATAAAATAGAATAATTTATCAAGTAATTAGGGTTGAAAATAATAGTGAATTGTAGGACCGTGTGAAGGGTGATCAATACAATCAGTCTCACAATGAGGAGAGATTTAGAACACTTAACAGTTCAAATGGGGAACTGGGTTTGAGTGAAATGATACTAAGAACACAAGTAAGTAATGAGACAGAACTAAGAACACAACAGAGAAGTATGGTTTTCAAGGATGCTTTATATTGCTCTCAAGTTCTATTACAAGTGTTACAAAGCATAAAAGAATTATAAGGACCTGAGACACTTTATACTACATCCTATAACCGTCAATACTTAGAAAGACAGTTGGAAGCACTAATCTAGACAACAAGATCAATGTAGAGTCAAAAGGCAGATTGCCTTTTGACTAGTGACTATGACATGTCATAGCTCACATCCTTTTCTAATATAAAAAGGTTTACAGGTACAATAGTAGGAGATTACAGACAAAGACTTTAATCTACAGTTTACAAAAGCATGGACTTTTCACCAACTTATATAAGTTGGTGAGTCTTCAGAGTTGCAGCGGAAAGTGTGTCAGCTTTATGTATAGTAGATCAGAGAAAGCATGTCTTCTCTGTCTTCAGAAGCAAACAGTCTTCATAGCAAATTGGCTTCGGAAGACTTTGTCTCTAAAGCTTCAGAAGAATTCATCTTTGGCTTCGGAAGATTTGGACTTTGGCTTCAGAAGATTTTACACTTAGAGTATTTTCTATGGAGAGTGTAAAACTTCCAAAGCAACTTCTACCTTGTACGTCCAGTGCATGCATGCAGGAAGACCTTTGGTTGTTTTGGCTTTTTTGGTTGCATCAGTCTTATAATCTTCTGATATTACCTTACAAACTCCCCCTAGGCTGATGCTATCAAAACAAAGAAGTTCTTCAGATGTTGACAGTCCTCATTAGGATCAAGACCATGCCTCTCTTCATCGTCTGGTCAGGATCCCTCAGACTCTCATAGTATCTTCTCATGTCATAGAGATCATGTAGAGGAAGATCAAGCATGTATTGCCAGAAGTCGACATCTTGACCTCCTTGATCTATGATGACATACCATCTGTCCGGATTAGCAGCAAAACTCTAAGACAAGATAGGTCTTCCAATTGCAAGAGGCTCTACTTAAATAGGAGTTGGTTGAGCAGCCTCTTCATGCACTATCTCATGATGCTCTAACTTATCCTGAGATGTGGAGGTGGATGCCTTGGTCTTCTTCTTCTTTGAAATACTTTTTTGGCCATCCTTTTCCTCCTCTTTGAAGTTTTTAACTAAGAGGACTGGTCTTTAGCACCAGATTATTCTATTGTATCTCTCTCAGTTGGGTTCTCTTCTCTCACCGGTTCAGAAGGACAGAGAAAAGGACAATGCTATGGATCAAAAGAAGAAGTTGGCTGAGATGCAGCTCTAGGTTCAGGTTGTGTTGTCTCATGGGGTTCAACCATCACCTCAACTTCAGGTTGAGCTGGACTTGTGTGACAACCGGTCAAAATCAGGTCAACGCAACTCAATTCTGTCAGATAATAATAACGTTTATTTATTCATTCTGACACGTTTGACTATCAGAAACCTTGACCCGTGTTTCATGCGAACCTCGTTGTCAGTTAACTGTTTGAGACTAAAATTAAATTAATATATAATAATAATAATAATAATAATTATAATAATAATAATATTATGAGATGATTTGTTGGTCTTGCATGCAAGCCAACTCATGAACCTACACTCTATGCACACTCATATATATATAACCTTGCATTATTATCACTACACTCACACTTCACATTTTCACACACACACTTAAAACCTTTCAACTCCCTTTTCTCTCCGTCTACCCCCCCTCCCATCGGTCCCCTCTCCACCCGAGAACCATCACCGCCACCGTCTCTTTCCACCACGGTGTGCAACACCGCCGCCAACCGCCACTGCATCAACAACCACATCCACCAACCGCCACTTCACCATCGCCCACCAACACCACCACCGAAACCACCACCCGTCACCACCCCTTCCACCGCCGAGACCACCGACGCACACCACCACCCTCGCGACCGCCAACCAACCAACTGCCACCATCCACCAACGAAGCCACCCCCACTACCCGCACCAGTCCGCGACCATCACACCAACTCGTCACCCCGTCACCTCGAACAACCAAACCCCACCCCTTTTGACCACCGCGAGCATCACCACCACTATAAGAAACCTTTATCACCTTTTACTCAAGTCAAGAACGTGAGAGTTCCAAATAAGTTCTTCGTTAGGAGCTTGAGAGTGGAATCGGGTCTTGAAGAATCGTGAGCTAACGCTAGAAACCTTTGGTTTAGGCTTGAGGTATAAATATTTGGATTAATTCATCTATATATGTTCATGCATGGATGATCAAGATGGAAATCTTGATAAAATATGATTCACCCGCTTAGATGTTCTTGAAAAAGTCGATATTTTGTAGATAATGGCTTTTGATTTGATTATAATCTGAAAATTAAGTGTTGTTATAGTTTTAGTTGAGGAAATCTTGATATTTGTATGTTTTGGGTTTGAAAGAATGAGTTTAGATATATGTATATGGTTATGAATGTTTGTGTAGACGAAAAGGTATATTGATTATGGTTTACAAGGATTATTAGTTAAAACATAGAGAAATGGATAATATTGACATTTTAAGAACCCTTTGGATGAATGAGGACTTTGAACAAAATGAAAAGATTAGGCAAGGAGAAATGGATGATATTTGTTAAATATAACATCTCTAGGAAAATGACTAAGTAAAAGTGTTAACAGAATAATCAAAACACAATTAGAAAAGTTTCAATGAAAAGTTTGATTAAAATAAGTAAGACTATACTTAAATTTGACGAAGCGTTGTAAAAAGAAAAATTGACTAAAATGACATCTTAAAACTTCAAGACTTTTGCAAAACAAATATTAAAAATTATATATATTTTTACGGATAGTTTATTATTATTAAAAGTAAACGTATATGAATATATATTTTTAAAACATCAAACATAAATTAAAGTATTTTAAAAACTTATCAATATGAGAATTCATAAATGATATTATTTATCAAAAAAATATCTATAAAGTATATTTATACATCATTTATGATAACTTTAAATTAATTTACAAAAGAAAAATTATGATATTTTGAAATAAAATTCATTGAGAATCAATATAAAACAGATAGGTAATTAATTAGAATTTCATGTCATAAATGGTTAGTTAAAGAAAATGTGATAGTCTTATTAAGAAACAATTATAGAATTAGGAATGAACTACGATATTATTAGATATTAATAAGTTTAAATATACGTGTTAAATGATTTATTAAACATATTAATCATCTTTTCCTATAAGAAAATGTCTAATAAATGATAACCCTTTTAAAATATGAAATGATTTCTTAAAAACATCTACAAACAGTTTTAAAAGCGTTTTTATCGATAAGAGTCAAATAAGTTGGGTGAATAGCATTATTGAGCAAGCTTTTAGATTATTAAAAGTAAGTCTTTCACGTTTAGGATCGTGATTAGACCGGTGCAAGACGCCTAAATCTGAGATTTGATCACAACGAAGGTGAGTACTTCGGTCCCATTTTAAATATTGTTTTATTTAAACTGTTTTGGGGGAAAGCATGAATGTTAAATTATTTTTTTATATATGATGGGTAAACGAGAATAATATATGTTATGACGGTATAAGTTGAGGCAATAGTATCGGTGAATACTATTGGGCTCTAAATCCCCCCATAATCATTAACCTCGGGGAGGCCGCAGACTATTTGGTAGATCTATCGGGTTAGAAGGGCCGCTCTCGTGATCAGTCGCGCTGGTCAGGTTGTAGCGAGGGAGTTTATATGTCTGGATAGTTGTGGGGCAACGACGTGTTTTTTGGCTTGATTATGGACTTATGACCTGAATTAATCATAGTACCTAGCTAGTCTATGTTGAGTATATTATCTCACTACATTATATAACTTGTCTTGAAAACCGAATAATGCAATTTATGAAAACCCGAATGCTCACCAACTTTATGTTGACTTGTATTTTCTCATGCTTTTCAGGGTTATAGGTATGCTCGAATTGGGAAATGATGGAAATGTGTCTTTGGAAAGGCCAGACGTTTTATGTTGACTACTTTAAGTCTTTTAATGATGAACTTGTTGTTTCGCAAACTAAACATGTTATTGTAAAAAAATGTTTTGAATTTCTTGTTATGTAAAAGTTGTCAACTTATTAGATATTAACGTTTGACTACGAACATTGGAATAATTCCAACTTCCGTTATCACCACGTCACGTGACTTTCCGCTGCGATTTTCGGGGTGTGACAGAAGTTGGTATCAGAGCCAATGGTTATAGCGAACTAGAAAAGTTTTCTAAAGAGAAAAATCTAGACTATAACCTTTAAAAGTTTTTAATATTCCAAAGACATTTCCATCTTTCAAGCATTACGCTAGGCTAAGCATAGAGCTGACCTAAGTTATACCTAATGCTAAGAATTTAACTATACATTTAGTATAGATTATGTTAGATTAATAAGTGCAGGTGTATTATTCTTCTGTAGATGTCTGATCGAGTGGGCAAGGAAGGTTTACATGGTGTTAGCAGCAGCACAGAGGGTCCGTCATCACCCGTATCCACCATGCCATGGTATCACCCTTCTTAGCCATCATTTGCGGCTACATTTTACCCGGGCATGGGGGACTTGGGAACGGATGGATATCCGAGTCTGATGATGAGCTTCCTGCACCTATTGCAGCTACACTTGAGCCAATTCCTGAGATTCAGACTGAGGATGAGCTTGAGGATCAGGCTCAAGGTGATGACGAGCCAGTTGGTTTGGCTCAAGGGAGTGATATCCCGACCGCAGTGACACCAGTTGCACCTATTTCTCCTATGAGACACCCACCGAAGATTCTGTTGGTGTACGAGAGGAGAAAGCGGAGGGAGTCGAAGAGAGTGATTACTGATGATGAGTGCCTGCATGGAGAGCCTGCACCCAAACGGGCCAGATTGTTTGACGAGCAGTGGAGCTGGATTATGGATACGATGCGAGGATCGGCCTCGAGAGATGAGATTCCTTCTACCTTTGAGGTGGAGAAATCATCTACTACTCCACGTGGGATTTCTATTAATGGTGAGCCTATTGAGCGTGTGGTGGCTACCCTGACAGCTTAATGCATTCATTATGAGAAGGAGCTACTTGGAATGAAGAAGAAGCTGAGGATTCAAGACGAAGTGGGCCAGGCTATGGATGGGAGATTAATAACGATTGAAGAAGAGAGGGTGTTAGAGGAGAGTGCACTGAGTCAGATCCATTTCAGAGTGTCAGATCTAGAGACTAGTCTTTTAGAGACTAGAAACAGATTGACTCTGACGGAGCAGAGGGCTGATGCTGCTGAAGCATCGTTAGTGGTGGCCCAGCAACAAGCGATAGTGATGGGAGAAAGAATGGAGACTGCCGAAGCAGCGTTAGTGGTGGCCCAGCAGACGGTACTGATGGGAGAGAGAGTCGAGACTGCCATGGCAGTGGCCACATTCTGCATGATGATGATTTCTTACTTGATGCACATGAGCAGTGGAGCACCAATTCTAGGTTAGAGGACGGGTTCAAGCCGGAGTGCTTGAGTATTTTGATCAGAACTTAAAACTCATTTTGATGTTATTTTGTGTTGGCCCTTAAACTAATTATTCTTTTGATGGTTGACTTGACTTTTGATTTGGGCACTTGTGTATGAATAATCAACTTGTTATTTTGAACTTATTATATATTATTATTAAAATTATGATTACTGAATTGGGAAAAGGATGTTACATGTGTGACTTGGAATAATGAATTATCGATTATTATAAGTCTCAAACATTAAACGATAACTAAACCCCTTCTTCCCTACCTGGATAGCAGAACTTTAAACATGCCACCTAGAACACGAAATACGTCATCAAGCGGAAACCCTAATTTACCAACTACCGCTGAAGAATTAGCCCAGATATAGCACATATCAAATAAGCTTTGGAGCAACATGATGCTAACATAGCAGCCGGATCAAGAGGTGGACATGGAATGGCTAGTAATGGAATGGGAAACGGCTCCAACATCGGTTTAGGTGTTGGTGCAAACAATGGTTCAGGTCTGAATGGAAATCCAGGCAGTTCATTTGGTGGACAACCTCAGGGATGTTCGTATAAGACATTCCAAGGATGCAATCCAAGAACGTTTACTGGTGTTGAAGGACCACTGGATATTGTCTGATGGATAGAAAAGATGGAAGCTGTTATAGCTATAAGCAACTGTTCTGATGATCAAAAGGTCAAGTACGCAACCTGTTCTTTCTAAGATGCAGCGTTGTCTTGGTGGAATTCTCAACGTCAAATCTTGGGGAATGCCAATGCTTATGAACTCACCTGGGAACAACTAAACGAGATGATGCTTCGTGAATATTGCCCTCGAAATGAATTGCAGAAAATCGAGACAGAATTCTGGAACCTCACAATGGAAGGTGCTGAGATACGAGCCTACACTTCTAGATTTAACAATCTTGCCAGATTGGTATCCCGAATGGTTACACCGGAATATGTCCGAATCGAGAGGTATATTTGGGGATTAGCACCTCAAATAAGAAGCAATGTTACGGCCTCGAACCCTACCACCATTCAAAGTGCAATAGCCATTGCATTCGCTGACTGATGATGCGGTACGTAGTGGGACACTGATCAAGAGAGACGACCACGGAAAAGGAGTAGTGGGAATTGAAAAGAAGACTGTCAAGTTTGAGAAAAGGTCATTTGATAGGAAAAGAAAGTGGTTCGGAAGTTCCAGGAAGCAAGCAAATGTCAAGAAAGGTTTCAATCAAGGGTCTGAACGAGCGTATGTCGCAACTGCTAGCAATAACAGGCAAAATAAAGAATTTCAAGAGAAATGCAACAAGTGTGGATATTTTCATGGCGGCGAATGTAAAGTCTGCACTCGTTGTCACAAATTTGGACACTTAAGTCAAAATTGCCGGACTAAACCTAATGTTAAAATGACGGGAAATGATCGTGCTTGTTTTGAATGCGGCGTCATAGGGCATTTCAAGAAGGATTGCCCGAAATTAATGGGCCCAAGACCAGAGGAAGAGCCTTTGAGATGAATGCTAGAGATGCACGTCAGGAACCGATAGTGGTCAACGGTACGTTTCTTGTTAACAATCAGTATGCTTCTGTTTTGTTTGACACTGGTGCTGATTTAAGTTTCGTATCCAAAGAGTTTGAGTCATCATTAGGTGTAAAACCTTGTAAGTTAAATAAGAAATAAATCATCGAATTAGCTAACGGGAAGAAAATAGAATCAAGCGAAGTAATTAAGAATTGCACCATACAACTTAATGATCGTCCCTTTAGCATTGATCTATTACCTGTCAAACTTGGGAGTTTCGATGTAGTCATCGGAATGGATTTGCTTTCTCGAAACCATGCTGAAGTAGTAGCTATGAAAAGATTATACGCATACCAACACTCGACGATGAAGTTTTAATTATTCAAGGAGACAAAGGAAAGCCTTCCTTAAGAAATGTTAACGTTATGAAAGCTTACGGATATCTAAGAAAGGGACATCCAGCTTTCTTAGTAAAAGCTGTGGACATCAAGAATGAGAAGCGGAAGATTGAAGATATTCCGATTGTATGAGAGTATTCAGAAGTATTTCCTGAATACTTACCGGGTTTACCTCCACAGAGGCAGATTAAGTTTCAAATTGATCTAGTGCCTGGATCTGCACCTGTAGCCCGATCGCCATATCGATTAGCGCCTTCTGAGATGCAAGAATTGTCGAAACAACTACAGGAATTATTAGATAAAGGATTTATCCGACCAAGCTTTTCTCCTTGGGGAGCACTGTTTTGTTTGTTAAAAAGAAGGACGGATCATTTATAATGTGTATTGATTACCGAGAATTGAATAAACTTACCATTAAGAATCGGTACCCATTACCAAGAATTGATGATCTGTTCGATCAACTTGAAGGATCCTGTTATTATTCAAAAATTGATTTACGATCCGGTTATCATCAATTTCTGATAGCAGAAGAAGATGTTCCGAACACAGCCTTTCGAACGCGCTATGGTCATTAGGAGTTTCTAGTAATGTCGTTTGGTCTGACCAACGCACCTGCTGTATTTATGGATCTCATGAATAGGGTTTGCAAACCTTACTTGGATAAGTTTGTGATAGTGTTTATTGATGATATTTTAATATATTCACAATCCAAGGAAGAACATGAGAAACATCTCCAACTTATTTTAAGCATACTAAGGGAAGAGAAGTTGCATGCAAAATTCTCCAAGTGTGAGTTTTGGCTTCGACAAGTTCGATTTCTCGGACATGTTATATGAAAAAGGTATCCATGTGGATCCAACTAAGATCGAAGCAATCAAAAATTGGGAAGCACCCAAGTCCCTAACGGAAGTACGACAATTTCTAGGATTGGCCGGCTACCATCGTAGGTTTATTGAAAATTTTTCAAAATAGCACAACCACTGACCCTACTAACTCGTAAGGATAGAAGAACAAGCGAGTGCTGATCAGGAAGAAGCATTTCAACTATTAAAACAAAAGCTATGTAGTGCACCTATTTTCACTCCCTGACGGAACTGACGGATTCGTAGTATATTGTGATGCTTCACGATTAGGTCTGGGATGTGTATTAATGCAAAAAGATAAAGTGATTGCCTACGCGTCGAGACAATTAAAGTGCATGAAAAGAATTACACTACCCATGATCTAGAATTAGGAGCGGTAATCTTTGCTCTAAAATTTGGAGACATTACCTCTACGGAACCAAGTGTGTTGTATACACCGATCATAAGAGTTTACAACACATCTTCAATCAGAAGGATCTAAATATGAGACAACGACGATGGGTTGAATTATTGAATGGTTATGATTGTGATATTAGATATCACCCGGGCAAGGCTAACGTGGTTGCGGACGCTCTCAGCAGAAAAGAAAGAGAAAACCTCTACGCATGCGAGCGCTAGAATTAACCATATATTCGGATCTTGTTACTCAGATTCGCGACGCTCAATTGAAGCATTAAAGACAAAAATTTGGAAAATGAAGGTCTACGAGGAATGATCAAAGAGTTGATACCTAACTCCAATGACTTGATGCAGTTTGCAAATAGAATATGGGTTTCAAAGTGTGGAGACTTGCGTAGGAAGATTTTAGATGAAGCGCATAAATCAAGATATTCAATCCACCCAGGATCGGACAAAATGTATCATGATATAAAAGAATTTTACTGGTGGCCGAATATGAAGGTGATATAGCTTCATATGTAAACAAATGTATGACATGCTCTAAGGTGAAGGCAGAATACCAGAAGTCATCTGGACTCCTACAGCAACCTATGATCCCAAAATGGAAATGAGAATGTATCGCCATGGATTTTGTGACAAAATTACGTCGAACATTGAATGGTTACGACACTATTTGGGTAATAATTGATCGTTTAACGAAATCTGCACATTTCCTACCTATAAAGGAGACATATGGCATGAATAAGCTAGCCAACTTGTATATCAAAGAGGTGGTATCTCGCCACGGAGTACCAATCTCGATTATTTCTGATAGAGATAGTCGATTTACCTCGAGATTTTGGCAATCTTTGCATGAAGCCATGGGTACTCACTTAGACATGAGTACAGCCTATCATCCACAGATAGACGGTCAAAGTGAAAGGACCATTCAGACAGTAGAGGATTTATTAGAGCATGTGTGATAGATTTTGGTGGGAATTGGGACACTCATCTACCATTAGCTGAGTTCTCATATAATAATAGTTATCGCACTAGCATTAAAGCTGCCCCATTTGAAGCTTTGTATGGAAGAAAGTGTCGTTCACCTCTGTGTTGGGCAGAAATTGGTGAAAGACAATTAACTGAACCAGAAATCATTCAAGAAACGACTGACAAGATTGGAAAGATCAGAAAGAGACTTGAAGCAGCAAGAAGCAGACAAAAGAGCTATGCAGATAACCAAAGAAAGCCATTGGAATTCCAAATCAGTGACAGAGTATTTCTAAAGTCTCTCCTTGGAAGGGCATTGTAAGATTCGGTAAATGAGGAAAGCTCAATCCTCGATTCATTGGGCCATTTGAGATTATAGAACGTATTGGACCATTGCAACCATCTTAATCTACCAAGTGAACTTGGGAATGTGCATAACGTATTTTATGTGTCCAATCTTAAGAAATGTATGTCAGATGAAATCATTAGTTATTCCACTAGACGAAGTTTGTATTGATAACAAACTTCATTTTATCGAAGAACCTGTAGAAGTTCTGGATTGGAAGGTTTAGAAGCTCAGACAAGTCGAATCAAATTGGTCAAGTAAGATGGAGTTCCAAGAGAGGGCCTAAATTTACATGGGAACGTGAAGACCAAATGCACAAGAAGTATCCCCATCTTTTTAAATCCGAGCCTAATGCGGATTCAGCAACGTAAATTTCGGGACGAAATTTCTTAAACAAGGGGAGACTGTGACAACCGGTCAAAATCAGGTCAACGCCAACTCAATTCTGTCAGATAATAATACGTTTATTTATTCATTCTGACACGTTTGACTATCAGAAACCTTGACCCGTGTTTCATGCGAACCTCGTTGTCAGTTAACTGTTTGAGACTAAAATTAAATTAATATATATAATAATATATTAATAATTATAATAATAATAATATTAGAGATGATTTGTTGTCTTGCATGCAAGCCAACTCATGAACCTACACTCTATGCACACTCATATATATATACCTTGCATTATTATCACTACACTCACACTTCACATTTTCACACACACACACACCTTAAAACCTTTCAACTCCCTTTTCTCTCCATCTACCCCCCTCCCATCGGTCCCCTCTTCACCCGAGAACCATCACCGCCACCGCCTCCTTCCCCCACCGGTGTGCACCACCGTCGCCAATCGCTACTGCATCAACAACCACATCCCCCCCGCCACTTCACCATCGCCCACCAACACCACCACCGAACCACCACCCGTCACCACACCCCTTCCACCGCCGAGACCACCGACGGACACCACCACCTCGCGACCGCCCACCACCACCTACCACATCCACCAACGAAGCCACCCCCACTACCCGCACCCGTCCGTCCGCAACACTCACCACCACCCGTCACCCGTCACCTCGAACACCCAACCCCACCCCTTTCGACCACCGTGAGCATCACCACCACTATAAGAACCTTTATCTCCTTTTACTCAAGTCAAGAACGTGAGAGTTCCAAATAAGTTCTTCGTTAGGAGCTTGAGAGTGGAATCATCTTGAAGAATCGTGAGCTAACGCTAGAAACCTTTGGTTTAGGCTTGAGGTATAAATATTTGGATTAATTCATCTATATATGTTCATGCATGGATGATCAAGATGAAATCTTGATAAAATATGATTCACCCGCTTAGATGTTCTTGAAAAAGTCGATATTTTGTAGATAATGGCTTTTGATTGATTATAATCTGAAAATTAAGTGTTGTTATAGTTTTAGTTGAGGAAATCTTGATATTTGTATGTTTTGGGTTTGAAAATGAGTTTGATATATGTATATGGTTATGATGTTTGTGTAGAAGAAAGGTATATTGATTTGGTTTACAAGGATTATTAGTTAGAACATAGACAAATGGATATATTGATATTTAAGAACCCTTTAATGAATGAGGACTTTGGACAAAATGAAAAGATTAGGCTAGAAGAAATGGATGATATTTGTTAATATAACATCTCTAGGAAAATGACTAAGTAAAAGTGTTAACATAATAATCAAAACACAATTAGAAAAGTTTCAATGAAAAGTTTGATTAAAATAAGTAAGACTATACTTAAATTTGACGAAAACGTTGTAAAAAGAAAAATTGACTAAATGACATCTTAAACTTCAAGACTTTACAAAACAATATTAAAAAATATATATATATATATTTTTACGGATGTTTATTATTATTAAAAGTAAACGTATTGAATATAAATTTTTAAAACATCAAACACAATTAAAGCATTTTAAAACTTATCAATATGAGAATTCATAATGATATTATTTTATCAAAAGAATATCTATAAAGTGTATTTATAAATCATATTATGATAACTTTAAATTTATTTACAAAAGAAAATTTATGATATTTTGAAATAAAAATTCATTGAGAATCATATAAAACCGATAGGTAATTAATTAGAATTTCTGTCATAAATGGTTAGTTAAAGAAAATGTGATAGTCTTATTAAGAAACAATTGTAGAATATGAATGAACTACGATATTATTAGATTTAAAGTTTAAATATACGTGTTAAATGATTTATAAACATATCATCCTTTTTTTCTATAAGAAAATGTCTAATAATGATAACCCCTTTTAAAATATGAAATGATTTCTTAAAACATCTACAAACGGTTTTAAAAGCGTTTTTATCGATAAGAGACAAATAAGTTGGGTGAACAACATTATTGAGCAAGTTTTTCGATTATTAAATAAGTCTTTCACGTTTAGGATCGTGATTAGACCAGTGCAAGACGCCTAAATCTGAGATTTGTCCACAAGAAGGTGAGTACTTCGGCCCATTTTAATATTGTTTTATTTAAACTGTTTTGGGAAAAGCATGAATGTTTAAATTATTCTTTTATATATGATGGTAAACGAGAATAATATATTTATGACGGTATAAGTTGAGGAATAGTATCGGTGAATACTATTTGGCTCTAATCCCCCCATAATCATTAACCTCGGGAGGCCGCAGACTATATGTAGATGTACCGGGTTAGAAGGGCCCGCTCTCGCGATCAGTCTGCTGGTCAGGTTGTAGCGAGGGATTTATTGTCTGATAGTTTGTGGGGCAACGACGTGTTTCTTGGCTTGATTATGGACTTATGACCTGAATTAATCATAGTACTAGCTAGTCTTTGTTGAGTATTTCTCGCTACATCATATAACTTGTCTTGAAAACCGAATAATGCAATTTATGAAAACCCGAATGCTCACCAACTTTATGTTGACTTGTATTTTCTCATGCTTTTCAGG